>JAFEMH010001909.1:0-403670 GCA_022495995.1 Adenophora triphylla var. japonica
TTCATTGCAGACCCTCCGTCAACTAATACTCGTGGAAACCGACGTTATTCCAACTGGACTGTGATGTAAAGGGGTTCGTTATGACTAGCCCCATACTTTGGCAGGTCCAAGTCGGTGAAGGTAATGATGTTTCCATAGTGGATACTTCCCAATCATTTGGACGACCTCATCTGGGGTGACATCTATGGAGCACCATGGTCTTGTGCCAAACTTTCTTCTAGCTTCAGCTTATGAGGGGGTATGAAGAGGTTAATAAAGGACCACAAGGAGATATGTGGCCTGAGTACACTGGCTCAACTGAGTAAGCACTTGGATCCTCTTTGTCAGAGTCTGGATTTTCTGCTTCTGGCTTATAGGGTCTTTTGTGCTGTTTTCGGCTCGAGAGACGGCATTTCTTTTATCACCACTTAGGCTGTCCAACACTCATACATGTCCGGACCGAGTCATCACATAGATATTAGACTTCTCTGGAGTGCATCATTCCTACTGGAGGATTCTGTCAGCTCTTTCGAAAGTGAGAGGCGGGCTCTTGCCGGCGTATGGCCAACTCTCGATGATTAATCTGATTAACCGTACTTCTTGGAGTGCATAGGCGGGCTTCCCTGAATCTGATCCCCGAGGTTACTGGGCTTTCTGACCTTTTTCGAGTTCTAACTCCCTAATTGGGGCTTCAACAGCCGGCTGCAGTTTCAACTTCACCTTCCTCATTCCAAAAGCCTTCACAGTCTTCGTTCAAGCTTTTACAAGGTCAACATGCAACAGGAATTGCTTCACCTTCAGAGTTTGGAGTCTGGTGAATGGCTTCCTCATCCGGACTTAGCAACTTTTTTAACAGAGCGGGATCACATTCCTCATCACTGTCAAGCATGTCCCTCCTTTCTCTAGGGGTTAATTTTCTGACAGCATCTTTAACATTGGCCAAGCATTTTCTGAAGTGGGAAACTCCATCATCGAGAAGGATTTCCGCGGGGTCAAACCTCATGGTGGGTTCCTGTTCTTTACTGTTGGGAAGGCTCTTTGGGCTTTTCGGCTTCTGGGCTAACCACTCCTCTACTGTTCCTTCTGGCACTTCGACCGTGTCTTCCTCGGTATCACTATGGTAACTTTCGTGAGAACTCTCATCTTGACTCTGATGACCAATGAGGGCAAATGCAGGTCGGGATACTTGACGCCATATAAGAGGTATCTTGGATTCTTCCTTTGACTTGGGAATCGCTAAGAAAACATCGTTTGCCATCATAGGATATAAAGGGGACCGGGTCGCCTCAAATTTTAGGACTCTTTCCAAGGCATCCATTACATTCTTCTTTTGAAGCAGGGTCTCGGGGTGATTCTCAAGACCGCTGACTTGATGGATTCTACTAACTTCCCTATGGGGGTTTAGCTTCAACGACGCTTACATGTTCTAGGATCGCTACGGCGGAGCCCACTTCCTCTTTTGGCTAAGGCTTCAATTAAGTCCCTCCCATTCACCGACCAAGTCTTTGCGTAAGGAGTATTGAACTCTAGGATGTGAGAATTCGTGAGCTCGCATCCTCTTTCCCGCCCGAGCAACCTTCACACGAGCTACAGACACATTTTGAAGTGATACCCATCCCCTATTCCAGATCCGTGGTTTTCTGCTTCATCTTGTTCTCCAAATCTCACTTTGGTCGACTTCCAAGTTCATTCCTTCTACTTTGACCGTCATCATCACCGTAAATCCATCCATTCTCGTTTCTCGTTTCCGACTCGATTCTTCACTACCACATTTGATCACGGGAGATAGAGCAACTTCACTGTGCGTTGACAAATTTAGAAAGGTCAGCCGGTGAATTGGGATTTTACGGTAGGGAGATCCGGGCTCAGCCGAGAGGAGGGAAAGGGTCCCATGGGGTAATGCAGAGGCCGCATGACTCGGGATAGGCGTAGGCGAAGCTAGGTTTCATCTCGAGGGAGGAGAGGGTGCTCGGGACCACACGACGGCAGGATACTTTGGAAAAGACCTAAAAGGGACGAGTCTTTGGCAAAGGATCTCCATATGTATCGGAGGAGGGCATTGGTCGCATAGGCTAGCTCTTCTTCCACTAGTCATCTCAAGTTACCCAAACCAAGATCTTGTTCTCCGTCGAATCGACCATTCTGACAAAGCGAACCGACTAAACCGAGGATTCCGGCGGAACCGCTACGAGAATTCCGCGCTTAACAAGTCGCCGGACCCGGTGTTCTCACCCACTTCTTTCTCGTTGCAAGGGAAAGGGATAGGGAGAGGTTTAGACTCGGTGGTAGGTGTTTGAAGGTCAAGGCTCGAAGCAACATACTTACGAATTAGGAATCCTTCCAGCTTTACTTAAAATGCAGTGTCTTTTATTAATTTCTATTTGGTTGGAAAAGGGGATTTTGCCTTCTTTTCGCAACTACTCTACAGATCCGGGATCGGCTGAGTTAGTCACTACGTCTATAAGCCCCTCGTATTCCACACCGTATTTCAGGGACCTCCCAGGTGGGCTGACCCCGGCGAGTGGTCCTGTAGGGCACGCGGATCCCACTTGCGTACCGAGAGAAAAGAACGCTCCTAATGGGTCTAGCCACAATAGGAACTTTTAACGCACGATCGATGCGAATTATAGTCAAGGCAATACTGGGAAAGTCTCGTCTTTCAGCCTTGATTGAATTTCGACAGAATTTCGCTTGCGCGATTGACGTTTTGACTTTTCGGTAATGTCCGAGAAGATAATGTGAAGGCGCAGGTCGGGCGACATAAAGCCGGATGACACAAAGTGCCACATTGAACTTTCGTTTGCATACGCCAGGGGCGTGAGCCAAAATCGAAATCGTCTTAAATGCCGGTCAAGATCTTGTCAATTTTTCCTTGTCGGAATTTTGGCAGAAGCTTCGCTTGAGCGAAAGATCTTTGGACTTCTCTTGGCAAAGACCTCGATCTCGACTCTCTACGCGTTAAAGTGCAGTAAAATTTGATCAAAGTCAATGTCGGAGTCAGAGTTCTACTCTCAATTTTTCCCTCCTCTTTGTCGGAATTCTTGGCGAGTTTCGCTTGAGCGAGAGACCTTGACTTCGCCGTTATGGACTAAGGCTTGACTTTTACTGGGAATATGCGACCGGGCTATATGACAACGGACTAGACCAAAACCAACCAAAAGTCACTCGGTTTTTTGAAACGTGTGACACCTGACCGTGCATTAGTCGACACCGGCCATTTTGTGCCATGGGGAGTTTGGGGTGATTCCGTGCGCGCCCGGAGCATAAACGTAAGGCCGTCCGTGATCTGCAGCTCCAGAACAACCACCCCGGAGTTTAAAGGGACGTGCGTGCAAAGTGTAATGCCCCAGGATATATAGGTGCGCGTAACGTGCTGGTCTCCTAAAAATGTTCCTTTTGAGTTAAAACGAGAGATTTTCATAAATGTGTTTAAAGGAGGCAATGATTTTTTTTTTTTGGGACTTGGGGAAAATGCAAATGCTTAAGCACGTAAATTTTTCCTCGGGAGCCCCTAGCCTGTGCCTTTGGAAGCCGAAATAGCCCCAAGCCGCTAGGACCGCCAGATTAGCCTCAATTTTTCCCGGTGGAATTGCCACATCGAGGCGCGTCCTGGCCGAATCCAAGGAGGATCGAGTCCGTATCTACCGCATGGATCAATTTTCCGGTGTTCCACTCCTTTGCTATTTTTCGGGTTGTTTCCTGTTCGAAGTATGGACAGATCCCAAGATGCAAATGATGCAATGCAAGGCAAAGAAAGCAAGCAAGATAAATGGAATTCGCGATGGGAGTCTAACCCGCTCAAAGGGAAAAGCTTTCTTTTATTTTTATTTTTTCGAAAAGTGATACCGGTACGTGGGATTGTTAAACCACCGTTTATCCCAAGCCCCGGGTTAGGGAGCGATACAGGAAGGTTAAGTGGTTTCCACCTATATACCAAGTATCGTTTATTTTAAAAATGAAAGCTTTTCTCCTTTGGGATATCCCCAGCGGAGTCGCCAAACTGTGAATGTGTGCCAAAATTTGTGTTTGTTGGATTCACGCGAGTTTGAAGACATCCGGTTTAATTTGAAAAACGGAGTCGCCACGCCATTTTGATTTCCTCAAAACTTTGAAAAAAAGGATTTATGGGTTCGGAGGTTAAGTTACCCTCGGGGAAGAACGGATCGTCGTTCACCCAAGGTGCCTTGCCGTAGCAAGTCTCCCTAGATTCCGTTTATTTTGCTTGCTTGCGTGCTTTCTTGTGTGCATGTGTTTGAATGAAAGGGGAGGAAATGTCCCAAGTTGTCTTCCTGACGTACAAACCATTTATTGGTTGTCGCCGGGATTTCTTGGATTTTATGTATTCGGGATTTTGATCCCGTCCTCATCTTGGACTTGTGATCATCGCATTTTTAACCTCGGGACTTGCGTGATCGAGAGAAGGACTCTCTTTTATAGTCCAAAAATGAGGTTCTTTAGAAAGGAGGGTCCTTAGCCCATCAATCCTACACCTTAAGACGATCGAGCTTATATGAATGCTTCATGCTCATCTTAAGTGAAAATCGGAGATATAGGGTTCAAGGTTATCCCTTTCTAAAGAGATTATGGAACCTTTAATGGAAGAAACGATGTAAAGATAGGATCTTTACACCGGTCCGTTCCAAGGTTGCTAATGGGGACATGGGGGAATGCATGTAAAAATGACATTTTTAGTGAAAAGATGACATTTTTGGGTTGCAAAGGATGCATTTGATTTGCAAAGGATGCATTTTGATGTAAAGGCATGATTTTTATGCAAAGGATGCATTTTGATGTAAAGAAGTGATCTTTATGCAAAGGATGCATTTTCATGAGGAAATTGGGGCTTAGTATGCAAAGGATGCATAAAGATTGCATTTTGAAAGCAAAGGATGCATTTTTGTGATGAAGGAATGACCTTTAATGCAAAGGATGCATGAAAATGGATTTTATGTGCAAAGGATGCATTTTTGATATAAAGATTGCATTTTTATGAGCAAATGATGCATAAAGATGACATTTTTATGTAAAAAGGGGATTTTTAGGTGCAAAGGATGCACCTTTGAATATAAAGATTACATTTTTAATGACAAATTATGCCTAATTCATGCAAAGGATGCAAAGGGGAAAAGGGGGTATGATAAAGATATGATCTTTAATGCTAACTACCAAGTCCCAAGCAAAGATAATAACAATATATGAATGCAATGAGCAATCTAATTCACATAGAGCAATTAAAATGCAAGGTTAGGGAGTGAGAGGTTACCAATGGTGGCCTCTTCTTCTTTGGGTTGAGCTAGATGGAAGGACCAATCTTGGGATCTTAAAGGAGGAGGTTGCTTCTTCAACCCTTGGGATTCCCAGCAGTATTTAGGAGTATTTTTGAGTCTGAATATGGAGTGTGGTGTATGTTTTTCGTATGTGTTGCCTTGTTCTTGGTGTCTAAAATGGGAAGAGGAGAGCTCTATTTATAGGCAGTCTGGGAATCGCCAATGAAGCCGTGCGGCTAGAGACCCTTATTAATGCACGTGCGGCATTATCCCTTGTGACTCAAAGATGTTTCTAGAATCATGCAAGGTGGCCATTCTAGAACTTTTCCCAAATTAAGAAAACGTGTTTCTTAATTGGGAAGCATTCCCTTCAGCCTTTATATGATTTGGAATGGCTTTCCCGAATTGTTCGGAACTCCCGAGAAAGTCCGGGGAATGACCGGGAAATTTACCCGAATTGCCGGGGAAATTAACCGGAAGGCATGAGCCAGATTTGGGTACTTACAAGGCCGTACCATCAAAATCCATCTTTGGCATCTTAAACTTATGGGGCAGGGGAGTTACTTGAGCCGGGTCCACCACCTTGAGACCACTAGAACCCACAGTCAATCTATCGATTTCTTTGTTGCATCCGCTTCAATAAAGTGTCACTTCCGGAGTCAAACCCGGAATCTGGAAAATAGCGGGAGTGTGGATGTGGTGCCCAAATTTTGTTGGATTCACGCGAGTTTGAAGACATCCGGTTTAATTTGAAAAACGGAGTCGCCACGCCATTTTGATTACCTCAAAACTTTGAAAAAGGTTTTTACTTGGGTTCGGAGGTTAAGTTACCCCTCGGGAAGAACGTTTGGCGTTCACCCAAAGTGCCTTGCCGGAGCAAGTCTCCCAAGATTTCAGTAATCGTTCTTGCTTGCGTGCTTTCTTGTGTGCATGTGTTTGAGAAAAAGGAGGGAATGTCCCAAGTCGTCTTCCGGACGTACAAACCATTTATTGGTTGTCGCTCGGGATTTCTTGGATTTTATGTATTCGGGATTATGATCCCGTCCTCATCTTATGACTTGTGATCATCGCATTTTAACCTCGGGACCCTCGGGACTTGCGTGATCGAGAGAATGACTCTCTTTGGTCAAAAGATGAGGTTCTTTAGAAAAGGAGGGTCCTTAGCCCATCAATCCTACGCTTTAAGACGGTCGAGCTCGTATAGAGGCTTCTTACTCATTCTTAAGCGATAATTGGAGATATAGGGTTCAAGGTTGTCCCTTTCTAAAGAGGTTATGGAACCTTTAATGGAAGGAACGACGTAAAGATAGGATCTTTTACACCGGTCCGTTCCAAGTGTTACTAATGGGGATGCTTTTTGTACAAAGAAAAGATTTTTATGCAAAGAATGCATTTTTATGTTGGAAAATAGTATTTAATGCACAAATGATGCATGAAAATGGCAAAGGATGATTTTTTAATGCAAAGTATGCATTTTGAGTATGAAAATGAGTTTTTGAATGCAAAGAGTGCATCTTTTATGTGAAAAGGGGTTTTTGAGTGCAAAGGATGCACCATTAAAGCAAAGATGTCATTTTGGTGAAAAAGATATCCTTTTTAATGCAAATGATCCCGCTCCGTATGCAAGTGTTTTAGTTTTAAATGCGTATTGATGCATTAAAAGAAGGCAAACATCAGATTACAAACCAAAGGATGAGGAATATGCACTGGCTACTTATGTCGCGTGACATAGGCCGCCTATGTCGCGTGACATAACTAGCCACTTTGCAGAGCTTCAAAGAATCGATATCTACAGAGGTAACAAGGCCTTAAAATAGCCAAGTTACTTCACCAATAGGTCTCAGGAGCTAGTATTTGGGCTTATGAACACTTCAAGAAGGTGTGGATATGAGGGATCCACACTCATCTCGAGTGTTCATGCAAAAACAATGTCAAAATGGTTTGATTATGTGAAATGATGTGTAAAACAATGATGGATCTATAAGATCTCGAGACTAAAAATAGATATGCAAAGATTAGATCTCAAAGCTTATTACATCACATTTGAGGTCATTTATGTGGATTAAACTACATATGTTCAAAAGAGGGAGAAATAGGGAGGAAGGGAGCGTTACCCTTGAAGATCCACAACTCCTATATCAAGTTAGATATAGGAGCCTTCTAGCATCCTCCTCCTGAGCCGATGTCCAGCCTTGAACCGTGAGAACCTTGGGTTCTTGATGTGTATAGGAAGTGTGTGTGTGTGGGAAGTGTGTGTGTGATTGATTTGAGAGGATTAGTGTGATTTTGGGGGTATGTGAGGAGAGAGGAGTCTTCGGGCGTATTCCCTATAGAGGGGGACTGAGGGGTGGAAGATGTGTGTCTAAAATGAGAGGTGAAGGCCTCTATTTATAGGCTGCCTGCATGGGCTTGTTATGTCGCACGACATGATAAGTCATAACCGTTTTCCTTCTAGAAACATGCAAGGTGGCATGGTTCTAGAACTCTCTCTGGGCTGGTTATGTCGCACGACATAAGTAGCCACATGTAGCTCCTTCTAGAAACATGCAAGGTAAGGCAGTTTCTAGAAGGTTTCATGGCCTATTATGTCGCACGACATAAGTAGCCACATCCGGATCCTTCTAGAAACATGCAAGGTGGCGCCTTTCTAGAAGGGAATTCCTCATGAAATAAAAACGTGTTTCTTTGGCTCCAAGCAGTCTCTTATCCCCTTAGGTGATTTGAAACAGTTCCGGAATTGTTCCGGAATTCTAGGAAAGTCCGGGGAATTACCGGAAAACTTGCCGGAATTGCCGATAAACTTAACCGGAAGGCATGAGCCAGATTTGGGTACTTACAGAAGCCCCTCGGCAACGTCACTTGCGGTGGCGAGTGGGGTTGTCGATAGAAAAGGATCCAATCTGGAGAATGCCGAGACGGATTGGGTGACCAAGTTGGTCGAGTGGCTGGACCTTTTATAAAAGGCTACCTACGTATCCCGAGTGGGGAATCAAGCCAGGTCGTAGTTCGAGCATCACTAGATAGGTTAAGAACGATGTCTAGGATCCTTGAGATTTTGACAATTAATGGAGGTTGTCACCTGACATTATTTCATTCTAACGGAAGCTAAAGCTTAGGGTACTATCTCTTTTATGACGGAGATAGAGGAAGCTAAAGCTTGGAAAAACTTGCTTGGAAAAACTTGAGCGTACTTCTCAATCTCTTTCGAATTAGAGATATGGGTATCTTAAGTTTGAAAAACTTGAGTATACTTCTCAATCTCTTTCGAATCAGAGATATGGGTACCTTAAGTTTGGAAAACTTGAGTATACTTCTCAATCTCTTTCGAATCAGAGATATGGGTATCTGATGTTTGAAAAACTTGAGTATACGTCTCAATCTCTTTCGAATCAGAGATATGGGTAGCTAAAGATAGAAAAACTTGAGCATACGTCTCAATCTCTTTCGAATCGTAGATATGGGTAGCTAAAGTTTGAAAACTTGAGCATACGTCTCAATCTCTTTCGAATCGTAGATATGGGTAGCTAAAGTTTGAAAAACTTGAGTATACGTCTCAATCTCTTTCGAATCGTAGATATGGGTAACTAAAGATAGAAAAACTTGAGCATACGTCTCAATCTCTTTCGAATCAGAGATAAGGGTAACTAAAGATAGAAAAACTTGAGCATACGTCTCAATCTCTTTCGAATCAGAGATATGGGTAACTAAAGATAGAAAAACTTGAGCATACGTCTCAATCTCTTTCGAATAAGAGATATGGGTAGCTAAAGATAGAAAAACTTGAGCATACGTCTCAATCTCTTTCGAATCAGAGATATGGGTAGCTAAAGCTAGATGACATTATTTCTTTATGACGGAAATAACAGAGACTAAAGAAGTAAGAAGGACTCGATGATTTTTGTAAAGAAAGTAGGACGTATCCTGATAATTTTTTTGTAAAAGAAGTGAATTAAAAATGCCAAAGGCAAATAAAATGAGCCACAGGGGGTAAATTTGTAAAATAAGCCTCGGGGGCACTGGAGGGAAAATTTGATCGAAAAATGATTGGAAAATGCCAAGGGCACAAGGGGTAAAACAGACCTATGAGGGATAAAATCGTAAAATTGAGCCTTCAGGGGCAAAATTGTAAAAACAAGCCACAGGGGCTTAGTATGTCGCACGACATAAGAGGCCAGGTGAACAGATTTCTTTAAAATTCGCACAGTCACCATTTGAAATTTAATTAGACTTGAAATTGAGAGGGAGGCGACAAATGAGAAGAGAGAGAGAGCGAACATCGAGAGGGAGATTCGAGGGAAATCGAGAGAAATCCAAACACTTCTTAGTCCGATTCAATTGAAGAATGCCTCCTAGGCTCTATCCCACCAAAAGGGCTTCTCAACATGCCAACTTAGCAAATCGACGGAAAGGGGTAAAAAGGAATCAAAGGCCATTTCTTCCGGAAGCTCAAAGGGGAGAGTTCTACCCATAGCTCGATGAGCATACCTCGGATGTCAGGAAGAAGAATGAGGTAAGAAACCTAGGGTTTCTTGAATTTTTTTTTTTAATTTGGGCGAAATTGATTCGAACTGAATGCCTTCAGACTGTGCTATGAATTAAATCATAAACTGGCATGAAATCATAGATTGATCTGAGAAATGTGAAGCTAAATGCATGCTATACATTGCTAAATTTTGACCTATTTTCATGATTTCAAGGAATAGCACGAAATATTCATACTTTTGCCATGTTTTCTTGCGTAAATTACGCACCCGTGGCTCTCCGAAGGCGATTGGCGTGCTATGGCGCAGCTTGCCGGTAGCCAGGAGCAGATAGACTCGCCTAAGGGCATGATTTATGCCGTCGGGCTAGGACGATTTTTTGAGATGGCGAGGGCTATTGGAAACACTCGCAGGAGTGTAGATTTGGTGAGAGCTTTCAGAGAGTATCGTGGGAGACCACACATTCGTTCCACTTCTCTTGGGGTGAGACGACGATCACTCCTCTGGATTTTGCGATTATCACAGATCGCCTCTTTACTGATGAGCCGCTTTACCTAGAGGAGCCTCGCACAGTGAGCCGAGCCCCACCCGATTGCCGATGCCGATTTTATGGGCTTACTTGGTTTCATTCCCTGATCAGGAAGGGGAATGGATACGAGTTGGGCGAGCTACATGGCTTGATTGAGGTCAGAGTAGGGATTACATTGTGGTTGATGATCCCGTTGAGAGCCGGCTGAGGGCCGAGAGATTGGCTAGGGCTTTCTTATGGGTGGGCTTTTCCGACATGCTGTTCATCAACAGCGCATCTACTGCTTTGATTTCACTGTTGGAGCTTTTGAGAGCCTGGGATACTGTGGGGAATCTATCCCTGGGCGAGGCCGGCTTGGCCGAGATGTATTTGGCTCTAGATGACGTCACCGAGGGGAGGCGAAGTATTTTACTTGTCATTATCCGGCTTTCGAGGTATTCTCTCACCTTGATCTCTTTTCTTTGCGCATTTCATTATATCCCTTGTTTTCCCTGTTTTGGCCTCTTCTTCTCCTTTTCAAGCTTGGGCCTTCGAGTACTTTGGCTGTTATGAGTGGCAGATACAGGATGAGTTTCCCGCCACCACTTTTCCCGCTCTTCGTCGGTGGATGAAGAATGCTAGGAAACAGACTGACACCGTAGGGTTCGAGGTGCAGATTACTGCCTCGCATCACGATACGTTGACATGCCTGAGAGGGATTCCACAGAGGATGAGTTTGTTCCCCTGGACTGGCCGTTATGGCGCTTTGGATTTAGATCATGCTGCGCACTTGACAGAGTGTCGCAAGCTACTGGTAGGTTTGTCCGGAGATGCCTTGTATCTAGGAGAGAGGGTGTATAGACAGCATGGGCCGAATAAGCATGCTCAAATCCCCGATGATCCTCCGCCTAGGATGTGGGCCGCTCGCCGCCTGGCGAATATAGATGCTCTGATAGTAGGCGTGGCGGCACATCTCTACACACGGGAGGGGGACTATACTTTGTACGTGGCTAGACATCTTCAGTCCCCACAGACCAGGGTTGGTTATGGTGCTCATAGCGCGGGGCCTTCGATCGGCTACGTAGCTAGACCTCCTTTGCCCCGACTTTCATTGATTATCGGGCGGTGGCGGTCGCATGAGGCGAGCCCATATTGATATGTCAGCGTACTCATCCTCATCTGGTGCTCCCGCGAGGTTCTAGATCTGTAAGTATTGCTCCTTACGTCTCTTTGGATTGCTTGCATCTCTTTTTTGTTATCAAGAACTGTATTTTGACACTTATTATGTCTGCTTGTAACAGGTATCGGCTCAGGCTTACATGTGCACTTGACTGTGGCTTATACCGGCGCGCTGGGCATGATTGGCAAGCTCCGTAAAGGAATGAGCTTTTGGAAGAATCAAGGCCGATCACAGTGGTTCAATCGATATCTCTCCACCCGGTCACCGAGAAGGAAGAAGAGCTGCTTCGATGACGCGGGCACCGCGAGGGCACCAAGCGGGGTATGAGTGGACCGAGGCCTGACAAAGAGGCCAAATGTGCCTCTTCACTGCACTCCGTTGAGATAGACGATGATAATGAGGATGAGGGAGCCGAGACGGCTACGTACTACGAGCTTGACTCTACTCGTTATCACCGAGCTCGACGACTATTACCGCACGGAGACCATAGCCTATGAGGCACCTTCGGATGACCCCGATGATGAGCCGTAGGAGGCCGAGGATGATGACGAGGATGGAGATGGGGAGAGGATGATGGAGAGGGCGATGGAGAGGATCTCGTAGTAGCCCCCCTTTCCCCCTTAGGCATTTATGACTTTTTTTTGGTTATTGTACCCCTTTTGGGGAAGACACATGTTATTTTTGCTTATGCACATTTCTTAGACTTGGTCTATTTTGGTTTGAATGTACATTGCTAGCCTTTTTCTCTTTTGCACACATTTATGAAATGATGTACGATAAATGGCTAGAACTGGGTGACTTGAATGAATTTTTGGCTTGAATATGAATGTATGGGTGTTCATGGGGTAAATGAACCCTTCCCTATGCATTTGAGAGGTGTAGGATTGGTATTTGCAGCTTCTGATATGTCGGGGAGTGCCCTGGGGAAAACAGAAGTCACCGATGTCTCGCTGTCTGATGTGGCTAGTTATGTCGCGCGACCTGGCTTCTTATGTCGCGCGACTTAATAAGCCTGAACTATGCTTTTCATTACCTTTGGAACTGGAATGGAACTGCAGTCACAGGTTGGAATTGGGGGATCAAAGAGATCACCTACCTGGCCTCCTTGGGACAATGGCAAAGAGATATTCGGTTCTTTCCTATAAGGATGGAAACGGGGTGACCTAGGAGGTCAAACAACCAATCCTTCATAGGAATGTTCCAAATCAAAAGGGGTGACCAATATGGTCATAAAATTGGACTTTTATGAAAAGCTTACGCACCATTGGAGAATGGAGAAGTGAAAAAGGTGACCAATGTGGTCTGGATGGCTGAACCTTTATGAAAGGCTACCTACGTATCCCGGAGGAATCAAGCCTTGATCGTAGTTCAAGCTTTACCTAGACAGTTAGGAACGATGTCTAGGATTTTCGACGTTTTGACAATTAGGAAACTGTCGCCTGGTGTTATCTCGTTATAATGGAAGTAACGAAGGTGCTTTTGGGAGAAAACGTTATCATTAGCACTTGGCACGCATTACTTGAGCCTAGGGATGATTTTTCTCTTGGAAACATGGTAGGGACTGGTCTGGATGTACATATGGAATGTATTTTGGAATTGTTTAAGACGGGTTTCAAACAAGTGGGGTTGTATCCCTCGGGCGCGGATCGAACCGTTGTTGTTGCCGAGATGTTGTCAACGTGGACTGAATTCTCTTGGGCCGAGACTGGGTTTAAACCTCGAGTCTCGATGAATGTTCCTTTCTCACACTCTGGCATTTGAAGCCGATGCCGACAGCTTTTACAACCAAAGCGTATGTTGAAGTGACCAAACTTCTTCTAGGGATGGATGTGACTTATCTGAGTCTCCTGGCTCGAGGAAAACTTTCTCGCAAAGCCCCATGTCTTACTAAAGCAAGGAAAGATCCTTTCATTTGGCAAAGCCCCTGGTTGAATGAACTCGAGTAGGCGAAGTGACTTGGCGAATCCCCGCTCCGGTGACCTAGCAAAATCCCAATATGATTGATACATGCGAAAGTGATCCCGAGGTTGATCTCGACCAAAATCGAATTTATCTTGGGACCTAGTGAAGAACTCCGATGCGAACCCCAAAAATGGCTAAAGAAGCCCCGCTTTAAAGGAACGCTTGACAAAGTCCCAACCTTGGAGAGTTTCGAGGCACTCTAATGCGAATTGTAGCAAGAGGGAAAACCTATCCTTTTTCTTTTTTTTTTTTTTTTTTTTTATTTTATTTAGTCAATCACCAACCTTAAGAAGATGTGGACGAAGAGAATTTCAGAAATTTATACATGCAGGGCATATTTTTTCGAAAAGTGGGAATAGATCCCGATTTTTGTGTTATTTTGACGGCCTTATTCAATGTAGGCGCAAAACTCGCTTGGGTTTGACTCTTTTGAGAGAGTATAAGCGTAGAAGGGTTTGTAAAAGTGTATGGAAGCCCTCGCCGACGTAAAATCGTTGTTTAGCACTATTTTTCCTAAGATGTAGAAAGAGAAGACTTGTCAAGACATCTGAAAACTTGTTTTATTTACAATGATCACAAGATTGCTTAAAACCCTTTATTGATGTTCGGGTTATTCAACCACTAATCTCGATATGAAAAAACATTCTTATTAGTCATGAGGAGAAAGTCAACCAATGCCGCGGATCAAGATTGGCTGGTGTGAAAGAAAGGTTTGTGTATGGGAGGTCATTGATGAGACCGGGTTTTCCGGGTTTTGATCGTGTCTATGGGAGAGAGGTCATTGATGAGACCGAATTTTCTGGAATTTGAATATGCTTATGACCGGACCATTGCTGGTTGCCTACGTTCCCCTCATTGTGAGGAGCTCAGGTCGCCGTAGTTCGGCCTTGGCCGGACTGCGTTTGGCTTTGGGATTTGTGGTTCCTTTAGTGAAAAGGCTAGGATGAGATGATGAGGCGTGGGCCTCGGGATGATTCCTTGACCAAGTCATTCTTGAACGGCTGCTTCTGATTGCTTCCTCTTTCATTGGGGGAGAAAGGATTTGCACGTGCCTAAATGCTTCTGTCTTTGCTTCGACCGTCCCATTGTTATCGACAACTTTTATTTTCTGAGCTTTGGTCTTGCCTGTCCGTCAAGCTTTTGATTGGTGACGTTGGGTCCTTGGCCTCATTTTCTTTTATTTTTATGTGCAACCTCGTTTTTTTCCTAGACTCGCCTTTTTGGGATTTTCAGTCTAATGGGTATTACTCTTTTGCACTAAGATTTTTCCTTTTCTTCTTTTTTTTTTTATATGTGCAACCCTGTTTTTTGCCTAGACTGCCCTTTTTTTGGGATATTCAAATTTAGCCGGGTATTACTCTTTTGCACTACATTTTTTTTTTTTTATTTTTTTTATTTTCTGAAGCACATGAGGACCAAGGCGAGCCCCTGCTTGAACATTCTTGATACCCTTGAGGTCTAAGCCAAGCTCCTAGGTTGTTGCCGACACGGGGTCAATCTTTGAAGCCGAGTGGCCTTTTGCCGTCCCTTGATGATGCCGCCGTCGTTGACTTGGTCAAGGTGATGGGAGGACATGGTTTGGGAAAGTGTATGGCTTTGATGAAGGCCTTTTGCGGGGTGAGGAAAGTGTATGGCTTGATGACATTACTTGACTTTCTTACACTGATTAATCAAAATGTTAATTATTTCGAGAGATTATTTGCTGAGCAATGCAAGTGATCACATAAAATAAAACCATTTCATTAAATGTAATGTAGGTGTGCAAATAATGTCTTAAGTCTAGCAAGAAAAGAAGAAGACTTTTTATAGAAAATTGAAGATTCAATACAATGTCCGTAGAGGACTTAATTGAAAGAGAAAAGTACTAGAACCTACGAAGGTTGACCGAGAGACTATTTTTCTTTTTCTCTTTTTTTTTTTTTTTTTTTTTTTTTTAAGGATAGGTAAACCCTAGTCTAGCTACTCTTCGCCGGTTGGACCGCCGTGAGCTTGAGCTTTCCTTTGTAGATCGCCCATCGAATTTCTTTCTTCGTATCCACACACTTGTCCGTCACATGACCATAATGCTTGTGGTACTCGCGTAACTTGGCCCCGTCAACTCTACTTGGGTTTCTTGGCTTATAATTCTCGAGAGGTGTGAGAAGGCCTCGCTTTCACCAAATCGTTGAAAACTTTGCTCATGGGCATCCCAACATTATCAGCCGACGTTTCGACTTTGCTCTTCTTGAATTGACCTCCTACAATAACTTTCTGTTTTTGGCCCATGGAGGTTCTCAAACTTCCCATCTTCTATCAACTTCTGGATCTCATGCCTCAAATAGGTGCAATCATCGTTGTTGTGCCCATGGTATTGATGGAAAAGACAATGCTTGGACTCATCCAACCGAATACCGGGGTTCCCGGGCTTCCAATTCTCCAAAGGGCTTTATCGCCTTTTTCTTTCATTAGCTCTTCCGTAATCTTGCTTAAAGGCCTCTCTCGTATTGTCAAAGTGAAAGGAGCGAGGTTTTTGGGAAACCTTGTTGTTCTCAAGACTTTGATCTTCACCGTCCAATTGGTTCCACCGTTGGATTTGGTCAAGGAAGCTACGACACCCTTTCCTTTGTGAGGACCGTGCCGAGCCAGTGCACGGCCGCTGGTACTGGTGGCATTGGGTTATACTTGGTGGAATCATTTCCTTGCTTGGCTCGACATCTTGGGTCAAGGGAGTATTGATACTCATCATGAGGTCAAGCTTCTCTTGCATCTGTTGTACTTGTTCCATCAATATTGCCACATGGGGGTCAACGGGGACTCTCGTTACTCTAATCGGCAACAGACTTGTATCGGCAAACCGACGGCTGAATTCATTAAGTCCGCAAGTGACAAATGAAAACTTGGCAACTCATGATCGCACTCAAAGTGGGTATAGGGGCTTTAACATAGCCACATATCTCAAACTGATTATGTGAGGTTGGAGCATAAACTGGCAGGTATTGCTGAAACTGAGGGATAAGTGCGGTGAGATCCAATCCGTTCTGAGAAGCTGAGGGCAATGGGGCCCTGATGAGCTGGGATGTTAGAAACATCCGAGGAGAAGTGATCCTTGGCAAGGGATCATATGTGGATGGAGGAAGGTATTGGTTATAGGTCGGGGGAGCTGAGATGGCTACTTCTGGAGTCTCATCTTCGACCACTACCAGAGAACCGTTGGAGTCAACTGTTACTTGAACTCCATTGCGGCGAAGAGCACCGATGAGCAATGACAAATGCTCTTCATGAACCTTCTCCGGGCATTTTCCAAAGCCAGACTAACTCTTCCTTCCTAAACATCTCGATTTCCCGCACCCTCACCGTTTTTATGTCAAATCTCGCCATTCTCGACTCTCTCGAGCCGATGAACCTGGTCCGAACCTAAGATTTTCTCGAAAGCCGCCGACCCAAGATTCTAGCCCACTTCTTTCTCACAAGGGAAAGGAACAGCAAGGTTTAGACTAGGGGGTAGGCAAGATTTAGACTCCTGGGTAAGCAAGGTTTAGACTCGCAGATGGGGCGAGGTTTAGACTCGAAGGTGGATAAGGTTTAGACTCTGGGTAAGCAAGGTTTAGACTCTGGAGATGGGTGAGGTTTAGACTCGGGGGCAAGTGTTTAGGCTGAAAGCTCAAGTAACATGCACTTATCGCTTAACTTTTGCTTAAAACACATTTTCTCCTAATCCTAATTGATCGGAAAAGATGAGACCTTGAAAAGACAAGATCGAAAATCGGAGATCGGACCGAAAAGGTCTCGATTAGGGATTTGACCATGAAAGGTCGGGATAGGAAAATAGGAAATCGGACCGAGGAGGTCTCGATTAGGGGTTTGACCATGAAAGGTCGAGACAGGAAAATAGGAAATCGGACCGAGGAGGTCTCGATTAGGGGTTTCAGAGATAGGAACATGCAATTATGATTACATTAATTGTTCAAATTTACTTAAAAAAATGTCTTTTATTTATTTCTATTTGGTTGGAAAAGGGGGTTTGCCCTTCTTTTTCGCAACTACTCTAGATCCTGGATCAGTGGGTTCCGTCACTACGTCTATAAGCCCCTCGTATTCCACCTGTATTTCGACCTCCCAGGTGGATGCCCTGCGAGGGTCCTATAGGGCACACGGATCCCACCGATCGAGAGTAAAGAACGCTCCTAACGGGTCTAGCGGGTCATAGGACCTTTTAACGCACGAGCGATGCGGATTATAGTCAAGGCAATACCAGGAAAGTCTCGTCTTTCTGCCTTGATTGGATTTTGGCAGAATTTCGCTTGAGCGAATGACGTTTTGACTTTCGGTAATGTCCGAGAATATAATAGGCATGGGTCGGGCGGTAAAAAGCCGGATGACACGGTGTCACATTGAACTTCGTTGCATACGCCGGGCGTGAGTTAGAATCGAAGTCAATGCCGGGTCAAGATCTTGCCAATTTTTCCTTGTCGGAATTTTAGCAGAGCTTCGCTTGAGCGAAAGATCTTTTGATTTGTTGGCAAAGACTCGGTCTTGACTCTTACGCATTCCGTGCAGGTCAAGGTCAATAGTTAATGTCGGAGTCGAGATCTCGCCAATTTTTCCTTGTCGGAATTTTGGCAGAGTTCTTCTTCCGTTATGAACTAAGGTTTGACCTTTACGAGGGTATGCAACTGGGCTATATGACACGGACTAGACCAAAAACCAACCAAAAGTCACGGTTTTTTGAAACGTGTGACACCTGACCGTGCATTGGTCGACACCGGCCGCCATGGGGAGGTTGGGATGATTCCGTGCGCGCCCGGAGCATCGTAAGGCCGTCCGTGATCGGGCACTGAACCACCCTCGGCTTTGAAGGACGTGCGTGCAAAGTGTACAGATATATCAAAGCGCGTAGTGTGCGGTCTCCTAAAAATGTTCCTTTTCGAGTTAAAACAGAGATTTTCATAAATGTGTTTTAAAGGAATGATTTTCGGGACGGGGAAAATGCAACACATAAGCACGTAAATTTTTCTCGGGAGCCCTGGCCGCTCATGGAGCCGAGTAGCCCCAAGCCGCTAGGATCGCCAGATTAACCATGATTTTTCCTGGTGGAATTGCCACCGAGGTCGCCCGGTCAGAATCCAAGGAGGATTGAGCCGTACGACTGCATGGATCAATTTTCCAGGTTCCACTCCTTTTGCTATTTTTCGGGTTGTTTCCCGTTCAAAGTATGCATAGATTCCAAGATGCAAATGATGCAATGCATGGTAAAGAAAGCAAGCATGATTAATGAAATCAGTGATGGGAGTCTAACCCGCTCAAAGGGAAAAGCTTTCTTTTATTTTTTCAAATTTTTTTTCAAAAAGGGATACTGGTACGTGGATTGTTAAACCACCGGTTATCCCAACTCCCACATCAGGGAGTGTACAGGAAGGGTAAGTGGTTTCCACCTATATACCGAGTATCGATTTTTTTGTTTTGAAAATAAAAGCTTTTCTCCTTTGGGTTTTCCCCAGCGGAGTCGCCAAACTGTGGATGTGGTGCCCAAATTTTGTTGGATTCACGCGAGTTTGAAGACATCCGGTTTAATTTGAAAAACGGAGTCGCCACGCCATTTTGATTACCTCAAAACTTTGAAAAAAAGGTTTTTACTTGGGTTCGGAGGTTAAGTTACCCCTTGGGAAGAACGTTTGGCGTTCACCCAAAGTGCCTTGCCGGAGCAAGTCTCCCAAGATTTCAGTAATCGTGCTTGCTTGCGTGCTTTCTTGTGTGCATGTGTTTGAGAAAAAGGAGGGAATGTCCCAAGTCGTCTTCCGGACGTACAAACCATTTATTGGTTGTCGCTCGGGATTTCTTGGATTTTATGTATTTGGGATTATGATCCCGTCCTCATCTTATGACTTGTGATCATCGCATTTTAACCTCGGGACCCTCGGGACTTGCGTGATCGAGAGAATGACTCTCTTTTGGTCAAAGATGAGGTTCTTTAGAAAAGGAGGGTCCTTAGCCCATCAATCCTACGCTTTAAGACGGTCGAGCTCGTATAGAGGCTTCTTACTCTTTCTTAAGCGATAATTGGAGATATAGGGTTCAAGGTTGTCCCTTTCTAAAGAGGTTATGGAACCTTTAATGGAAGGAACGACGTAAAGATAGGATCTTTTACACCGGTCCGTTCCAAGGTTACTAATGGGGATGCTTTTTGTACAAAGAAAAGATTTTTATGCAAAAAATGCATTTTTATGTTGGAAAATAGTATTTAATGCACAAATGATGCATGAAAATGGCAAAGGATGATTTTTTAATGCAAAGTATGCATTTTGAGTATGAAAATGAGTTTTTGAATGCAAAGAGTGCATCTTTTATGTGAAAAGGGGTTTTTTGAGTGCAAAGGATGCACCATTAAAGCAAAGATGTCATTTTGGTGAAAAAGATATCCTTTTAATGCAAATGATCCCGCTTCCGTATGCAAGTGTTTTAGTTTTAAATGCATTGATGCATTAAAAGAAGGCAAACATCGATTACAGTGAAAGGATGAGGAATATGCAAATCCGGCTACTTATGTCGCGTGACATAGGCTGCCTATGTCGCGTGACATAACTAGCCACTTTGCAGAAGCTTCAAGAATCGAGATCTACAGAGGTAACAAGGCCTTAAAATAGCCAAGTTACTTCACCAATAGGTCTCGTGGAGCTAGTATTTCGATTATGAACACTTCAAGAAGGTGTGGATATGAGGGATCCACACTCATCTCGAGTGTTCATGCAAAAACAATGTCAAAATGGTTTGATTATGTGAAATGATGTGTAAAACAATGATGGATCTATAAGATCTGAGACTAAAAATAGATATGCAAAGATTAGATCTCAGTTATTACATCACATTTGAGGTCATTTATGTGGATTAAACTACATATGTTCAAAAGAGGGAGAAATAGGGAGGAAGGGAGTGTTACCCTTGAAGATCCACAACTCCTATATCAAGTTAGATATAGGAGCCTTCTAGCATCCTCCTCCGGAGCTGATGTCCAGCCTTGAATCCGTGAGAACCTTGGGTTCTTGATGTGTATAGGAAGTGTGTGTGTGTGGGAAGTGTGTGTGTGATTGATTTGAGAGGATTAGTGTGATTTGGGGGGTATGTGAGGAGAGAGGAGTCTTCTGGGCATATTCCCTATAGAGGGGGACTGAGGGGTGGAAGAGGTGTGTCTAAAATGAGAGGTGAAGGCCTCTATTTATAGGCTGCCTGCATGGGCTTGTTATGTCGCACGACATGATAAGCCATAACCGTTTTCCTTCTAGAAACATGCAAGGTGGCATGGTTCTAGAACTCTCTCTGGCTGGTTATGTCGCACGACATAAGTAGCCACATGTAGCTTCCTTCTAGAAACATGCAAGGTGGCGGTGTTTCTAGAAGGTTTCATGGCCTATTATGTCGCACGACATAAGTAGCCACATCTGATCCTTCTAGAAACATGCAAGGTGGCGCCTTTCTAGAAGGGAATTCCTCATGAAATAAAAACGTGTTTCTTTGGCTCCAAGTGCCTCTTATCCCCTTAGGTGATTTGAAACAGTTCCGGAATTGTTCCGGAACTCTAGGAAAGTCCGGGGAATTACCGGAAAACTTGCCGGAATTGCCGGGAAACTTAACCGGAAGGCATGAGCCAGATTTGGGTACTTACAGGGAGCCACTGTTGAAGATGGCACTGGGAATTCAGGAGTAGATTTAATGGGCAAGGCAGCCGAGGGAAGACCAAAAGTACTGGGGATATTGATATTGCTATCCAACAAACTGATTGAGCTAGGAATCTTGTTCCCGTACATGTCATAACCATTAAACTGAACACTGGGATTCTGGGGACTGAACTGCACTGACTGACCTCCAAACCGACCAAGGGTAGAAAATCCGGTACTGATGCAAGGAGCTGAATACGGGGTGGAACCATACAGGTGCTGGGTGAGAGGAGAGCAAACTGTGGGCTGAGGAAAGTTGTTTTGGAGCTGAGACTGCGGATACTGTGGAATACTGTCCTGACAAATCTGATTCCCTGAAAGACGATACTGACCATTCTGTTGCAGATTAGACTGACCACACTGATAACTGTCGGGGTACATGCTGAACTGGGGTTGGGAGTAGCTTGCTTGGAACTGAGATCCGTACTGAGCCTGCGGCATTGGGGCGTTGGGAGTTGGAGAAGAAGTGAGGTCGAAGAAGTTCGATGGTTGGCCACCACTCTTGCTGAGACCCTGCTGAACAACTTGGTTATGCACTTGAGAGGATGGGGGAGGAAACCTTCCATGGGCATTCACAATCATTCCCGGAGATGTCATTTGATCGGGGCGCGGGGCATAGCTCATGGGAGGAGGCATAGCATTGTAACTGGGCTGAGCAGGCTGGGCAGGAGAAGCGGATCCAATCCCGTTGTTACCTTCTTCAGTGATTTCTTCGTAAGAACCGTCCTCTCGACGAAGTACTGCGATTCCCCGGGCTCTCATGGCCTCAACAAAGCGATTATGAGCTTCTTCCTCTCGGGTCTTGGCATTCTGAGCCAACAGGCGGGCCTCACGTTCCCTGGCTAAAGCAGCCTCCAATGTTATTCTCAACTCTTCTGCAGACATATCCTTCAAACCCGGTTGACCCATTGAAACCGAACCTCCAGCAGACTGAGCAGCAAACACATCACCATTCCCGACCATATCTGATTCTGCACTGAATAAAGCTTCGGAAACTGCTTGAACTTCTTTGACAACCCTGACCAAACGAGCTCCTGGAACAGATGAGCGGATCCAACTCGCCGTAGCTGCAGGGGTAGATACGAGTTTATAAGGTAGGGGAGGAAGAAGACTTTTGAGGAAAAGCGGGAGAGGGAAAGGAAAAGAGGGACAGACTCACGCAAACAATTATTTATCTTCAAGTATAAATCGGTGATTTAAATCCTAAGTACGGTTGGGAAAGGAGAAGCCTTTATTTACGCAAACTAAACCTTGGGGAAGCCTAGGGACGCAACGTTCAAATCACACTAAATGCTTTGTATTTGAAATTAATAATAGGTAATGATACCTAAACAAGACTTAACACGATGTGAGACGGACGAGTGGTCCAAATTTCTGGGGAAATTTGGGCAGCATAACGGGTATTCTCGAAGAAATTTCAAGAAAAATCTGGCATGACCTCTCGTCGGTGCACGGTGACAATGCGGCATGATCTCTCGTTTAGGACACGCCACGGGAGTGATATGTCCCTACGTGAAACCATGTCGCATTGGCAACATGCCCACAAGGTGCGGTTTTGGGGAAGGTATAAGGACCTATTGCAAATTTCAAAAAAACAATTCATTTTGGTGTGATTAAAACGTGTTGGGATTGAAGTCCTAAACTACAAGGAAGAAAAGGGGCCTAAGTCGGAGGAGTTGCTGAAACAAGGAGGAAATTCGGGGAAGACATTCTGCCGTGATGGGCGACCGCCCATGGGGGGGTGGGCGACCGCCCATGAGTACAGAAGGTTTGGGCTCGTGGAATTTTGGCTTGGGCGACCGCCCATGTTGTCTTGGGCGACCGCCCATGTGTCGGATCAGAATTTTCTGCAGCAGATTTGTTTCCTATTTTGATTAGAACTCTTCTTAAATTAGATTTAGGGTTCCTTGTATAACTATATAAGCATAATTTCGGCTTAGAACACATTGTAGCAACATATTAGAAGGAGACTAATAACATATTGGCTTGGCAATTGCCCCCGGATGTAGTTCACGAGTTGGTGAATGAACCGGGTAAACAATTCTTGTGTGTGATTGTTTCTTTCTTGTACGTGTGGGTGTGTTGATTTCTTTGTTTTGATTGCAACGGGGGAGCACCAAATTCTCAACAACTGGTATCAGAGCTTTGGTTAGGAGGATTCAAAATCTTTTCATTAGTTGATTAATTTTGAATCGTGTTCTTGGGGATTTTGGTGAAGCAGTCAAGATGAAGAACTCAATCGAGAAATTCAACGGTGTGAATTTCACGTTTTGGAAGATAAGGATTGAAGACTACCTTTATTGTAAGGATCTTCATGGACCCTTGAAGGCGAAGCCCGAAGACATGTCACAAGGGGATTGGGAGACGTTGGATCGGAAGGCGTTAGGAGCGGTAAGGAGTGCCCTAACCGATGACGTTGCACGGAACGCTATGGAGGCCAAGACAACGGTGAAGTTGCTACAAACGCTGTCAGACATGTATGAGAAGCCGTCGAATATCAATAAGGTGCATTTGATAAAGAGGTTTGCGAATGCGAAGATGTCGAGGCGCATACCGGCAAGTCATATCGGCAATTTCAAAGGTATGGTGGACCAATTGAAAAGTGTTGATATTACTTTCTCCGATGAAGTGCTAGCTTGTTTTCTACTAAAGTCATTGCCTGATAGTTGGGAGGTTACTGTCACAATGATTAGTACGTCGAAAACAGCATTGGTGTATACGGAGGTTAGAGATCTCATCCTTCAAGAGGAGTTGCGAAGGAAAGAGAAAAGGGGAGAATCTTCAGTAGATGGGGTTGCACTTAGGGTGGAGAGAAAAAGGGGTGGACCTAAAAAGGGGAAAAAGGTCAAGTGCTACAATTGTGGTGAATTGGGGCATATCGCGATGACCGTCCAGAAAAGGTGGTTGTGCTAACGTGGTGGATGATGGTGGTGATGTATTAATCCTAGGGGAGGAGCAGTCGGGTGAAGATTGGGTGTTGGATTCTGGAGCTTCTTGTCATGCTAGTGGGGATGCATGATCAATGAAGCGATACAAAACTGGAGATTTTGGGGTTCTCTATCTTGGTGATGGTCAACCATTGAAGATTAAAGGTAAGGGGGATGTAATGATGAAGACACCTAACGGGGCTGTTTTACAACTACACGATGTGATGCATGTTCCGGATTTGAGGAGAAGGGTGATTTCTGTGGGACAACTTGACAATGAAGGGTATGGTGTTTCTTTCATTGGTGGGTCTTGGGAAGTCACAAAAGGGGCTAAGGTGTTGGCTTATGGGGTTAAGGGGAAGATGTTGTACTCTACCTACAATATCGATGTTCGTTCCGGTGGGAGCAAGAGGCTTAAGAACCGGCCTGTTGGTGTGAAAAGGGGAGACATCAAGAAACGGTATGTTGGGGAGGACACAAAGTTGATCAACGCGGTGTGGATGTCCAAGGGCCCTAACAGAGCGGTTTCGGACCAAGAAGCATTCGATGCAAGAAACAAGGTGTGTCCGAGTTTCAAGGGGAAGCATTGCGAGGAAGGTGGGTCTGGAGGGAGAAGGCGAAGTTAGACTTGCGGGGAGAAATCAAGGTAGAAGCTGATTTGGGGAGGCAAGAACGATCTAACACGGAGAGGTTGAAACGTCGCTTGGTTTCAACTCGCCTTAGTACTTGAGGAGAGGAGAGGTAGTGTCAAGCCAATATGGATGAGGGGAATGTGTTCGAAGGTCTTTACTCTGTGGTGGGAGTCGATGGGTGATTTTATGTTTGTTAGTTTAGTCTCCGGTGGGAGATTGTTGGGATTGGAGTCCTAAACTACAAGGAAGAAAAGGGGCCTAAGTCGAAGGAGTTGCTGAATCAAGGAGGAAATTCGGGGAAGACATTCTGCCGTGATGGGCGACCGCCCATGGGGGGTGGGCGACCGCCCATGAGTACAGAAGGTTTGGGTTCGTGGAATTTTGGCTTGGGCGACGGCCCATGTTGTCTTGGGCGACCGCCCATGTGTCGGATCAGAATTTTCTGCAGCATATTTGTTTCCTATTTTGATTAGAACTCTTCTTAAATTAGATTTAGGGTTCCTTGTATAACTATATAAGCATAATTTCGGCCTAGAACACATTGTAGCAACATATTAGAAGGAGACTAATAACATATTGGCTTGGCAATTGCCCCCGGACGTAGTTCACGAGTTGGTGAATGAACCGGGTAAACAATTCTTGTGTGTGATTGTTTCTTTCTTGTACGTGTGGGTGTGTTGATTTCTTTGTTTTGATTGCAACGGGGGAGCACCAAATTCTCAACAAAACGTTGTATCAAAAATCAACTGTGGGTAAGGTTTAAGTGTGGCACCACCTATAACGTGCTGGGGGGATGGGTTTGACATTAGGCGCTCAAGCGTAGGCGAAATTCATGGCCGTCCGCGATGCCGTCAATCGCACCCGAGGGTTCTAAATCTATGTGGTGTAGTGTGCGGATGACTATATTCTTTTATTTACGAAAATCAAAAAAAAATTTATTTTATTTTATTTATTTTAAAAAGAAAAAGAGAAAACACACACACTCTCACAGGTAACAAGGGGAACAACAATCAACTGAGCCAACTTTGATTCAAGGGACTGCCCTCAAACCAAAGATTCAAACATGTCCGGTGACCATTCCTGTCGCGTGACACAGGACAGCAAGGAACAAAGCTGTCGCACGACCAGGATAGTCACTGAACCAGAATTCCTACAAAATGAAGTCAGCCCCTGCCTCTCCTCGGCAAGGAACAAAGCAACACAACAAAGCATAACAACATAGCCACAAGAAGCAAACAAAAGGCACACAAGTCGTAAAATCTCATAAAAATGCATGTACCGCACAAGATCATCAAGGATGCACATAAGATGAATACATTGGATGTCTAAGTGAACGAAAGCATGACCCTCTTAGTTTTGAAAAACAGGTTTTCAAAAGTGTGGTCCCCACGAGTCACTCAACAGAATGTGCGCTCGCCCGAAAAAATAAAATTCGATTTTCAAATGATGAAAAAGATTAGGAGTCGCCACGCCATGTTTAAAGGTACACTTTGAAAAACCTTTTGAAAGAGAAACGGGTCCGGGGGTCAGGTTACGTGTTGGAAAGAACCGAGAGTTCACCCAACACGCCTCGTCCGTGGACGAGTCTTTCTAATTAGACATCCAAATAAGTCAAAACATGTGCAAGCAATGATAATAGGCAAGTGCGATAAACATGAATTTTATTAAACAAATGAGATTATTACAACTTGTAGACCAATTGATCGTGGGAGGCCACATCCCATTACAAAGAAGGGAGAACAGACATAACCGAAATCAAGTCTTCTCGCAAATGACCACTTATGTCGCGTGACACGGGACTCCTCATGTCCAAATGTGTCGCGCGTGACACTACCGGTCACCTTGAGACTTTACCCATTTACAGAAGCCCAATGAACACAAAAGCATAATTACAAACTAGATCGAGCATTAAAACGGCATAGTCACCCCAACCGAATGACAAACAAACTAGCTAACAACTTACAGGCGAAGGATGATCCTGCACAGATGGGCACGATGTGTCGCGTGACACAGGCTCCTCATGTCCAAGTGTGTCGCGTGACACATGCTTACCATCTGCAGGAACCTTACAACGGAGAAACAGATTCAACATATGCCAAACCAGATCAAACAATTATATCAAGGCCAATCAAAGCAACACAAATCAGAGACAGATCAACCAAAGGAGTGTGGATATGGGAGATCCACACTCCCTTGACATCCAAATTGCAATTACAAGTAGATCACATCATGAACAAGCAATTGGATTCAAGTAAACACAATTTAAACAGTGAGATTGCAGTTGCCACTTGATAATCTGAGGCGAATGGAGCCTGATTATCAAGTGGAGGGGAAGGAATCACAATGAAACAAATAGATAAGAGAGAGAGAGAAGGAAATGTTACCCTTGTAGTCCTCAACTTCCACACCAAGTTAGGTGCAAAAGTCTTCGATTCAGCTTTTGAAGTGGAGATTTAGACACGGATGGAGAGCTGGATTGAGATCTTCAAGGTGTTTGGGGAAGTATGGGGGTAATTGGGTAGGAGATGTATGAAGGATGAAGGAATTGGAGGGGAATTGGTTGGTTTTTTGTGTGGGAAGAGGAGAGAGAGAGAGAGAGGTTCTGGAGTAATTTCTACAGAGTGACGTTAGGGAGTGGAAATTTGGATCCATTTCTGAGAGGGGGAGGGTCTTATTTATAGCTGTTGATCATGGTCGCCTTGTGTCGCACGGCACTCTGTAACCACTTTCCAAGGCTTCGAGTTGTCGCGTGACAGGAAGTGCCACCAACCGTTTTTGGCACCAAATATGGTTCTGGAACATTCTGAAATAATACCCAAAAAGTCCAAAACAGATTTATCCCCTTTAGGTCCCTTGGCATGAGCAAAGTACAAAAAAGTAATTCCTTCGCGAGAAACTTATGGAATGTTTCCAGAAGTCTCGGAACAGACCGAGAATTTACCAAAACGCCCCTTAATGCAATTTTATTATATTAAAATGCATCTGGAGAGGTTACAAATTGGATTGGCGTACTTACACCTTGATCAGCCATCACTTCTATTCAGATCTTCGTGCCATGGTCAACATCGAAACCAAGTTCGAAAAGACCCTGAGCCTTTAAAAGACAACAACAACCCCTGCTTCGTATTACCTCTATCGGACAAACCTGTCAAATCCAGCACCTATCCCAAACAAAGGAAAAGAAGCAGCCGGAGCGGTCCACTACATCCAGAATGGAGCTCAAGTAAACCGTGATCAAGAACCCACAAGGAACAACAATCCCCCTCGCATACCACAGTTAGACGTGGCCGTTTGAACAAACCGGCGGTTAGCCGGTTGAAAACCGGCGGTTTCAAACCTTCAAATGCCCAACCGGAACCGAACTGCCTAACCGGATCAACCGGTTACGGTTTAGGCGGTTCACGGTTTTAACGGTTATCCGGTTAACCTCCTATTGACGGCTGAATATGCTCGGCCGAGTCTTTGGTGTTGCTACTGAGCAACCCTTTTAGGGTTTAGGGTTTTGAGGGTTGCTCTCGCCGAGTCTTGTCGCCGGAGCAACCCTTTAGGGTTTAGGGATTGAGGGTTGCTCGGCCGAAGTCTTTGGTGTTGCTCGGCCGAGCATATCATTTTTCAGTTAAATTTTTTTAACGATTTTTTGAAAAAAGTTAACTTTTATTTTTTTTCAATTTTTTTTTTGATAGATAAGACTATTTTAAACTTAAGTTTACTACATACATTTTTACAAAAAGGTTTATAAAAAAAGTTATGAATTTTTAAAGAAATGAAAGTTAACGGTTTTTTGAAAAAGTTAACTTTTTAATTTTTTCAATTTTTTTTTGGATAAATAAGACTATTTTAAACTTAAGTTATCTACATACATTTTTTGAAAAAAGATTTATAAAAAAAGTTATGAATTTTGAAAGAAAGAAAACTTAACTTTTTTTAAAAGAAACAAGTATATAAAAGAAAAAAGGGACGGTACCCTTAAATTTTATTAATCAAAATAAAATTACAAAGAGGGGATAACCAACCTTACCCTTTTATAAATAAGGGGGACATTTAGGAGCCTTTACCTCAACCTAACTATTACAATTAATTAAAATTAAATCTAATCTAAAGTCTAAACTAATCTAATTAAAATAAAAATTAATCTAAAACATCATTCATTCATCACTACTTTCCGTGGAGTCCTCGACATCGTATTGATATCTTGGATCCAATAGATCCTCATCATAGGGCATGTCTTGTTGCCTTTTTTCCGCTCTAACCCAATCGCCAAGTAAAAGTTGATGTTCCAAGTTTTCACTTGTTAGTTGAGAACGTCTTTCATCCAAAACATTTCCACCAACGCTAAATGCCGATTCAACCGCCACCGTTGAAGCGGGAGAGGCTAATACTTCTTTAGCAACTATGGAAAGTATAGGATAAATGTCTTTCCTTCTTGACCACCATTGTAAAACATCAAATTCATTTGAATTTGGATCTTGATTTAATTCAAAGTTTGTAGTGAAATAGGTTTCTAACTCCACGGGAAGGTTTGATGATGATGAAGATGAACCTCGAGAAGGACCATATTTTTTACTATACAAATTTGCAATAAAACTATATGGATCCCCACTAGTAAAACTTGGTTGAGAAGTAGAGGAATCATATTCATGTTGGCTTTGAGAAGTGTTTTCATATAAGGCATTATACTCATTAAAAAGGTTAATCAAATCATTTTTTGTGTCATTAACAATAATTGACGGAAGTTCATAAATACCGTCACCATCGGGATATAATTTCATATAATAATAAGTTATAATGGACTCTAAATCATCTAATTTAACTCGAGGATCTAATAACTTTGCAACCAAGAAAAGAGACGGAATAGTGTCAAAATATTTAAGCCACTTTTGTCTCATGTTAAAAATGCATTGTTTTAAAATATGGCATTCTCTTAAATTGTCAAAAATAGTAACAATTGCAATACAATGCTCTAGCACCAAAACAGAAGTTGGATAATAAACTCTCGAAAAAGCCAAAGTAGCGATAATAAAAATCTTTAACAATTCACATAAATTTATGCATGCAATCCATTGATAAGCAAATAGAGATTCATGATAGCCAATTGACATAAAAAATTGCATTAGGAGTTCTTTATAAGCAAAAACCATCGGTTAACATTTTATAGGTGGAATTCCACCAAGTTGGAACATCGTAAGTAAAATATTTGTCCGGCACATTTTTACTTCTTAAAAACTTTATCCATTTTTTTGTATTAAAATTTTTTTTTGAAATAAATTGAAGAGCTCGTCTAATTGGCTTAACATTAGTTTCTAATGCATCTAAACCATCTCTAACACATAAATTAATTATATGGCATAAACATCTAATATGAAAAAACTTACCCCCAAGTGAGGGTTGACAAACGGTAATTAAATCGGGCAAACTAGCCGTATTAGCACTTGCGTTGTCAAATGAAATAGTAAATATTTTATTTAAAATACCATATTCAAGAAAAATCTCAAGCAATTTCGCACAAATATTTTCCGAGGAATGCGGTGGCTCAAAATCTTTGTAAGCAATTAATCTTTTTTGAATTTTCCATGAATTATCTATCCAATGGCAAGTAACGCCCAAATAAGTATTTCTTTGCCAATGATCACTCCAACCATCGGCACAAATTGAAACTTTATTTTCTAATTTTGATAAAACACCAATTAAATCTTTATTATATCTTTCAACCACTCTAGTAATATCACGTACGAGATTCGTACGTGGTACTCTCGTGGCGGCGGGGTTCAAAGAAAGGCGAGCAAAATTTTCATAAAAATCACAATCCGCAAAATTAAAAGGAAGGCCTTTAACGCAAATAAATTTGGCTAGTTCATCCCTATAAACCCACTTGTCAAATTTAAAAAGGACGGAAGAAGGGGAAGACGAACTCTTGTGCACCCGAACCCGAACTACGTTGAAATTGTAATTGAGTTTGCGAAGCGGAAATGCCAAGTTTCTCGGGATGTTTTGCCGCCAAATGCCCGTTGAGCGTCCCATGCCCTCCACCTCTTTTCCATGCGTAAGTCGCATTACAATAGTTGCAACATGCTCGAAAATTATAATCATCCTCGGCAATTTTTCTTTTGCCGAAATGGAGGGCGAAGGTATCGGATTGTGGCTCTCTTTCTTGTCGTTGTCCCCGAGGACCCCGACCCCGACCACCTCCCCTAGCTCGGCTGCCCCTACCACTCCTAGCATTATCACTTTCAATTTCAACTTGTTCTTCTTCCTCATTTTGTTGAATATTTGAATTTTGATGATCAAAATCATCGTTGGGGAGGAAGAATCAACAACGGACTTGCCTAAATTGCTTCTTCTTTGATTTGCAGCCATTTGTATAAGAGAAAATGAAGTTTGAAAACAAAACTGAGCTTAAAAATGGATGAAAATGGAGAAAAACACTAATTTCGTTAGAAAACTAACTGAAAATGGAACAATATTTAACTGAAAATTGGATGGGGGTGAGAGTATATGTGAATATTTGAGAGTAGAAGAGAAAGAGTAGAGAGAAATAAGGTGGAAATAAAATGGGAGGAGGAGGGTGATATTTATAGTTAGTAAATTAGGCAAAAAAAACATTTTTTTTTTAATTTTTGACTGCCCAATAACAAAATTAACGGCTAGTTTTTAAAAATAACGGCTAGTTTTTGAATAAGTAGCCGTTGGAACATGTTCTGGCGTTATGCTCGGCCGAGCACCTCATATGACTCGGCCGAGCAGAACCTTCAGTTTGTTAATAACAAACTGGAAGGTTCTGCTCGGCCGAGCAACTCATATGACTCGGCCGAGCAAGTCAAAAACCTGCGATTAACCGGCGGTTGACCGGTTTTTCAAAAATCTCAACCTTAACCGAACCGGCCAATAACCGGTTACGGTTAGCCAGTTCCGGTTAACCGCCGTTGACCGGTTTTGACCGGTTTTCAACCTCCCGGTTGACCGGTTCGGTTTATAAAATGGACACGTCTAACCACAGTTCCAGCATTTCGACAACCTCGAAATGCCTCTGGGCCAAGTATTCGAAGCACTGGTAAAGCGAAATCTTCTCAAGCCTCTCGAGAATTTCCAACCAAAGACTCTCAAGCCCAACATGGATATGAGCAAGCACTGCGCCTTCCACAACTACCCCGGTCACACCACCGACAATTGCTTCACGCTGAAGCAAGTGATCCAGGGGCTAATCGAAGAGGGAAAGTTGGAATGCCCCCGTGGCCCCCAACACCATTGGAAATCCATTCCCCCGAAATGATAGGGTGAACATGATAGCCTTCGGCGAGACTCCAGGCAAGAATAAGTCCCCTGCTATCAACGAAACCGTCAACATGCTATCCCGCTACGACTGGGAATGCGAAACCAGAGCCAAGCGGTCCCATGACCGGGAACCCTGACAAGAACGTCCAAGGATGAGTGTCCCCCTAAGATCTCTGCCACGATCAAGACACACCAATGGATGGATCGAACGCTCCCCAGAGGAGACTGAATCAAACGGCAGCACTGGAAGTGGTCTAGCCTTCACAGACACAGACTTGCCTATATGTGAAAACAGACACAACGAGGCCCTCCTCATCCTCATCAAGATAGAGAGGTTCTACCTCCCGAACGTCTTGATCGATAACGGCTCCGCAGTCAACATCATTGGCTTGAGCACATTGAAACGACTCCGTGTCGACCGCTCCCTGATGAGACCTTCGCCCCGGATAATCCGAGCTTACGACTCCACTCCACGCCCGGTCGTAGGAGTAATCAATCTGAGGATCCAATTCAATGCACAATTGGAGTCGGTGGAATTCCAAGTTGTGGAAATCAAACCAACCTTCTCCGCCCTGCTGGGATGACCTTGGCTGCATCAGATGAAGGCAGTATCATCTACTCTTCACCAATGTGTGAAATTCATCAATGCCGATGGAAACCTCGAGGTGATCCGCGGAAGTAGCACGATGTCAAGCGCTTGGCCAGCAAGCTATGACCCAGAAGAAGGTCCCGATATGACCGAATACTCCTCTACAGGCGAGTCTCCAGTCCTGTCCCGCTACGAAATTGATCCCTACATTCATGCTCTAAGCCGTGATGAGTTAGAGATCGAAGAGCTCATGGGCCAAGACGACAAATCTGAAATATGCGACTGCGAAGAATGCTTGAAAGAAGATCAAGAGATGGACGCCCAGATGGAGCTTGACCGATAAGTAGACTCATACTTAGCCGAAAATCCTCCTAAGGAAAGCTGGCTCATCACCGACCCGCTGGTGCAGGATAACCCTCTTGCCGATACGCTCGGATCTCACGGGGACAGCCATCACAAAGATAGTCCAATTCAACATCCCTAAGATCTCGACTCCGGAGGAACAATGGCGCAACCTCCTCCAAAGCTTAATCAGAGAAGGAGAGATAGCATGCCCCCTCGATTCAGACATCATAAATGTCGTCCAGGCAAAGATCCCAGATAAAGAAGCAGATTCTAGCAAGAATCAGCTCCGAATCAGCGAATGCTTCGCCCTCCTGGAAGAAGCTCTCAATGACTTCTATCATAAAGGCCCCCCAAGATCTAGAAGCAACACCAATGGAGGGACATCATCAAAGGAGTAACCTAAAACCTCCGCGATCTGGTTTGAAGTCGAACCGTAGGCAAGCCATCCTCCTGGAACCGCATCGATTGAGGAATGGTCACCAAAGCCATCGCCACCCTCTTTAGACCTACAACCCGCAAAGAGCAATGAAGCCTGGTCCAATCCCTCGTCGCCTATAGTCTAGCTTCGAGTCATGTTGTCTGTGAATTCACGTCTTTCGAGTCATCTGACGGCTCTACGCCGGAAGATTGTGAGTCCATAATCAACAATGTATCTTTTCTACGCTTTCAATAAAAGGTCCGACCCTTCCAGATATCCTTTCATTGCATCTTTAACAAATGATGAGTTAACTAAATCACAAACAGTTAATAACTATTCATCTAACAAAGAAGCAGACACATTAATTGAACAAATGCATTAAACAAACATTTAAGCATGTTGTCAAACGAGAGAAAAACCTGGCCCAAGCTGCCGGGAAGGTTTTAATCATGATAGATTTGGGGAACTGCTGAAAAGCCAAAGAGACGCAAATCGAAAACCTCTTCACCAGCACAGTGCGTCCACCAGATATTTTAATACCTCAAAGACGGGAAAGCCACCTTCATGAACGAAGAAGGCCAACGCAAGGAAGGAGTCAAAGCCAAGAGCATCATGGCCCTAAAATGCCTCGCCTCTCACTTTGTCATCCTCGGAGACATGCTATACAAAAAGCGCTACTAGGGGCCGCTCCTATGCTGCATCAGCCAGGAAAGAGCAAACGGGCTCATGAACGAAGTCCACAATGGGGCTTGCGGCCCCCACATGAACGCCAGAGCCCTAATGCAGATCATTCTTCGAATGGGCTACTACTGGATCTCCGTGGAGGCAAACTGCATCCACTTTGTCCGAAGTTGCGACAAGTGTCAACGATTCTCCAACCTCAATCATATACCTCCTCACGATCTCTACTGCATGACTATGCCCTGGCCCTTCGCCACGTGGGGAATTGATGTCATCGGGAAAATCGCCCCGCCAGGCAGCAACGATCACGAATTCGTCTTGGTAGCCATTGACTACTTCACAAAATGGGTCGAATCCAAGTCCTACAAAGTGCTCACTTCCAAGAAAGTCACACATTTCCTCAAAGAAAACATCAGTTGCTAATACGGCATCCCAAATGAGGTCATATCAGACAATGGCTCCCATTTCGAAGGAGAATTTGATAGATTGCTGATCACATGCCACAAGTCTTCTCCCTATCGGCCACAAACAAATGGCACAGTAGAAGCAGGCAAGCAAGAACCTCGAAAGGATCATCCGAAAAATGACCACCCGAGGACGTGATTGGCCCAAGAAGCTGCACCTTGCACTTTGAGGCTACCAAACATCAGTCAGAACAGCCACGGGAGAAACTCCATTCGCCCTGACATATGGGATGGAAGCAGTACTGCCCGTTGAATTAGAAATTCCCTCACTCCGAGTGCCGCTGGAAGACGAGATCAATAAAGTTGAATGGCTCCAGAGCCGACACGACGAACTGGCTCTGCTAGACGAGCGACGACTAAAGGCCATGTAGCACATTCGAGCCTACCAAAGCAGAATGACTAGAGCTTTCGACAAGAAAGTCAAGTCTCGAGACATCAGGGAAGGCGATCTGGTACTCAAAGAAAAGCCTCCCACTCGAACCAACCCACTGGGAAAATGGGAACCAACATGGATCGTCCCTTTCGTGGTTCAAAAGATCTTCTCCGGAGGTACCATGAAGCTGACAGACCTAGACGGAAATCCCTTCATGAATCCATTCAACGGAAGCAAACTTCGCAGATACTTCGCCTAAGGAAGATCAATTGTGCATCTCTTGGCACTCCTTGTAGTGTCAAACTACGCAGACCTGAGCCCTCTAGTCCTGGGGAACGTAGGCAACCTTAATTGGTCCGGTCTAAAAACACACAAAAAAGTCAAAAGTTTGAATTTCAACCAAGACCTCCATCAAACTATACACTTTCCAAAACGTGCCCCCACCATCACCGAGTCAAACGACGGCGGCAATATCGAAGGACATCAAAAGGTCATTCAACATCAAACGACTGAACCATGTCAACTCCAAGCTAGGGGCTTGCCTTCGCCCTCACGCGCTTCAAAAAAAAAAGAGCTCAAGCAGAAGCTTTCAAAAAAAATAAGCTCAAGCAGAAGCTACAAAAAAAAGAGGTCAAGAACCCGGCGCCAACAAGCAAGAAGCAAGGAAGCCACGGAAAAGACCGTAAAAAATGACTTGTCAAGGGATCATCCAACCTTCCCATCCAAACACAAAACCCAAGTGTAAGTACCCAAATCTGGCTCATGCCTTCCGGTTAAGTTTCCCGGCAATTCCCCGAACTTTTCTAAAGTTCAGGGGCAATTCGGGAACTTTTCCAAACCTTCCGAGGGGCGAAGGACTTGCTAGGAATTAAAATTCGACGTAGTCCTTCGTTGGAAAAGCCCTTCTAGAAGGCCACCTTGCATGGTTCTAGAAAAGGCTGAGTCATCTTAGGATAAGACCGCACGGCCTCTTTTGCATGGGCCTACAGCCGCACGGCTTCATTAGCTGTTGCCAGACTGCCTATAAATAGAGACCTCCTCTATTCATTTTAGGGGGGATTTTTAGTAACATTACTCTGCCAAAATCACACCACGAAATTCCAAAGAGCTGAGAGTGTAAAAAACCACCACCCTCCTCATCAAAACCTCCCAAAGTTGGTCCCTTCCTTAGGCAAACTTCAAGGAGAAAGAGGACACCACCATTGGTAACCTCTCCTACCCTTTACCTTGCATTATACTTGTTTTTATGTGATATACTTGCTCCTTGAATTTACATATTGCTATATACTTGCTTGGTATTTTGTACATTGTCATCAAAGATCCTATCTTTAGGCATGTAAATCATATCCCCCTCCTTTGGCATTCTTTGCATTAAAGTAGCATCCTTTGCTCATAAAATGATATCTTTAAGCATCCTTTGCTCATAAAATTCCATTTTCACATTAAAAGTTGCATCCTTTGCATTAAAGTAGCATCCTTTGCACTTGAAATGTCATGTTTACACATAAAGTTGCATCCTTTGCATTAAAGATCATTCTCTACATCAAAGAAGCATCCTTTGCAACCAAGTAGCATCCTTTGCATTAAAAGTAGCTTCCTTCGCATTAAAGTTGCATCCTTTGCACTTAAAACCCCATTTTTACATTAAAAGTTGCATCATTTGCATTAAAAATGTTATCTTTGCATTAAAAGTAGCATCCTTTGCATAAAGTTGCATCCTTTGCACATAAAATGTCATCTTTTTCACTAAAAGTGTCATTTTTATCTTAAACATGCATCCCCCATGTCCCTCATGGTTGGATCTCTCTCCTAGGATTGCCTAGTGACCTTCTTAAGGCACAAAAGGGCATAGGATGAGCATAAAGATCCAATCTTTATACCCCTCCCCTAGTCCCCTTGGTACTTGGAGCATCTCTTGGAATGAGATGGTGTAAAGGTCCTATCTTTACATCATTTCTTCCACCTAAAGATGCCATAGACGGATTCTCCTTTAGAAAAGGATGAACCCTAGCCACATATCTCCGATCATCACTTGAGACGAGCATAAATGTCCCGAAAAAGTCCAAATCGTCTCAAGATGTAGGATTGATAGGCAAAGGTCATTCCTTTCTAAAGAGTCTCATCCTTGGACTCTAAAAACGGTGTCCATATCTTGATCAAATGTGACCCAAGGTCTCATCATGATGATCACAAGTCCAAGATGAGAATGGGACCAAAGTCCCTAATACATAAAAATCCAAGGAATCACGAGCGATAACCAACTCATGGTTTATACGTCCGGAAGACCACTTGGTACATTCCCCCCTTTTCAAAAAGCACACATCCCACACACGAAAACACTAAGGCAAGTATGAGAAGCGGATCCTGGAAGACTTGATTCGGCAAGGCTCTTTGGGTGAACGACGATCCGTTCTTCCCAAAGGGTAACTTAACCTCCGGATCCAAATCCTTTTTTTCAAAGTTTTGAGGAAATCAAAATGGCGTGGCGGCGACTCCGTTTTTCAATTTAAACCGGACGTTTCCAAACGGATGTGAGGCGGTGATTCCACTTACACGAGAAAGTGGTTCCAAAAAAATAAATAAAATAAACACAAAAGATTTGAGCCGCTTATCTTGGGCACCACATTCACAGTTTGGCGACTCCGCTGGGGACTTCCCAAAGGAGAAAGCTTTCATTTTTAAACAAAAAAATGATACCCGGTATATAGGTGGAAACCATTAACCTTCCTGTATCGCTTCCTAACCCGAGGCTTGGGATAAACGATGGTCTAACAATCCCACGTACCGGTATCCCTTTTCGAAAAAAAACAAGAATGCTTTTTCCGAGAGGGTTAGCCTTCCGCCGCAGATCCACTCCTCATACTTGCCCTAGGTCTTGCATTGCATTGCATGCATCCATGGTTCTTGGGAATTGTGCATATTCTGAAACTGAACAGGAAGCTTGCTGGAAGCTGAAAAGGTGTCAAAAAGGCCGGGAAAGCAGCCTGCAGATCAAAGGAAATGGAACCTGGAAAGTTGCTTGATGCAGCCGTACGGCTTAATCCTCCCTGGATTCTGGCCGGGCGGCTTCATTGGCAATTCCACCAGGACAAAATTGAGGCTAATCTGGTAGCCTTGGCAGCTTGGGGCTATTCAGTTCCAAGACTGACCGGGGCTCCCAGAAAATTTACGTGCTTACTTGCTGCATTTCCCCCGTCCCAAAAAATCATTCCTTCAAAACACATTCATGAAAATTTCTATTTTAACTCAAAAAGGAATATTTTTAGGAGGCCGCACACTACGCACACCTTATATATCCTGTACACTTTGCACGCACGTCCCTTTAAACCGGGGTGGTTGTTCAGCTGCAGTCACGGACAGCATTACGATGCTCCCGGGCGCGCACGGAATCATCCCAAACTCCCCATGGTAGCCAGTGTCGACCAATGCACAGTCCGTGTCACACCTTTTAAAATCGTGACTTTTGGTTGGTTTTTGGTCTAGTCCGTGTCATACAGCCCAGTTGCATATCCCCATAAAGGTCAAACCTTAGCCCATGTCGGAAGTCAAGATCTTTCGCACAAGCGGAGCTTTACCGAAATTCCGACAAGGAAAAATGGGCAGAATCTTGACTCCGGCATTAACTTTGACCTTGACCCGCACGGGATGTGTAAGAGTCGAGACCGAGTCTGTGCCAAAAATTCAAAGATCTTTCGCACAAGCGAAACTCTGCCGAAATTCCGACAAGGAAAAATTGGCAAGATCTTGACCCGGCATTGACTTCGACTCACGCACAGCGTATGCAACGAAGTTCAATGTGACACTGCGTCATCCGGCTTTTACCGCCCGACCCATGCCTATTATCTTCTCGGACATTGCCGAAAAGTCAAAACGTCATTCGCGCAAGCGAAACTCTGTCGAAATTCTGTTAAGGCTGAAAGACGAGACTTTCCCGGCATTGCCTTAACTATAATCGCATTGCGCGCGCGTTAAAAGTTCTTATGACCCGTTAGGAGCATTCTTCTCTCTCGGTCGGTGGGATCCACGTGCCCTATAGGACCCTCGCCCGGGGCTGTCCACCCTGGGAGGTCGAAATACAGGTGGAATACGAGGGGCTTATAGACGTAGTGACGGAGCCCACTGATCCAGGATCTAGTGTAGTTGCGAAAAAGAAGGGCAGAACCTCTTTTCCAACCAAATAGAAATTAATAAAAGACACCGTTTTAAGTAAACTGGAAGATTCTTAATTTGCATATTGCTTGAGCCTTCAGCCTAAACACCTACCCCGAGTCTAAACCTCTCCTATCCCTTTCCAGCAGTGAGAAAGAATTGGGTGAGAACACCGGTACAGCAGTTTGTCGGCACAGAGGTCTCAAATAACCCATCAAAATATTCAAGTCTCAACTTCCCAGTGTCAAAATGGCCAATGTGGTAATCAACAATGGTAACGACCAAGTAGTTGGAGAGGCCATCCCTGTTCAACCCAGGCCCCACATCTGGTATGATGTGTGTGATTGTGAGGACTGTTTGGAATATGAGTATCAAGAATGGATTAATGAGGATGCTCCTTCAAGAAAGAAGAAGAAGAGGAAGTCCATGCAACAGAAATTAAAGGAAAGGTACGAAGCTGGGGACAAGAGCGTGGGAACTTTAGGGGAACCTTCAGGCAAATATGACTATTACGTTAGTGATGGATGTGGTTTTACCCATCCAAAAGATATATTTCCTAGCTTATTTGGTGCTCGAAATCTTGAGAATTTAATGTATTTTCTAGTGTTTTGAAAGTACAGGGGTTGAAGTGCAACAATGTTGAAAACGGAGGATTGGAGCGTATTTTGGAAGCTTTTGGATCAAATTGTAATTTTGGAAAATTTGGGACTAAACGGAAATTACGAAGTTCAAGGACCAAAGTGGAAATATTGGAAATTAAGGGACTAAAGTGGAAATATGGAATTTTTGGATGAATTTGATATATAAAAATTCGTGGGATTAAATGAAAAATAAAATCCTAAAGAGCGAAGTGCAAAAGAAGTCATTAGAGTGGCCAAAATGCGATGACAAAATTGCGGGACGAAACGAATACTAAATAAATACAAATGATACAAAATGGCTGGCTGGAAGTGGCCGAGGGATTGAAGGAGAATGGCCGGCCAGTTCCAGTTCTAGGCCATTTGGGGCCACTGCAAGGAAATATGGGCCAAAGAAGTTGGGCCAAAGAAATTTCAGGCAGGTGCACGCCTAGTCCCATTGGGCGCACGCCCGGAAGTAACCAGATTGAAAGTAGGTGCGCACCCGGTCTCAGTGGGCGTGCGCCCGGTACGTACGGACAGATGCAGCCAGTTTCCTTATTTTGGACGGATTCTAAAGATTTTTCACAGATTTGCACAGAATCAGCCACGGATTTCGAGAGATCTTCTATTTTGACTAGGATTTTGACTCTAATTTGTTTCCAAAAAGGATTTCCACCTCCCTCCTCCTATATAAACAACCCTAGACTAGTTTTGTATTATCTTTTATCTTTTATTTTTGGGATCTTTGGATCTTTTGAATATTTTTATTTCTCTCTATATTTTTAGTTTAGGTTTTTATTTATGAAGATGAAAGAACAAGGTTTTGCTTTATTTATTTTAATGGCCATTCAAGGCTAATTTATTTTATTCATGGATTGAGGTGAGTAACAATTTGATATTTATGCTAAAGCTTTAATTCTTCCTATCTCTCTTTTGTTCTTGTTCTTCTCAACGGTTTTAATTATTGTTCTTGAGATCAATTGTATTGACCTACCGGAATATACTTTTGACCTCTTGAATTTATTTGGATACAAACCATTGCACTTGCGTGGATGAATTGTAATTTGACCATTGTTGAGAAGAATAGATTCAATTGAGGACCTACCGGAAATCAAACGAATCTAGGTTCCATTGTTTTTAAGTTTTTAATTGAAATTCTTGAATGTTTATATTGACCTACCGGAATATATGAACATGATAGAGTTATTAGGGTTCTAATGTTCTTATTGACCTACCGGAATATATGAACATCTTAACCCTAGGTTTTTGTGAACGAACCCAAGAATGAAATTGAATTATTTTCACATGAAATAAAAAGCATAAAGTGATAATTGTTATGATCCCCAATCCATGAATCCTTTGTCTCTTGATATCTTTAATTTATTTATTTTGCTTTCTTAGTTTTAATAATAAAATCAAAATCAAAACCCCCTTTTTCCTTTGTTTCTTTTTACACTAATTAAATCAACTTGTTAATTCACACGAGTCTCTGTGGTTCGACCCTTACTTTTGTATATTGCTACTTCGGTAACTTGTACACTTGCAAGGTATTTTTATTACACAGTGGAATTTTATCCATCAGTTAGTTATGCCAAGGAGCCTACCAAGGAACCAGTCATCCAAAACACAGTCCAGCCTGATACCCCTGTCGTCATTGACCCTCTTGAGGCAGAGTGTTCTGAGTTCGTTGCCATCGTGAAGTTCAACGAAAAGCTAGCAGATTTGGAAGCAGAATACAGACGGCCTATAGAATACGTGGCCAATCAAGGAAGGATCAAAGTCTCTCCTGAAGAAGACTTCATCAGCATTATCCAGGCTAACCCTCCTGTTGGCTACACTGACAAGGTTGTGATATCAAAGATCAGTAAAGAGAAAATGACTTATCAGCAGTGTATTGATAAGATGAGCCAGACTCTCCAGTCAATGAGCCCGATTGTTACGGACCAGCTTGCTGAGGAGTTGCATCATGCTTCCCTAGCTTCCCTCACAGTCTTTCCAAGGTACCGGCCCACCAATGAGTTTCGGAAAGTTTTCGATCAGTTCGAAGTTTCCAACTTTCTGAAGAACGCTGACATGACTGCTACTCCCCAGGGCAAAAGCAGGAAAGAGTAAACCACAGCCCAACCCGCGTCAAACACTTCGAGTCAATAAGTAGTGTAGGGTCCAGAGTCAGTAGGGTCAAGAGTCAGTTGAGTCAGGAATCTCTGAATTCCAGTCCTCCGAGTCATCCGAAGGCCTCACGCCTGAGGATTATGAATATGTAACCAATGTCATCTTTCCTCTTGCTTTGAATGAAATGACAGATCTTTCTGAGTATCCCCTTATTGCCAACTTAAAAAATGATAAATTAACTCAAAACTTAAGAACAGTTAATAATGAATCATTTGAACAAGATGCAAACACACTAAACGAACAATACATTAAAGAAATCTTTAAGCAGGTTACAGATAAAGAGGAAAACCGGGCCCAAGCTGTCGAGGAGGTTTTGACAAGTGCGAATTTGGGTACTGTCGAGGAACCTAAAGAGACACAGATTGGGAACTTCTTCCAGGGGGTTGAACGGGACAGACTGGTCAATTTGCTCAGAGAATACATGGACGTCTTTGCATGGTCATACAAGGATATGCCGGGGCTAGACAGTTTGATAGTGGAGCACAGAATCCCTCTAGCACCAGATTCTAAGCCAGTAAAACAGAAGCTGAGAAAGATCAAGCCAGAGTGGTCTCTACAGGCCAAGGAAGAGATTGAGAAGCTACTGCGGGTAGGATTCATCAGAGTCATCGAATATCCGACATGGTTATCCAACATTGTGACCGTAACTAAGGCCAATGGAAAGGTGCTCTGCTGTGTAGATTTCCGGGATCTGAACAAAGCCAGCCCCAAAGACAATTATCCCTTACCAAACATAGACATTCTGGTGGACGCCACTGCTAACTACGAAGTCAAATCCTTCGTTGATGGTTTTGCCGGCTGTGAATGTGTGCCCAAATTTTTGTGTTTGTTGGATTCACGCGAGTTTGAAGACATCCGGTTTAATTTAAAAAACGGAGTCGCCACGCCATTTTGATTACCTCAAAACTTTGAAAAAAAGGTTTTATGGGTTCGGAGGTTAAGTTACCCCGTGGGAAGAACGGATTATCGTTTACCCAAGGTGCCTTGCCGGAGCAAGTCTCCCAAGATCCCATTAATCGTGCTTGCTTGCGTGCTTTCTTGTGTGCATGTGTTTGAAAATAAGGAGGGGGGAATGTCCCAAGTCGTCTTCCGGACGTACAAACCATTTGTTGGTTGTCGCTCGGGATTTCTTGGATTTTATGTATTCGGGATTATGATCCCGTCCTCATCTTAGACTTGTGATCATTGCATTTATAACCTAGGGACTTGCATGATCGAGAGAATGACTCCCTTTATAGTCAAAGATGAGGTTCTTTAGGAAGGAATGTCCTTAGCCCATCAATCCTACACTTTAAGACGGTCAAGCTCGTATAGATGCTTCATACTCATCTTAAGTGATAATCGGAGATATAGGGTTCAAGGTTGTCCCTTTCTAAAGAAATCATGAAACCTTTAATGGAAGGAACGATGTAAAGATAAGACCTTTACACCGGTCTGTTCCAAGGTTACTAATGGGGACATGGGGGAATGCATGATAAAAAAATGATACTTTTAGTGAAAAGATGACATTTTTGGTGTAAAGAATGTCTTTTGGTTGCAAGGGATGCTTTTTGTGTAAAGAAATGATTTTTGTGTAAAGAATGTATCTTTATGTTGGAAAATAGCATTTAATGTACAAAGATGTTCTTTTGATGCAAATGATGCTGCTCTGTATGCAAATGTTTTAGTTTAAATGCAGATTGATGCATTAGAAAAGGCAAACATCAGATTACAAATTGAAAAGATGAGTATTCGCAACCGGCTACTTATGTCGCGTGACATAGGCTGCCTATGTCGCGTGGCATAACAAGCCATTTTGCAGAAGCCTAAACAGCTGAGATTTGCAGAGGTAACAAGGTACCAAAATGGTTAAGTTACTTCACAAACAAATCTCAGAGAGCATGTTTATCAATAATGAACGCTTCAAGAGGGTGTGGATATGAGGGATCCACACTCATCTTGAGTGTTCATGCAAAACCAAGCCAAACCGGGGCTTTTACATGCAATAGTATGCAAATGGATATGGATCTAAGCAATATGAGGATAAAGTATGCATCTTTAATCAGAAAACAACATTATCAACGCATTTAGCATAGAGATTTCACATTCAAAGTAAATAGAGAGTGGAAAAGGGTAGAAAATCGTTACCCTTGAAGACCACGACTCCCTATATCAAGTTAGACATAGGGGCCTTCAAAACAGCAACCTCCGGGGCTGAAATTGAGCCTTGGTTCCTTGAGAACTCCTTGGTTCTTGATGTGTATATGAAGTGTGTGTGTGGGAAGTGTGTGTGGGATTGATTTGGGAGGATTGGTGTGGTTTGGGAGGTATGTGAGGAGAGAGGAGGTTTCTGGGCGTATTCCCTATAGAGGGGGACTGAGGGGTGGAAAAGGTGTGTCCCAAATGAGAGGTGAAGGCCTCTATTTATAGGCTGCCTGCATGGGCTTGTTATGTCGCACGACATAACAAGCCATAACCGTTTTCCTTCTAGAAACATGCAAGGTGGCAACCTTCTAGAAGTTTTCATGGCCTATTATGTCGCACGACATAAGTAGCCACTTCCAGATTCTTCTAGAAACATGCAAGGTGGCAAGCTTCTAGAAGTTTTCATGGCCTATTATGTCGCACGACATAAGTAGCCACTTCCAGATTCTTCTAGAAACATGCAAGGTGGCAGTCTTCTAGAAGGGTTTTGGGATTAAGAAAAACGTGTTTCTTAATCACCAAACATTCCCTTCAGCCCTTAAAAGGCTTGGAACATTTCTGAAATTATTCAGGAACTGTAGGAAAGTCCGAGAAATTACCGAAAAAATTACCGGAATTGCCGGGAAAATTAACCGGAAGGCATGAGCCAGATTTGGGTACTTACAGAAGCCCCTCGGCAACGTCACTTGCAGGGCGAGTGGGGTTGTCGATAGAAAAGGATCCAATCTGGCGAATGCCGAGACGGATTGGGTGACCAAGTTGGTCGAGTGGCTGGACCTTTCATGAAAGGCTACCTACGTATCCCAAAGGAATCAAGCCTTGATCGTAGTTCAGAATTCACTGGGGAAAGGGGGCGTCATATGTGACAAATTGGCTAAACCTACAGGAGGCTACCTACGTATCCCGGGGGAATCAAGCCAGGTCGTAGTTCGAGCTTTTATTGAGTCGAAATGTTATTCCTTCACCTTGGAATAACGGAGATCGAAATAAAGCGAAAAAAAGGTCGAAATATTATTCCGTCATTCGGAAATAACGGAGATCGAAATAAAGCAAGAAAAGGTCGAAATATTATTCCGTCATTCGGAAATAACGGAGATCGAAATAAAGCGAGAAAAGGTCGAAATATTATTCCGTCATTCGGAAATAACGGAGATCGAAATAAAGCGAAATGTTATTGCCTTCCGGCAATAACTGAAATTTTTAACAAGAAACATTATCCCATTTGGCAATAACGGGGGATTTCCCGGAGGAAACGTTATCCCATTTGGCGATAACGTAGGATTTCCCGGAGGAAACGTTATCCCATTTGGCGATAACGGAGGATTTCCCGGAGGAAACGTTATCCCATTTGGCGATAACGGAGAATTTCCCAGAGGAAACGTTATCCCATTTGGCGATAACGGAGAATTTCCCGGAGGAAACGTTATCCCATTTGGCGATAACGGAGGATTTCTCGGAGGAAACGTTATCCCATTTGGCGATAACGCAGGATTTCCCGGAGGAAACGTTATCCCATTTGGCGATAACGTAGGATTTCCCGGAGGAAACGTTATCCCATTTGGCGATAACGTAGGATTTCCCGGAGGAAACGTTATCCCATTTGGTGATAACGTATGATTTCCCGGAGGAAACGTCATCCCATCTGGCAATAACGGAGAATTTCCCGGAGGAATCGTTATCCCATTTGGCAATAACGGAGGATTTCCCGGAGGAAACGTTATCCCATTTGGCGATAACGGAGAATTTCCCGGAGGAAACGTTATCCCATTTGGTGATAACGTAGGATTTCCCGGAGGAAACGTCATCCCATCTGGCAATAACGGAGATCGCGAAAAGGGTTGGATTTTGTAGAGAAGTTGGAAGGAATCAATAGTTTTTTTAAAGGAAAGTGGGACGCACCCGAATAATTTTTTGTAAAGAAAACTGGGATGTACCCTGATTATTTGAAAAATAAAATTGAAAATGCCAAGGGCAAGGGCAAATAAACTTAGTCACAGAGGTAAATTTGTAAAATAGGCCACGGGGGCACTGGAGGGAAAACTGGATTGAAAGTAATTAGAAATGCCAGGGGAATAAAGGGTAAAAGAGGCCTACGGGGGACAAAATTGTAAAATGGAGCCTTCAGGGGCAAAATTGTAAAAATCAGCCACAGGGGCTTAGTATGTCGCACGACATAAGAGGCCAGGTGAACAGATTCTTTAAAATTCGCACAGTCGTCATTTTGAAATTAAATTAGACTTGAAATTGAGAGGGAGGCGACGGCGAGAAGAGGGAGAGCAACCTCAGAGGGAGATTTGAGAGGGATCAAAAGAAAACAAACAACTTTTTAGTTCGATTCAACTTGGAAAATGCCTCCTAGGCTCTATCCGACCAAAAGGGCTCCTCAACACGCCGAATTAGCTACTCGAAGGAAGGGGGTGCAAAGGAATCAAAGGCCATTTCTTCCGGAAGCACCAAGAGGAGATTTCTACCCACAGCTCGATGAGCATACTTCGGATGTCAGGAAGAAGGATGTGGTAAGCAACCTAGGGTTTTTTTTTTGAAAAATTTTGATTTGGGTGAAATCGATTTGATTTGAATTTTCCGTGATCGCAATGCATTTTATATGAATTGGCCTGTGAACATGGATTGACCTAGGAACTGTGATACTAGAATGCATGCTCTTAGATGATAGGTTTTGACCTATTTTTCATTTGAGACGATTTCAAGAAATAGCACGAAATATTAATATTTGTGCCATGTTTTCTTGCAGGGATTGCGCACCCGTGGCTCCCCGAGGTGATTGGCGTGCTATGGGATAGCTTGCCGGGTAGCTGAGAAGCGAGATGGACTCGCCTAAGGGCCCGATTTACGCCGCCGGGCTAGGGCAATTCTTTGAGATGGCGAAGGCCATCTGAGGCACTCGCAGGAGTGTGGATCCGGTGAGGGCATTCAGAGAGTTTCGTGGGAGACCACTCACTCGCTTCACTTCTCTTGGGGTGAGACGACAACACTCCGCCGGACTTTGCGGTCATCACAGATCGCCCTTTACGGATGAGCCTCTCTACATGAGGAGCCCGCACAGGAGTTGAGCCCCACTTATTGCACGATGCCGATTTTATGGGCTTACTTGGTTTCGTCTCTGATCAAGAAGGGGAATGGATATGAGTTGGGGTGCTACATGGCTTGGTTTGGGAGCAGCCACAGTGGGACTAGATTGTCGTTGATGACCCTGTTGAGAGCCGGCCGAGAGCCGAGAGATTAGCGAGGGCTTTTGTATGGGTGGGCTTCTCTCGACATGCCGTTTATTAACAGCCGCATCTACCGCCTTGACTTCACCGTTGGAGCTTTTGAGAGCCCGGGGACACCGTGGGGAATCTATCCTGGGGTGAGGCTGGTTTAGCTGAGATGTATTTGGCCCTAGATGACGTCAGCAGAGGGAAGGCGAAGTATTTTACTTGCTGTCATCTTGCTTTTGAGGTATTCTCTCATCTTGACCTCTTTTTTTTTGCACATTTCATTCTATCCTTTTTCCTTGTTTTGACTTCTTCTTCTTCTTTTCAGGCTTGGGCTTTCGAGTACTTTAGCTGTTACGAGTGGCGCATACAGGATGAGTTTCCGCCACCACCTTTCCCCGCTCTCGACGGTGGACGAAGAGTGCCAGAAATGCACTGTGACACCGGAGGGTTCGAGGTGTAGGATTACTGCTTCATACCATGACACGCTGAGGTGCTTGAGAGGGATTCCACAGAGGCTGAGTATGTTCCCCTGGACTGGCCGTTACGATGACCTGGATTTGGATCACGCTGCGCACTTGACAGAGTGTCGCAAGCCGCCGGTGGGTTTGTCTCGGGAGACGCCTTGTATTTAGGAGAGAGGGTGTATAGACAAAGCATGGGCCGAATAGGCATGCTCGGATCCCCGATGATCCACCGCCTAGATGTGGCCGCTCGCCAGCTGGCGAATGTAGATGCTCGATTGTAGGCTTGGCAGACATCTCTACACACGGGAGGGGGACTATACTTTGTACGTGGCTAGGCATCTTCATCCCCCCACGCACTGTGGTTGGTTATGGTGCTCAGAGTGCGGGACCCTCGACTGGCTACGTAGCTAGACCTCCTTTGCCCCCGACTTTCATTGATTATCAGGGCGGCGGTCGCATGAGGCGAGCCCATATTGGTATGTCACAGACTCGTCCTCATCTGGTGCTCCCGCGAGGTTCTAGATCTGTAAGTATTACTCCTTACGTCTTTTGGATTGATTGCATCTCTTCCGGTTAGCAAGAACTGCATTTTGACACTTATTATGTCTGCTTGTAACAGGTGTCGGCTCAGGTTTACAGGCACTTGACCAGGGCTTATACCGGCGCTGTGGGCATGATTAGCAAGCTCCATAAAGGTATGAGCTTTTGGAAGAATCGGTCGATCACAGGTTCGATCGATATCTCTCCACCTCGGCCGCCCGAGAAGGAAGAAGAGCCGTTCGATGACGCAGCACCACGGAGGCATTAGTGGACCGACGCCTGACGAAGAGGCCAAATGTGCCTCTTCACGTACTCCATTGAGATTGATGATGATGATGAGGATGATGATGAGGATGAGGATGGTGGAGCCGAGACGGCCACGGACTATGAGCTTGACTCCACCGTTATCACTGAGCTTGACGACTATTACCGCACGGGGACCATAGCTTACGAGGCACCTTCGGACGATCCTGACGATGAGCCAGAGGAGGCTGAGGATGACGACGAGGATGGAGATGAAGAGGACGATGGAGAGGGTGATGGAGACGGAGATGATTCAAAGTAGCCCCCTTCCCCCCTAGACATCTATGACTTTTTGGCTATTGTACCCCTTTTGGGGAAAACACATCTTGTTATTTTTTGCTTATGCACATTTCTTAGACTTGGTCTATTTTGGTTTGAATGTACATTGCTATCCATTTTGTCGCATGCATTTATGAAATGATGGTAGGGTAACTAGCTTGAACTGAATGGCTTGAATGGATTTTTGGTTTGAATACGAATGCAATGGGTGTACATGGGGTACAGGAACCTTCCCCTATGCATTTGAGAAGTGTATGAATGGTATTTGCAGCTTTTGACATGTCGGGGATTGCCCTGGGGAAAGCAACACATTGCTGATGTCTGATGTCTGATGTGGCTTGTTATGTCGCGCGACATGGCTTGTTATGTCGCGCGACTCATTAAGCTCGAACCGTGCTTTTCATTGCCCTTGGAACCGGAATGGAATTGCAGACACTGTGTTGGAATTGGAGGATCAAAGAGATCACCTACTTGGCCTCCTTGAGACAATGGCAAAGAGATATTTGGTCCCTTCCTATAAGGATGGAAACGGGTGACCTAGGAAGTCAAACAACCAACCTTTCATAAGAATGTGCCAAATCAAAAGGGGTGTGACCAATGTGGTCATAAAATTGGACATTTATGAAAAGCTTACGCACCATTGAGGAATGGGGAAAGAAAAAGGTGACCAACGTGGTCGGATGGCTGAACCTTTTTATGAAAGGCTACCTACGTATCCCGGAGGAATCAAGCCTTGATCGTAGTTCAAACATCATCTAGACAGTTAGGAACGATGTCTAGGATCCTTGAGAGTTTTGACAATTAATGGAGGTTGTCACCTGACATTATTTCATTCTAACGGAAGCTAAAGCTTACGGCGCTATCTCTTTTTGACAGAGATAGAGGGAGCTAAAGCTGGATGACGTTATTTCTTTATGACGGAAATAACAAAGACTAAAGCTTGCGGCGCTATCTCTTTTTGACTGAGATAGAGGGAGCTAAAGCTAGAAGAACTTAAGCATACTTCACTATTCGTGATAGAGGTATCTTAAGTTGGATTTTTGACAATTAGGAAACTGTCGCCTGGCGTTATCTCGTTATAACGGAAGTAACGAAGGTGCTTTTGGGAGAAAATGTATTATTAACAATTGGCACGTTACTTGAGCCTAGGGGTGGTTTCTTCTTGGAAACAATGGTAGAGACTGGGTCTGGATGCACATATGGAATGTGTTTAAGACGGGTTTCAAGGTGCGGGGTTGCATCCCTCGAGCGCGGATCGAACTGCTGCTGTTGCTGAGATTTTGTCAACGTGGACTAGAATTCCCTCTTGAGCTGAGACTGGGTTTAAACCTCGGGTCTCGATGAATGTTCCTTTCTCACACTCTGGCATTTGAAGCTGATGCTGACAGGCTTTTACAACCAAAGACTAAAGCAGATGTCGAAGTGACCAAACCTCTCTTCGAGGGGTGGATGCAACTCATCGGAGCCCCGGTCTGAGGAAGAACTTTCTGCAAAGCCCCATGAAAGATCCTTTCACTGGCAAAGCCCTGGTTGGATGAACTGAGCAGGCGAAGTCTTAGGTTTTGAAGAAGTGACTTAATGAAGCCCCAATCTGATGACCTAGCGAAAATCCCAATATGATTGGTACTGCGGAAGTGATCCTGAGGTTGATTTGACCAAAACTGAATCCATCTAGGGACCTAGTGAAGAATCCGATGTGAATCCCAAAAATGGCTAAAGAAGCCCCAGTTTAAAGGAATGCTTTGACAAAGTTTCGGGACAGCCCTAATGCGAATTGTGGCAGAAGAGGGAAAACCTATCCTTCTCTCTCTCTTTTTTTTTTATTTTCTTTAGTCAATCAGTCAACCTTAAGAAGATGTGAAAGAAAAGATTCTCAGAAATACATACAGGGGCATATTTTTCGAAATGTGGGAATAGATCCCGATCTTGTGTTATTTTGATGGCCTTATTCGACGTAGGCACAAAAACTCGCTTTGGGTTTGACTCTTTTGAGAGAGTATAAGTGTAGAAGGGTTTGTAAAAGTGTATGGAAGCCCCTGCTGACAGAAAATCAGTGTTTAGCACTATTTTTCCTAAGATGTAGAAAGAGAAGACTTGTCAAGACATCTGAAAACTTGTTTTATTTACAATGATCACAAGATTGCTTAAAACCCTTTATTAATGCTCAGGTTATTCAACCACTAATCTCGATATGAAGAAACATTCTAATTAATCATGAGGAGAAAGTCAACCAGTGTCACGGATCAAGGTTGGCTGGTGTGAAAGAAAGGTTTGTGTATAGGGAGGTCACTGATGAGACCGGGTTTTCTGGAATCTGACTGTGTTTATGGGAGAGGTCTTTTGATGAGACCGGGTTTTCTGGAATTTGGATATGTTTATGACCGGACCATTTCTGGTTGCCTACGTTCCCCTCATTGTGAGGAGCTCAGGTCGCCGTAGTTCGGCCTTGGCCGGACTGTTTCAGGCTTTGGGAAATGGGATTTGTGGTTCCTTTAGTGAAAAGGCTTGGATGAGAAGACTGGATGATGAGGCGTGGGCCTCGGGATGCTTCCTTGACCAAGTCATTCTTGGACGACTGTTTCCGATTGCTTCCTCTTTCATTGGGGGAGAAAGGATTTGCACGTGCCTACAGGCTTATGAAATGCTTCTGGCTTTGCTTCGACCGCCCCATTGTTATCGACAACTTTCATTCTCTGAGCTTTGATCTTGTCTGTCCGTCAAGATTTTGATTGGCGGTGCTGGGTCCTTGGCCTCATTTTTTTTCTTTTTATATGTGCAACCCTGTTTTTTGCCTAGACTGCCATTTTCTGGGATTTTCAGCCTAGCTGGGCATTACTCTTTTAGCACTAAGATTTTTTTTCTTCTCTTCTTTTTTTTTATGTGCAACCCTGTTTTTTGCCCAGACTGCCTTTTTTTGGGATTTTCAGCTGATGAGTGAGTTTTACACTCATCCATTTAATACTTTATAAACTTATTATGTGCTTAATTCTTGAGTTTTGTGTATTTTAACGGGTGTTTTTAGTGTTTATTTAGTTTTCAGGGATCAAGTGAAGATTGAGCAAATTAGAAGCATTTTGTGCTCACTTTGGAAGTTCAAGTTCGGAAGGGGCAACATAAATTTTTATAATGTCCAAAATGCGAAAAAAAACGACGGTGCAATTATGGGACGAACCGAATACTAAGTGGCACAAAACAAGGCTGTGTTGGGCTAATCAAGTGGCCGGCCAATGGAGATGCTGCTGGCCGAAGGATTGCAGCTTGGCCTAGACATCCAAGGAGTTGGGCCTAGGATTGAAAGGACTTGGGCCTAAGTTGGGCTTGATTACATTAAATGGAGACTCTTCAATTTCTCTACAACCCTAGGAATATTTAAAGGCTTTGGTTTTGCCGTGGGTATTTTAAAAGAGGGGAAGAAACACTATTCTCGTTGTTATCATCTTTTCATTTTATTTTATTTTATTTTTATTTTATTTTTTTTCATTTTCTTCTTGGTGTTCATATTTCCATGGAAAGCTAAACATTTGATTCTTGGGATTGGAGGTAACGATTTATGTTTTAAGTTTTAATTTTTATCATTTTCATTGTAAGATTTGGGATTATCAAGTAGTTCTTAATGCAATTTTAGAATATGTATGTTGCATGCCATATGTGTTTTTGAATGATCTTGAATTATAATTGTAAACCGCCAAATTCGCAATTGTAAGTAGTCGTTACTTGATAATTACAATTTGTTGAATCCCCGCCAAAAGATTCATAAGAATTGTCGTTCTTGATGTTCTTCTTTTCTAAATGGGTTTCCAATTAATCTATGAACGGGCCAAGGGAATAGATTAGTTGGAAGCACTTGATTGCAAATCACCCGCCTAAGTGTCCCAATCATAATTTTGTAAGAACGAACCCCAAGTATACTTTGATTGATGATTATTGAAATTTGAGCATAATTGTGAAACCAATCCCGAGAATTCCATTCCGTTTTATTGTTAAAATCTTTTCTATATAAATTTAGTCATTTCTTCAAAAGTATTAGTTTTTAGAACAACAAATTCTACCACTCTATAAACTCTTTTTCATAGCAATAATCATTTCTACTTTGAAATACGTGTCTCGGTGGTTCGATCCTACTTACCCTATCTACAAATCAATTGTAGGTAGTTTGAGTCGGAAATTTTCTTTTGACGTTTCGACGCTCGTCAAAATTTGGCGCCGTTGCCGGGGACGCGTTTATTTTAAAGTTGATTTAATTATTTGCTATTGTGAATATTGTTTTGTATATATTTTTGTTTTAACTTGGTGACCGACGACTAATCATTCAAAGGAACTCAAGGATGTATAACTATGGCATCTTTGAGTCGTGTGAAAATTGTGGATTATACTCTCATGGTTCTTATGAGTGCCCTTCGGGGACATATTCTTATGAGTATTATCCACAAGAGGGGATGATGACGGGTCAAGGTCAAGTACAAGGTCGAAGTCAAGAAGAGAGTATTTCAGGCAAAAGTTGCTTAATTTGTAATTTAAATACCCATGATATTATGGGGTGTCCATTGCGAGGTCAATTTCCAGAATTTCTTAAGAAAGCCAACGCAATGAATTCTTTCCAACCAAGAGTGCGAAATGATCCATTTTCCAACTCTTACAATCCGGGTTGGAGGAATCATCCAAATTTTTCATGGGGAGGAAATCAAGGTCATTTTCAGCAACAATACCAATCACCGATGCCACAACCGCAGCAACAAGGACCTGTGAGGCCAAGTGTGGAGGAAACTTTGCAAAAGTTTATTGTGGCCTCGCAACAAAATCAGATGGCCATTGACCAAAGAATGGGGAACCAAGAAGCTTCAATGAAAAAACTTGAGAAAGAATTGGACAAATTGATAGAGGCAGTGAGGAATCGAAATTCGACCATAATCCATGCACAACCCAAAGAACAACTATTGGGGGACTCATTGGGGAACTTTGTCTATGAAGACTCCGATGAAGAACTTGAGAACGAACTACAACAAGAGCCACTTTTGAAAAATGAAATGGAGGATTTTGTCTATGAAACCTCCTATGAAAATTCTAGTGAAGTGCAATTGTATGATAGTTCGGGTTGTATGGAGACGGAAGAAATTGTAGAGAAATCATGGCATGAGGAAGTTGATGAAATTGAGCTTGCTCTTTATGGTGAGATGCGGGGCGATGAATTTCAAGAAGAAATAGTCATTCTCGCCAAGATCGACAAGCCATGTTTGAGTGATCACCAACCTCTACTCATGGAAAATGTCGATGACGAATTCTCAATCATTTTGGTGATCCCCCCCATCTTTGAAAATGGAGAAAGTGGCAAGGACTCCCGAGAGAAGAAGCCCAAGAAACATAAAAGTAAAAAATTCCCTTGGGCCCTAATTGATCATATATCTAAGGGAATATTTAGGGGGCTAAAACTGAAAGTGAAAACCCGGGAGACGGTGAAGTGGGCAAAAGGAAGGAAGGTGAAGGTTAAGATAACCTTGGCATCGGTCTAGCTATACGACCTTAAACAAAAGCGCTACTTGGGAGGCAACCCAAGGTGAGTAGTTTAATTTGTAGTTCCTTTATTTTAATAAAAAAAAAAATTAATTGTTCCTTTGTTTTCTTAGTTTAGATCTTATTGTTTTCATTTAAATGTTTTTTTTTTTTAAAAAAAAAATAATAATAAATAAATAAAATTTTTTTATAAAAATAATAATAAATAAAAAAAAAAGTTATTATTTTCGTGGAACAGTGCTATTTTACTTGGTTTTTGTGTGTGATGTGTAGGAGGAGTGAATCTGAGCATTTCATGGCCTACCCATGAAAATTATCATGGCCATGAAGTTATTTTGGTAGCAAAAGGGTGCAAGTTGATCTGCGCAAACCATGGCCAGGCCATGGTTTGATCCATGGCCATGGACAGCAAAGGAGTGAAAAATTGAGCATTGTCATCAGCACTGTCCATGGGCAGGCCATGGTTTGATCCATGGCCATGATTCCAAAAATGTGAAAAAAAGAGGGTTGTTGAGGAAATAAGAGGAGGGGGTCAAATGAAATTTTCCGTTGTTCGAGGGGTTAGTTATTAAAAAAAAAAAAAAAATTTAAATAATTTTTTTTTTGTAACGCCCCAAAAACCCCCTTTCTTCCCCACGCCACGCCGCCCCTGTTCATCTTCTTTCCCAGTTCCCCTTTCTTCTCTGTTCCTCGTTCGCAGCTGCTCCCGTTCCCTCCCCACCGTTACCAACTCCCAACCATTGCCAGCGAAAACCTAAACCCTAACTCCCTCCATAAACCAAAACCCTACCCTCTCAAATTCGGCGCCGTCCCAGACCCCAATCCAACCCGCCCTCCTCCTTATTCTCTTCCCGTATCAATTCCGGCCAAAACCCAACCCAATTCCGGCGACAATCCTCCCCTCTTTCCCATTACCGGCCAAGCCCTATTCCAAATCGCCGTTCTTCCTCCCTCTGTTCAATGCCGTTTCATTGCTCCATCTTCTACTGTTCACTGGTCCAAATGTGAAACCCACTCTCCAATTCTGTTCCTTAATTCTGAGCTTGAGTCTTTCAGTTAAATAAAATTGTTATTATTAAGTTGGAGATGGGACGGACTCGAGCCAGTGTGAAAAAGGGTGTGGAGTTGTCAAATGTTGCTAAAGAAAAGAATTGTTCAAAGGAAAAATCGAAGGTGACTCAAGGCTTGAAGAGAAAGCATCCTGACACTCGTTCAATATCAAAATCAACGGTTATTCAAGGTGAGTGTTCTGGCACTGTTAATGTTGATAATGAGTTTAGGATTGACTTTCGAAATGAAATGCAAAAGATTCGATTTGAGAAATTGTTGGGGCAAAAAATTGTGAGTACCCGTTACGTAGATGATAGGGTGCTTTCTACATTGGGTTTGGTTGATGACTTTGCGTATTTGGTTGATAATGTGGGGTGGGCGTATTTTTTTTCTCTTAAATTTCCCACTTATGCAAGATTGACTTTGGAATTTTTGAGTTCGGTTAAAGCGGAAGTGTTGGATGGGCCAGAAGAGGGGCGGATTACTTTCCGTCTTTTTAATAAAGAATTTAGTTTATCTCTTCTTGGGTTTAATGAAATTTTTCGTTTTTCAAATGGTGGTAGGAGGAGAGTAAATGAGAGAGAGTTTGTGCAAAGTAGTTTTTGGTATAAAATTTCTAAAGAAGTTACTTATCATGCATCGAATTCGAAAGCCACGGCTATTGATAATCCTTGCTTTCGTTATATGCATCGGGTAATGGCAAGAACTTTGTTTGCACGGGGTGGAAGTGATGGGTCGGTGAGAAGAGATGAGTTGTATTTTTTATGGTGTATGGTCTCAAAAGAAAAAGTGGATGCAGGATCATATTTGGCAAGACAGTTTGAGAAAGTGGGGAAGGCAAAGAAGGGAGTGATAGCAATTGGTGGATTGATCACACCAATAGCTATTCACTTGGGATTTCAAAGTGAGATAAAAAAGTTGTTGGCAGTGAAGGGTAGTGATCGGTTGGATTTGCAGTCGTGTATTCAAATAGGTATGATCACATCAGAAGAGGGGAATTATTATTTGGGTCGTGATCGTTTGGTAACCCGTATTGTGCTTCCGGATAACAATCGAAAGTGGGTTCGGGATGAGAGAAATTGGAAGTTAGAGGACCTTGGTTCCGAGTCAATTCCGGAGTCAATTCCGGTACCTCGTTTATGTTTGCCCCCACCACCGGTTAGTGGCGCTTCTGTGGAGGGTATGTTGGAGAGAGTTTTGTTGGAGTTGGAGTCTCAACGGGCATGCATGGAACAAATAAATGCAAATGTGGAGAAGTTGGATGCAAGTGTGAAGAATATTGCCCGTCGTGCGGGTTTTTCGGCTGATTGAGGTTGTAAGTATTTCGTCCTTTTTATTTATATTTGTTTTTGTTTTGTTTCTTTTATTCACATTAGGGACAATGTGCGTTTTAAGTTTGGGGGTATGGGAAATGTATATACTTAGTTTTAATTTAGTTTTTATTAAAAAAAAAAAAATTGGAAAAAATGAAAAAAATGGAAAAAATGAAAAAATGAAAAAAAATAGTTAGCTATGGCCCTTTCTTGTATAAGTTTTGTTAACATTCTTGGTGTTCCCATAATTGCTTGTGATCTTTTTGTGACCGCTAATGTGGATAATATGGTGAGATAATTTGTATATGCAAGTTGGTATATTTTTGGTTAATTGTGGTACATTACTTAAGAGTTATAATTGTGTCCTAAATCTCTTAGTTGCAGTTTTGTGTACTTGTGGAAATATTCTCTTTGTTTATAATTTTGATCCGTTTTTTTTATAAAGTTTATAGTACACCATCATCTTTTAAGTTAGTGAGTTTGTTTATCAATTAGCAACATTAGGTAAGTCATAAGATGAGTACTCCTTAGATGTGAATGAAACCCCCCTTGTTATCTTGAAAAAAAGAAAGAAAAAAAAAGAAAGAAAAAATGGGAATGAGAGCAATGGCAATGCAACTTATACTCGGTGAAACCTCCAGACGTGTAGATTAATTGGTTAGGGATTATTCTAGCTTAACCAGATTTCTGGGTATGCAGTAGCGTTATGGAGGAAGAGCTTTACCGTCGTGATGGTCCGTACCAAGCTCGATACCGAAGTGGCTAACTCTCAAAACCTTTAAATAAATCTCTACCTAGTATTAGGGGCATGGAGTTCGCTGCTACAGTGTTCCCTACTTGAACGGTAGAAGATTTTAAAATGTGCTTAAAGAATCAAGTTTGGGGGGGTGTAAGCGGTTCATGGGATATTCATGCTTTGTGTTTTAAAAAAATAAAAAAAATGTTGTTGTTTGATAGATAAAGTCAATAAAATAAAAGATGGTTGGTGTACTTAGCTTTATAAAAATGGATCTTGGTTGAGAGTAAAGAGAGAGATGATAGTACATATAGAGATTTATGGTGTAATTATAATGGTTAAGTAAGATACTACAATTAATGGAAAATATATGGCTACTTGCATAGTGGAAAGTATTATCCTGCGGTTGATGGTAGCTTGTGAATTGTGCAATTGTGGAACATGCAAGAATGTGGGGACATAGTTAATTATAGGTTAGAGTAATTTGTTTTTTTATTTTGTGTCAGTTTAGTTTTATATTGTTTATAGTTTATTTTAGTGTTTGCTCGAGGACTAGCAAATGTTTAAGTTTGGGGGTATTTGATGAGTGAGTTTTACACTCATCCATTTAATACTTTATAAACTTATTATGTGCTTAATTCTTGAGTTTTGTGTATTTTAACGGGTGTTTTTAGTGTTTATTTAGTTTTCAGGGATCAAGTGAAGATTGAGCAAATTAGAAGCATTTTGTGCTCACTTTGGAAGTTCAAGTTCGGAAGGGGCAACATAAATTTTTATAATGTCCAAAATGCGAAAAAAAGGCGACGGTGTAATTATGGGACGAACCGAATACTAAGTGGCACAAAACAAGGCTGTGTTGGGCTAATCAAGTGGCCGGCCAATGGAGATGCTGCTGGCCGAAGGATTGCAGCTTGGCCGAGACATCCAAGGAGTTGGGCCTAGGATTGAAAGGACTTGGGCCTAAGTTGGGCTTGATTACATTAAATGGAGACTCTTCAATTTCTCTACAACCCTAGGAATATTTAAAGGCTTTGGTTTTGCCGTGGGTATTTTAAAAAAGAGGGGAAGAAACACTATTCTCAGTGTTATCATCTTTTCATTTTATTTTATTTTTATTTTATTTTTTTTCATTTTCTTCTTGGTGTTCATATTTCCATGGAAAGCTAAACATTTGATTCTTGGGATTGGAGGTAACGATTTATGTTTTAAGTTTTAATTTTTATCATTTTCATTGTAAGATTTGGGATTATCAAGTAGTTCTTAATGCAATTTTAGAATATGTATGTTGCATGCCATATGTGTTTTTGAATGATCTTGAATTATAATTGTGAACCGCCAAATTCGCAATTGTAAGTAGTCGTTACTTGATAATTACAATTTGTTGAATCCCCGCCAAAAGATTCATAAGAATTGTCGTTCTTGATGTTCTTCTTTTCTAAATGGGTTTCCAATTAATCTATGAACGGGCCAAGGGAATAGATTAGTTGGAAGCACTTGATTGCAAATCACCCGCCTAAGTGTCCCAATCATAATTTTGTAAGAACGAACCCCAAGTATACTTTGATTGATGATTATTGAAATTTGAGCATAATTGTGAAACCAATCCCGAGAATTCCATTCCGTTTTATTGTTAAAATCTTTTCAATATAAATTTAGTCATTTCTTCAAAAGTATTAGTTTTTAGAACAACAAATTCTACCACTCTATAAACTCTTTTTCATAGCAATAATCATTTCTACTTTGAAATACGTGTCTCGGTGGTTCGACCCTACTTACCCTATCTACAAATCAATTGTAGGTAGTTTGAGTCGGAAATTTTCTTTTGACGTTTCGACGCTCGTCATCAGCCTAGCTGGGTATTACTCTTTTTGCACTGAGATTTTTTTTATTTTCTGAGGCACTTGAGGGCCAAGGCAAGCCCCTGCTTGAATTTTTCTTGACATCCTTGAGGTCGAAGGCAGGCTCCTAGGTTGTTGTCGATACGGGGTCAATCTTTCGAAGCTGAGTGGCCTTTTGTTGTCCCTTGATGTTGCCGCCGTCGTTGACTTGGTCAAGATGAAGGTGGGGACATGATTGGGAGGTGTATGGCTTGATGAAGGCTTTTTGTGAGGTAAGGAAAGTGTATGGGGAAGGCATTAGTTGACTTTCTCACACTGATTAACCGGAACGTGAATTATTTCAAGAGATTATTTGTTGAGCAATGCAAGTGATCATATAAAATAAAACCATTTCATTAAATGTAATGTAGGTGTGCAAATAATGTCTTAAGTCTAGCAAGAAAAGAAGAAGACTCTTTTATAGAAAATTAAAGATTAATTACAATGTCCGTGGAGGACTTGATTGAAAAAGAAAAGTACTAGAACCTACGAAGGTTGACTGAGAGACTTTTTTGTTTTTTGTTAGTCTTACTTAAGGATAGGTAGACCCTAGTCTAGCTACTCTTCGCGGGTTGGACTGCCAGGTAACTTGAGCTTTCCTTCGTAGATCAGCCCACCGAATTTCTTTCTTCGTATCCACACACTTGTCTGTCACATGACCAAAATGCTTGTGGTACTCGCAGAACTTGGTCCTGTCAACTCTACTGGGGTTTCTTGGCTTATAATTCTCGAGAGGTGTGAGAAGGCCTCGTTTCACCAAATCATCGAAAACTTTGCTCATGGGCATCCCAAAATCATCAGGCTGACGTTTCTGACCTTGCACTTCCTGAATTGACCTCTTACCATAACTTTCTGTTTTTGGCCCATGGAGGTTCTCGAGCTTCCCTTTTTCTATCAATTTCTGGATCTCATGCCTCAAATAGGTGCAATCATCAGTGTCGTGCCCAGGGTATTGATGGAAAAGACAATGCTTAGACTCATCCACCCGAACGTTGGGGTTCTTGGGCTTCCAATTCTCCAGTGGCTTTATCAGCTTTTCTTTCATCAGCTCTTCCAGAATCTTGCTTAAAGGCTTCTCCGCATTGTCAAAATGAAGGGAGCGGAGTTTTTGGGAGACCTTGTTGTTCTCAAGACTTGGATTCCCATTGTCCGATTGGTTCCATTGTTGGATTTGGCTGAAGGAGGCTACGACACTCTTTCCTTTGTGAGGAACTGGTGCTGAGCCGGGTACGGTTGCTGTTTGACGTTGGTGGCATTGGGTTATGCTTGGTGGAGTCATTTCCTTGCCTGGTTCGACGTCTGGGGTCAAGGGAGTATTGATGAGGTCAAGCTTTTCTTGCATCTGTTTCACTTGTTCCATCAATATTGCCACATGGGGGTCAACGGGGACTCTGGAACTCGCAACAGGACTCTTATCAGTAGAGGGAACCACAGTAGCAAACTGACGGCTGAATTCATTAAGTCCGGTAGGTGACAGCTGGAAACTTGAATCATCCTTTGGCAACTCATGATTGCATTCAGGTGGGTATAGTGGCTTCAGAACATAGCCACATAGCTCGAACTGATTATGTGAAGCTGGAGTATAGACTGGCAGGTATTGCTGAAACTGAGGAACAGGTGGGGTGAAGCCCAATCCGTTCTGAGGAGCTGAGGGCGATGGAGCCCTGATGAGCTGGGATGTTGGAAAGGACTGAGGAGGAGTGATCCTTGACAAGGGATCATATGTGGATGGAGGAAGGTATTGGTTATAGGCTGGGGGGTCTTGGTTATAGGATGAAGGGACTGAAATCACTGTTTCCGAAGTCTCATCTTCGACTACCACCAGAGAACCGTTCGACTCAACTGTGACCTGAACTCCATGATGACGGAGTGCGTCAATAAGCATGGCTTGCTGTTCCTGATGAACCTTATGGGCGCTTTCCAAAGCCAGGACTAGCTCTTCCTTCCTAACCATCTGATTTCCTGCACCCTCACTGTTTTCTGTCAAATCTGCCATTCTGACTTTTTGACGATTCTGCCTAAGGTTTTCTGCACTGTAAAGCTGCTGACCCGGTATTCTCGCACACTTCTTTCTCGCTGCGGGAAAGGGATAGGCAAGGTTTTGGCTCGGAGATAAGGTTTAGACTCGAAGGTAGGTAAGATTTAGACTCGGAGGTAAGTGTTTAGGCTAAAGGCTCAAGTAACATGCACTTATCGCTTAAGTTTTACTCAAAACACATTTTCTCCTAATCCTAATTGATCGGAAAAGATGAGACCTTGAAAGGTCGAGATCAGAAATTGGAGATCGGACCGAGGAGGTCTCGACTAGGAATTTGACCGCGAAAGAGGGAGAGATGAAAAATCGAAGATCGGACCGAGGAGGTCTCGATTAAGGATTTGACGGTGAAAGGTCGGGAGATGGAAAATCGGAAATCGGACCGAGGAGGTCTCGATTAGGGATTTGACCATGAAAGGTCGAGATAGGAAAATCGAAAATCGGACTGAGGAGGTCTCGATTAGGGGTTTGACCATGAAAGGTCGAGATAGGAAAATCGGAAATCTAGCCGAGGAGGTCTCGATTAGGGATTTGACCATGAAAGGTTGGGATAGGAAAAATCGGAAATCGGACCGAGGAAGTCTCGATTAAGGATTTGACCATGAAAGGTCGAGATAGGAAAATCGGAAATCGAACCGAGGAGGTCTCGATTAGGGATTTGACCATGAAAGGTCGGGATAGGAAAAATCGGAAATCGGACCGAGGAGGTCTCGATTAGGGATATCAGAGATAGGAAAATGCAATTATGATTACATTAATTGTTCAAGTTTACTTAAAATCATGTCTTTTATTAATTCCTATTTGGTTGGAAAAGGGGGGTTTGCCCTTTTTTTCTCAACTACTCTAGATCCCGGATCGCCGGTTCCGTCACTACGTCTATAAGCCCCTCGTATTCCACCTGTATTTCGACCTCCCAGGGTGGACAACCCCGGGCGAGGGTCCTATAGGGCACGCGGATCCCACCGACCGAGAGTAAAGAACGCTCCTAACGGGTCTAGCGGGTCATAGGAACTTTCAACGCACGAGCGATGCGAATTATGGTCAAGGCAATACCGGGAAAGTCTCATCTTTCTCGCCTTGATCGGATTTTCGTAATTTCGCTTGAGAGAATGACGTGTTGACTTTCGGTAATGTCCGAGAAGATAATAGGCATGGGTCGGGCGGTAAAAGCCGGATGACACAGTGTCACATTGAACTTCGTTGCATACGCCAAGCGTGAGTCAGAATCGAAGTCAATGCCGGGTCAAGATCTTGCCAATTTTTCCTTGTCGGAATTTTGGCGTAGCTTCGCTGAGCGAAAGATCTTTTGATTTGTTGGCAAAGACTCGGTCTTGACTCTTACGCATTCCGTGCAGGTCAAGGTCAAAGTCAATGTCGGAGTCAAGATCTCGCCAATTTTTCCTTGTCGGAATTTTGGCAGAGTTCCGCTTGAGCGAAAATCTTGGCTTCCGTTATGAACTAAGGCTTGACCTTTATGAGGGTATGCAACTGGGCTATATGACACGGACTAGACCAAAAACCAACCAAAAAGTCACGGTTTTTTGAAACGTGTGACACGAACTGTGCATTGGTCGACACCGGCCGCCACGGGAGGTTGGGATGATTCCGTGCGCGCCCGGAGCATCGTAAGGCTGTCCGTGATCGCAGCTGAACCACCCTCGGGTTTGAAGGACGTGCGTGCAAAGTGTACAGATATATCAGGTGCGCGTAGTGTGCGGTCTCCTAAAAATGTTCCTTTTTGAGTTAAAACTGAGATTTTCATAAATGTGTTTTAAAGGAATGATTTTCGGGACGGGGAAAATGCAACACGTAAGCACGTAAATTTTCTGGGAGCCCCGCCTCCATGGAGCTGAGTAGCCCCAAGCTGCTAGGACTGCCAGATTAACCATGATTTTTCCTGGTGGAATTGCCACTGAGGTCGCCCGGTCAGAATCCAAGGAGGATTGAGCCGTACGACGGCATGGATCAATTTTCCAGGTTCCACTCCTTTGCTATTTTTCGGGTTGTTTCCCGTTCAAAGTATGTACAGATTCCAAGATGCAAATGATGCAATGCAAGGTAAAGAAAGCGAGCACGATTAATGAAATCAGCGACGGGAGTCTAACCCGCTCAAAGGGAAAAGCTTTCTTTTATTATTTTTTTTTTTTCAAATTTTTTTTTTTTTTCGAAAAGGGATACTGGTACGTGGGATTGTTAAACCACCGGTTATCCCAACTCCCACATCAGGGAGTGTACAGGAAAGGCAAGTGGTTTCCACCTATATACCGAGTATCGATTTTTTTTGTTTTGAAAATAAAGCTTTTCTCCTTTGGGTTGTCCCCAGCGGAGTCGCCAAACTGTGAATGTGTGCCCAAATTTTTGTGTTTGTTGGATTCACGCGAGTTTGAAGACATCCGGTTTAATTTAAAAAACGGAGTCGCCACGCCATTTTGATTACCTCAAAACTTTGAAAAAAAGGTTTTATGGGTTCAGAGGTTAAGTTACCCCTTGGGAAGAACGGATTATCGTTCACCCAAGGTGCCTTGCCGGAGCAAGTCTCCCAAGATCCCATTAATCGTGCTTGCTTGCGTGCTTTCTTGTGTGCATGTGTTTGAAAATAAGGAGGGGGGAATGTCCCAAGTCGTCTTCCGGACGTACAAACCATTTGTTGGTTGTCGCTCGGGATTTCTTGGATTTTATATATTCGGGATTATGATCCCGTCCTCATCTTAGACTTGTGATCATTGCATTTTTAACCTCGGGACTTGCATGATCGAGAGAATGACTCCTGATGCTGCAGGAAATGTGCTTATCAATCTTCCTCCACGTGGCAGGACTGATCACCTGGCTTCTTGACCTGAAAAAAGAACCCACGACTAGCCGGATGTGTCTCCGGCGAAGACGCTCGGGCGTGAGAGTAAGATTACCGTTGTATAAAGCTCAAAATGTATTGAATAATGAACTCAGAATACAAAATGGCAGTTACCTTTCACCGTTTGGTAGTGATGAAGTATTTATAGGCAAGAGTGATGTATTTTTGGGGAGGCGACATGTCCTCCGAGATTATAGCGGCAGTTACTTGGACGTGGGAACATGTCTATAACGGTCCCTGATTTATAGGGATGTGGTTATGAGGATTGTTCAACCAAATAAGCCGGCAAGTGTTAAGTCGTCACTTGTTGATTTAGGTCGAGGTCGTCACTCGTGGAATGGTCGACCTGACTGTCGGGTAGAGCATGGTTCGTACCCGAGTTATAATATGGATTCTGAGGTCGGACTAAGTTAAGTCGGGGCCTGGTGAGCCAGACCATGGGCTTAGTCGACTGATCTTTGAAATGGGCTTTGGGCCTTGCTCTGACTGGGCCAGCCCTATTGAGAATGTGATAATCAAAGCTGGATGTAATTGGACTTTACTTGCTTGGCCCAACTCGGCACCTTTGGTATGTTCAGTGGCCCCCAACTTTCGAGTTGACTTCGTCGACTTGGAAGTTAAGAAAAACTTTGATGAGAATTACTTTACTCGCAGGTCGCTGTTCGTTCTGAGGCTTAGTCGACTTTTGATGACGTGGCAACATCCTGGTCGTTGGCAATGAACGGTTGGAGATGAAGGAGCGCCGATTTTCGTAATGATGACTATTCTGACGTTTGGAACTCCTTCTCGAAAACCGCTTCAGCTTTTAATTTTGGAAAATTAATTTTGATTTTCCTTTCCCTTTCCAAATTTAGGAAAATAGAAATACTCAGTCTTCCTCTCCAATTCGAATTCTTACCGTTTTCAAACTCCTCTTCTCCGGCGACAATCACGGAATTGCAGTAGAACTTAAACTCAGTTCTCGGCTTCAGCAACGAACTCCCTTTCTTCAATCAATTAAGGTATTTCCCTTGTATTTTTGTTCTAGGGCTTTAATTTTATGCACTGTTCTTCATTTCCGCCATGGCTAGGACCTTTAGTTGCGAACCAGGGGCCTGGTATGGCTACTGCACTGTTAACCGTAGGGCATGTAAGAATGTGAACGGTGAGTGGAGAGTGATGTCCTTGGATGAGTGTGCCTCCATTTTGACTAATTGGGGGTTGAATTACACTGAGATAGGGCTGCCCATTGTAGGAGAAATTGAAAATGTGGTGATTGACGACTCAACTGTTGTCGCTTTTCATTTATTCCATGAACTGCTTGACCATATTACCTTGTTTTATGTTAGGGACGTCCAAAAGCCCTCCTTTCTTAGAAATAGGATAGGTTTTCCAGGGGAGTCTAGGTCGTCCTTAGGTAGGTCGATCGAACTTGATCATAGGACCGACTCCCCGCTTCCTCTTTTGCTTGTACGTATATGGCGACTCAAGAAGGAAATGCTGCCTCAACTTCTTCAGGTCCTCGAATCGTCGACGCCTTTGGGTCCAATGTGGTGCCAGGCAAGAATGAGAGGGGCTATGTTCCCAAAGGGCCATTACGAGGCAACAAGAACCTGCCCTCTAGGTATAGCATGATTTGGGATTTCTGTGGGGTGAGTAAGGAGGATTACAGGGTTACTATTTACACTCAGAAGGAATTCTTGAAGCAATTCAGGTCGTCCTTTACCACAGATGCCACTAAGGTAGCCTTCTTCTATGGTCAGTTCGTTGCTGGTCTTAGGTTGCCCCTTGATCCATTCATAAACGAATTTTTGGAGTGTGCCAATGCCCTTCCCCTTCAACTCGGAGCCAATGCCTGTAGGGTCCTTGTGTGCTTTGCTATGGTGTGCAGGTTTTTGGGGTATGAACCTTGCATGAGGGTGTTCAAGGAATTTTTCACCATCAAATACAGTGGGGAGGATATGAGTATTAGTACCCCTTCTAAACCCAAATCTCCCAAACTCTTTACCAACCTCCCCAATAAGCACAGTGGTTGGAACTCGCACGTGGTAGTGGTAGAGAGTAGGTTAGGATGGGAATTTCCATTGCCCAATGATGAGACTGAAGCCGTAGATGAGGGAGATTTTTGGGAGCCGTCTTGGCATCTTAGCTTGTACAAGACCTTATGTAGGTTAGTCGAGAAAAGGCCCATCAGCTGGGAGAGTTTGCTCACCACTAAATACAACTTTATGGCGGCTGGAATGATGCCTGGAGATGGAGTGGTGGAGCCTCTTATTCCTGTGCTGAGGGGTCAAATATACCCTGACTGGATAACTCATCACTTGGGCAAGTTTGGAGATATGTGCCAACTTTGTAAGAAAAGCAAAGACTACTGCAAAACCAACGGGGAGCACGCTGGTGGTAAGATTTCTTTATTCAGCCCTTCTCTTTACTCGTCCTCTATAGGGATACTTGTAAGTATATATAATTTGCTTGTATGTAGCATTTGTCTTGGGTGAGTCAGTTATAGGTTGAACTTGACTTTCGTACATAGCTAACTCATGCATAGAGTTTCGTATGTAGAATGATTAGCTCGTCTATAATTAACTCGCTCATAGGATAATCAAGTCGGTCATACTGTGTTCACACATAGAATTTTTTGCTCGTATATAGAACTTTTAGCTCGTATGTAGAACTTTTAGTTCGTACATAGAACTTTTAGCTCGTACATAGAACTTTTACTCGTATGTCGATTTAACACTTGTCCACTTGAATCTTTGTTGCAGCTTCGACTCCCGAGCAAGAGGCTAACATGGGCCGCATACCGGTGGGCGGCAGACAGGAAGAAATCAAAGAAAGACCACGGAAAGGCCAATGCTCGAGCTCACAGGCAGAGGGAAGCCACGGTAAGGACCAGCCTGCTTGCCAAAGACAACATAGGGATGGTGCCGATGGAAGGGGTAGAAGAAGAAGATCCATTGCTGAGTGGTACCCAATCCGTGAGTGCTGCAGATGGAGGTGACGAGTCATCCAAGTCGGCGAAAGCAACCCCGAGCTCCGACCCAATTCAGGATGCCAACATGGATACCTCTGGAGCTAATATAGCGGGATCCATCCCTTTGAATGTGGTGGAGATTGATGATGATGTCATGGAGGAGGTTGATGATCAAGCTCTGAACACAAGGAAGAGGCTGAGATCTGGAAAGGGTAAGGACGTTTCCTCTAGCCAAACTCTTCCATCTCCTCCACCTTCCTCTCATCCCAACCAAGAATCATTGAAGAGATGATGCGGAGATTGAGTGATGTCCCTTCCTTAGAGGGAATTAACCGCATGAGTCGCTCCTATCCAACTATGAACTTGGGTCAAGTCATTGTGAGGAGAGCCGCGGATGTGAGCCTCGCTAGCTCAATTTGCCGACAAGGGCATAACGCCCGAGGAGTTCTCACTCGATCTCGGACTTGCTCATTGCGAGGTAATTCTTTACTTCCATTTTCATTTTAGTCGCTTATTCTTTTACTCGACCAACTGAAGTCTCGAGCTAACACTTCTTTGTTTTCTTTGGAATGCGTAATCTTACCATGATCGAGCAGCCAAAAGCTCTTGGAGGGCCTCCATTGAAAGGGAGAGGCAGTGCCCTTAAAGACTTGTCCAAGAAGACCCCAGGCTTTCAATGATCTCAAGGAGGCACACAACGATCTCGGACGCCTCCTATGATGCCTTGAAGCTTTGCATCGATACAAAGGCGGAGAAGGATAAAGCCTTAGAGGATCCAAGGCCTCCAATGCACGGGTTGATGAATTGACTAAAGAGAGAGATGCCGATCGTTTGGAGCTTGATAAGGCCAAGAAGGAGCTGGCCACTATTTCTCGAGATCCTTCAAGAGAGAGACTCCTTTTGACCAAGCCGAACGAGGAGCACAATGTCGCTAGAGCTATATGGAAGGAGGATCTCAAGGCCGCCGGTAAGAAAGCCGTTGATCGCTTTAAAGAGGGAGATGAATACTTCGATTCTATCATTGCCAAAGCTAGGGATTCTTGGAACCGGGCAAACGTCACATGGCTCGTCGAGCCTTAGTCGACCCCGATTCAGAGTTTCCTTGGACCAGCTCGCTCAATGGGCATATGCTCCTCAATATGACATGGCAAACAGAGGGGGCCATTCATTGGTGCCTTATAATGAAGATGACCTAGCCCATATTGCTCGAGAAGATAAAGAGGAGCATCAGTGAGCCTCGGGTAGCTCCGCAGTTGGCCCCCGTGACCTTTGATGTGGCTTTACAAGAGCTAGCCGACATGGATGAGCAGGAGGATATGGAGGAGGAGGGTGAGTTCGACCATCGTGTCTTCTCGAGTCGGGTAAGCCTTTGAGCCCTCAACAACCGAACCCATGAACGAAGATCGGGTTGCTACCGACGACCCCAATGTGACTCGATCAAGCTATTTCGATTTTAGAAAAACTCTATGTAATGCAACAAGCCCCATAACATTTTTGCTCCTTTGATTTCTTGAATGTTGGATGCCTTGGCCCTATTTATTGGGAGGCAGAATACTTTTGTAAGTTTATTTTTCTTAAGTCTTGGCCCGCTTTTGGGAGACTTATTACATCCAATCTTAGCTGACTTTTGATTCATGAATGTTGTATGTTTTCCATTTCATATTGTACGTCGAGCTAGATGTAGATAAGATGAATAAGTCGACTTGGGCCTAGAGGCGACTTGATCTTGTTGGCTTAGTCGACCTCGGACTTGGTCAACTTTTTTGTGAGCGAGATTGACCACGAGTCGAACCTGCTCATATCATTGAAACTGACCTGGGGTCAAGTTAATTATAACAAACTGATTAAGAATCGAGTTAGTTAAAATGGAGTCGACTAAGAGTCGGACCTGTTAAATGAATAAAGCTGATTAAGAATCGAGCTAATTAAAACAAACTGACTAGGAGTCGAGTTTGTTAGAACGAAGTCGACTAAGAGTCGGACTTGTTAATTGAACTAAGCTGATTAATAATCGAGCTAATTAGAACAAACTGACTAAGAGTCGAGTTTGTTAGAACGAAGTCGACTAAGAGTCGGACTTGTTAAAAGAACAAAGCTGATTAAGAATCGAGCTTGTTTAAACGAAGCTGACTAAGAGTCGAGCTTGTTGGGGTTAGTGTAACACTATGCTTGATGGAATGAACTGCACTTTTTATTGAAGTAGGAAATATGCTTACATCAACTTGAAACTAGAACTTAACACAAGCTTGAACTTTGAAACTGAAAACTAGAAGTAGTATTTGATGAGGTGAGTAGCATGCCAAGGATGTTTCAATTCGTCACCTCCAGGATGAGCTATCATGTAGGTCCCTTCCGACGACTCGAGTAACCACATATGGACCTTCCCAATTAGGAGATAGTTTATTCTCGCCGGGTCCTTCCGCCCGTTGCCTCAATCTTTCTCAATACGTAATCCCCAACTTGGAACGACCTTGCTTTGACCCTCTTGTCATGGTAACTTTTAGTTCGCCGTTTGTAGTTGACCATTCTGAGGTAGGTCGTTTCTCGCTTCTCGTCGATCGATCCAGTCGATCAATCTGCTGGGTATCATTTTGCTCCCGATTAAAGAAAGTCACTCTAGCAAGAGGGAATCCGAGCTCGCAGTGCCATGGCCTCTCGACCCATATGTGAGAGCAAAAGGGGTTTCCCGTAGGCCCCGAGTGGTTGTACGAACCGCCCAAAGAGCAAGGGGGAGTTCGTCCAACCAATTGTTTCGTCGACCTACGAGCCCAGCCTTGAGCGAAGATAGAACAAGTTTATTTGCCGCTTCACCTTGCCCGTTTCCTCGAGGATAGGCGACGTAAGATTTCCAATGTTTCGATTCCAACTCGATTCATCTCTCGCTTCGAAAGTTTGGGAGAACCGCAGCCCGTTGTCGATACTATGGCTCGAGGAAACCCAAATCGACACCAAATGAAGTCGTGAATAAAGTTGATAGCATTTTCCTCTCGTGATGCGAGCTAACGGTTTGGCCTCAACCCATTTTGTGAAGTAATCTATGGCAACGATCACATACTTGCAATTTCCTGGCGGGAGGGAAGGGTCCAATCAAGTCGACACCCCACATGTCGAATGGCCAAGCCGCGATTACTCGGAGTCTCGCTTCGGTTGTCGGGCACATGAGGTAAGTTGGCAAACCTTTGGCATTGATCACATTGCCGAACAAAGTTGTGGGTGCCGCCTCTCATGTGTGGCCGCAATATCCCAAAGTGATTAACTTGTCGCCAGCGGTCCCGGCCCCCGGTGTCCACCGCAAATTCCACTATGCACTTCATGTATCAATGTGGCGACCTCTTGAGGGTGGATGCACTTTAATAATGGTCGAGTATAGGATCTTCGAATAGGTCGCCTCCTTGAATGACATACCTTGGAGCTTTCTTTTGATAGCTCGAGCCTTCTTCTCGTCATCCGGCAGCCTCTCCATTCTCTAAATATGCCTTCATTTCCTCGATCCAACACTTCTCCCGAGTCCAATTTCTTGAGGGATCATCTATGCACCGAATTTTTACCCTCTCATAAGTCCGGATTTTCGAGGAAGGAGATGGGCTCGCCATGTGGCTCATCCGGGCAGCCGCCGAAAGGAGATCACCACTCGTTATCTTCTCTTCCAATCCTTTCAATCTCCTGCAATTCTAAGTCCTTTATTAGCTCCTTCACCAGGTCGCAAAGATTTGATGAGAGTAGAACTAAGCACTTCGTACTCGCCTCGACCTCGGCCGACTATCAATTGTGAGTCACAAGTAAGCCATGATCTTAGTTGCTCCAAGCACTTGGCGTACTCAATAGCCGCCGCAATCAAGGCCTCGTATTCAAACCAGTTATTGGAAGCATCAAACTTGAACCTTAGTGATTCCTCATACACGGTCCCAGCTTCTCGGCTCAATCAACACTATTCCAGCCTCCATCGCTATTCTTGGTCGCCGACCCGTCCGAATAGACCTTCCAACAATCGTCGGGTAGGCTAACGACGACCTGGGACTCTGGTTCTTTCCCCTTAGCTTTTTCTTTAGGAACTCGTTGCTCGTTGTCTTCCTTGGTGAACGTAAGCTCGACTCAAGAAGTCGCCTAGAGCTTGAGCCTTCAACGCCTTTCGAGGTCGATAGTCAATGTCAAATTCAGCGAGGGCAATTGACCAATCGAGCAATGACCCGAACTCTCGTGCTTGTGCAATATCTTTCTCAAAGGTGCATTAGTAAGAACCACGATTGGACGAGCTAGAAAATAAGCTCGCAGCCTTCCTTGAAGCCACGACTAGAGCATAGGCGACCTTCTCGCCGTTGTAATACCTACTTTCCACATCCGATAAAGCTTTGCTGATATAGTACACATGTGCTTCGAAGCCCTCATCCTCTCTAATCAACACCGCCGCAACCGACTTGTCTCCCCACAGATAGATATACAAACAAAGTCTCTCCAAAGGGTCGGGCTACTTAGCAGGGGTGGAGTAGCGAGGTAGTCCTTTAGCTGTTGGAACGACGAATGACATTCGGTCGTCCATTCCAAACTTTTCGTCCCCCTCAACGCCTTTAAGAAGGGGAGAGACCGTTCGTCGACTTTGATATGAAACGACCAAGAGCCGCTACTCTTCCGTTAAGTCGCCGCATCTCTTTGACACCGGTGGGAGCCTTCATGTCGACTAAAGCCTTTATCTTCTCTGGATTAGCTTCTATGCCCCTTCGAGATACCATGAATCCCAAGAACTTGCCACCGCCACTCCAAACACACATTTGCCGGGGCCGAGCTTCATGTCGTTTGCTCGTAAATTGGCGAATGTCTCCTTTAGGTCGACCACGTGACTCCCGGCCTTAGTTTTAATGACCATGTCGTCAACGTAAGCCTCCATATTTCGACCAATCTGTGAGGCAAAGACTTTGTTCACCATCCTCTGATAGGTCGCTCCCGCATTCTTCAATCCAAAAGGCATCATATTGTAGCAAAGAGATGCCTCCACCGCCCGAAATGCCGTCTTGACTATGTCGTCCTCATGCATCTTGATCTGGTGGTATCCCGAATAAGCGTCGAGGAAACCGAGGGTGGAGTGACCAAGAATGGAATCAACTAGCTTGTCTATCCTTGGAAGCGGGGATAACCGTCTTTCGGGGCATGCAAGGTTCGTGAGTGGTGAAGTCGACACACATCCGCCATTTGCCATTTGATTTCTTCACCATGACCACGTTGGCCAACCACGTTGTATGAGTGGCCTCTTTGATTATCCCCGCACTCAAAAGTTTTTGTACCTCGCTTTTATGGCCTCTTCCTTATCGCGAGCAAAGCTTCTCAATTTTTGGGGTCTAGGCTTTATGGTCGGGTTGACTTCCGGCCTGTGAACGCCGACCTCCTTCTTGATTCCCCTCATGTCTTCTACCCTCCATGCAAAGACATCATTACTTTCTTTGAGTAGCTCGATGATTTCGCTCGCTCCTCAAGCGATAGCCGCTTCCCAATCTCGAATTTTTGGTCGGGGTAAGAAGGGTTGGTGATTACTGACTCTAGCTCATCCACAGGCTTCTAGCTCTGGTCCATCTCTCGAATTGTAGAGTCTCCACTATGATTTCCCGACCTTTTGTCTTTCCTCGGCTCCCAAGTGTGGAGCCTCCTCGGCTATCATATCATCAAGCTTGTCCGCACCTTGCTGGTAGTGGCCCCAAGTTATTGTCTATCCGGAGGCATAGGTCTCCTATGATGACTTGATCGACCATAACTACATGCGAATCGACCTCAATGGTGTTAGAGTGACGTGTCGACTCAAGCATGACCTCGTCATTTGAGCGATAGGTCGACTCTACCACGTCGGTGATTGTTGACGGTCGGGTAGTTTTGGTGGCGGCGAGACGGCTTCAAGTAACCATCAGCAGTCTCAATCTCTAGCTCCCTTTTCTTTCTTTCTCTTAGAACATGGTCCGAGATAAGCACGAAGCCGTGCCTTGCACGCAACCCACTCCGGCGGGTGTGGGGAACTTTACTCGGTGCGGAATTGATGCTACCATTCCAAGAAGCGACACTGCCCAGGAATTCCAAGTATGGCGGCATAGTCACTATTTACATCAATTACGATAAATTGTACCTTCGAGACGATCCTGAGGGGGTGCTGGCCTAGGTCGACGTCGAGCATTATCTGGCCTTTAGCATCAACTCGGTGGTTGGTGAAGCCCTCCAACCTGCCATCATATCTCTCCAGCTGTTCATCATTAAGACCCATCTCCTTGAAAGTTTTGTAAAACAAAATATCCTTGCAGGCCCCCGTGTCGACTAAGAGTCTGCTCGTCGTACATCCATCAATGAGACCTGGGATGACGAGAACTTGCTCCCTAGCCACCATATTAGTTGCCAATTCGTGGGGGTAGAAGCTGATCGCCTTATCTCTTACTTCTCTCCTTGGAGGCACATGTGGGGCCTTATTGAGTTGGAATATCTTGTGCTTGATGGCCGTGTTGCTCGCTTGTTCAGTGATGACCCCTGTGCTCCGCCCTAGGGCCGCCTAGGTCCTTGTTGCCCACCCGTCGGCCGCTCACCTCTCCCAAAGCTTGAGGTTTCTTCACATAAGCTTCGAGTCTCCCGGTCGACCATTCTCCTGGATGATACGCTTTAATCCCAAGCAATCCTCGTGAGATGTCCGGTGTCTTTGTGATAGTCGCAGTACTTGCTGTTGTCCCTCCTAAACTTATTGCCTGGATTCATTGGGACTGGAGGAGCCAGTTCGACAGCATTCAAAATCTCAGTTCGACTCACCGTGAGGGGAGTGAAAGCTTCGGGCACCTTCTCTGTTGCCCTAGTTACATTCTTTCCATTTTTATTGTTCCCCCATTCTTGTTGGAGTCCTTTTTATCATCGGTGACTTCAACCTTGGGGCTCTTTCCCTTCTTCTTTTCTTTTCTTTCCTCGGCCCAGAGCGACATTATACACCTTTTCAAACAACTCCTTTCGAGTTGTGACCGTTCGGGCTCTGTGAGCTCGTAGTCCATGTCTTACGAGGAAATACCACTTCGGAAGCAATTGATTACCTCCTGTCTGTGAGGTCTTCCTCTATCTTATCAACCATCTCTTTGAACTTGGTGAAATAGCTCATCGAGCTTTCATTCTTACCTGCGCACCAAGTTATTCGATCATCAGCACTCGCTATCTTCCGAGCTCCTGCAGTGAGAAGCGGTCTAAGAATTTTGTTACGAAGCATGCCCAAGTGGTGATACTACCAGCTGACTCAAACCATTGAACCAAGTTAAGGCCGCTCCAGTAAGTGTGCTTCGAGAGCTTTGCACATGTCGTCATCCTCATTGGCGGCGACAAAAACACATAGTGGCTTCCAGATGTGCTATGTGGCTCCTGGCATTTGTCGACCCAGAGTACTTCTCCATAAGAGGCAACCTGAAGGTAGGAGGAGGTCGACTATCTCTGATTTCTTTGGAAAAAGGTCGAAGAGCAAAGTCAATTCGTTCGACCTTTCCAGCATCCTTCTTCTTCTCCTCCTCCCATTGCTCAAATTTCTTTTTCATCAACAACCATTCTCTGGCGTCGGGTCTCTCATCTCCCGGAGGAGCGGCATTTGACCTCTCGGCCCTCACTTAACGGGGAGTCACCTGTCTACTCCTCCTGTCTTTATGGGAATTGGTCCTTTCTGATCTTATTGGAGATCTATGTCTGTTACTTCTTTGAGGCGACCTGCGCCTCTCGGCCTGAACGGCGACACTGCGCCTCTCCTCTTATAGGCGACACTGCGCCCGTTCTCGTCTCTATGGGACCCCGATCTCTCGTGTCCGTGGCCTTTGGAGAGACATGCACATTTCTGTTGGCATTAGCTGAGTCCTCAAATCAGATTGAGCCTCCTGCTCTGTTTACATTGAGGCTAGCCCTTAGGTCGTTACTCGGCACATGAACAATTGTAGGAGCTCGCTGAACCATCCTGTCCTCGCCATTACGCCCCACACCTTCATTTGGCCTAGCACTCTGGCTCCGCCGCCCGCTGGAGACTTGGGAGGGAGCAATCCTTTCGAACGTACGTCGGCTGCTCTGCCTCCTCCATGGCTATCAAGTCGGCCAAAATTTGAGCTCGCTCTAACATCATTTCCTTCTTGCTCATGGGATTAATTGAGGGACCCGCCCTCAAAGCTTCCCATGTTCACCCGTCCGCTGAACGCTTAGGAGAGGAGGTGGAACTTCTTGCCCATCCATATGCCTTTTCCCTCTCCTTGTGTCAGGCAATCCCCTGATCAATCGACACTAGTAGAGCGTGTGGCTCTACTATGAGGACGATTTGGTGGGAGGAGGCAAGTTCAAGTTTTCACGACATTGACATTGAGATTTCCTGCGTTTGTAGTGGTGTTGTTGTTCACCTCAATGAATTCTTCAGAAGCATCTTCAACATGCCCGTCTGGGGTTACCATTGTTGTAGGTTGATGAACTTTTCGAGGTCAAGCTTAAGCACAGTTCCCGGCAATGGAACCAAACTGATGCTGCAGGAAATGTGCTTATCAATCTTCCTCCACGTGGCAGGACTGATCACCTGGCTTCTTGACCTGAAAACAGAACCCACGACTAGCCGGATGTGTCTCCGGCGAAGACGCTCGGGCGTGAGAGTAAGATTACCGTTGTATAAAGCTCAAAATGTATTGAATAATGAACTCAGAATACAAAATGGCAGTTACCTTTCACCGTTTGGTAGTGATGAAGTATTTATAGGCAAGAGTGATGTATTTTTGGGGAGGCGACATGTCCTCCGAGATTATAGCGGCAGTTACTTGGACGTGGGAACATGTCTATAACGGTCCCTGATTTATAGGGATGTGGTTATGAGGATTGTTCAACCAAATAAGCCGGCAAGTGTTAAGTCGTCACTTGTTGATTTAGGTCGAGGTCGTCACTCGTGGAATGGTCGACCTGACTGTCGGGTAGAGCATGGTTCGTACCCGAGTTATAATATGGATTCTGAGGTCGGACTAAGTTAAGTCGGGGCCTGGTGAGCCAGACCATGGGCTTAGTCGACTGATCTTTGAAATGGGCTTTGGGCCTTGCTCTGACTGGGCCAGCCCTATTGAGAATGTGATAATCAAAGCTGGATGTAATTGGACTTTACTTGCTTGGCCCAACTCGGCACCTTTGGTATGTTCAACTCCCTTTATAGTCAAAGATGAGGTTCTTTAGGAAGGAATGTCCTTAGCCCATCAATCCTACACTTTAAGACGGTCAAGCTCGTATAGATGCTTCATACTCATCTTAAGTGATAATCGGAGATATAGGGTTCAAGGTTGTCCCTTTCTAAAGAAATCATGAAACCTTTAATGGAAGGAACGATGTAAAGATAAGACCTTTACACCGGTCCGTTCCAAGGTTACTAATGGGGACATGGGGGAATGCATGATAAAAAAAAATGATACTTTTAGTGAAAAGATGACATTTTTGGTGTAAAGAATGTCTTTTGGTTGCAAGGGATGCTTTTTGTGTAAAGAAATGATTTTTGTGTAAAGAATGTATCTTTATGTTGGAAAATAGCATTTAATGTACAAAGATGTTCTTTTGATGCAAATGATGCTGCTCTGTATGCAAATGTTTTAGTTTAAATGCAGATTGATGCATTAGAAAAGGCAAACATCAGATTACAGCTGAAAAAATGAGGATTCTGCAAACTGGCTACTTATGTCGCGTGACATAGGCTGCCTATGTCGCGTGACATAACAAGCCATTTTACAGAAGCCTAAACAGCTGAGATTTGCAGAGGTAACAAGGTACCAAAATGGTTAAGTTACTTCACAAACAAATCTCAGAGAGCATGTTTATCAATAATGAACGCTTCAAGAGGGTGTGGATATGAGGGATCCACACTCATCTTGAGTATTCATGCAAAACCAAGCCAAACCGGGGCTTTTACATGCAATAGTATGCAAATGGATATGGATCTAAGCAATATGAGGATAAAGTATGCATCTTTAATCAGAAAACAACATTATCAACGCATTTAGCATAGAGATTTCACATTCAAAGTAAATAGAGAGTGGAAAAGGGTAGAAAATCGTTACCCTTGAAGACCACGACTCCCTATATCAAGTTAGACATAGGGGCCTTCAAAACAGCAACCTCCGGGGCTGAAATTGAGCCTTGGTTCCTTGAGAACTCCTTGGTTCTTGATGTGTATATGAAGTGTGTGTGTGGGAAGTGTGTGTGGGATTGATTTGGGAGGATTGGTGTGGTTTGGGAGGTATGTGAGGAGAGAGGAGGTTTCTGGGCGTATTCCCTATAGAGGGGGACTGAGGGGTGGAAAAGGTGTGTCCCAAATGAGAGGTGAAGGCCTCTATTTATAGGCTGCCTGCATGGGCTTGTTATGTCGCACGACATAACAAGCCATAACCGTTTTCCTTCTAGAAACATGCAAGGTGGCAACCTTCTAGAAGTTTTCATGGCCTATTATGTCGCACGACATAAGTAGCCACTTCCAGATTCTTCTAGAAACATGCAAGGTGGCAAGCTTCTAGAAGTTTTCATGGCCTATTATGTCGCACGACATAAGTAGCCACTTCCAGTCCCTTCTAGAAACATGCAAGGTGGCAGTCTTCTAGAAGGGTTTTGGAATTAAGAAAAACGTGTTTCTTAATCACCAAGCATTCCCTTCAGCTCTTAAAAGGCTTGGAACATTTCTGAAATTATTCCGGAACTGTAGGAAAGTCCGAGGAATTACCGGAAAAATTACCGGAATTGCCGGGAAAATTAATCGGAAGGCATGAGCCAGATTTGGGTACTTACACCGGCTACAACCAGATCAAGATGGCCAAGGATGACCAAGAAAAGACAGCCTTCACCACACCGTGGGGAATGTACTGCTATACAGTGATGCCGTTTGGGCTTAAGAATGCCGGGGCTACTTATCAGAGGGCAGCGACCGCGCTCTTTCATGACATGATCTACAAGGAGATTGAGGTCTACGTCGACGACATGATAATCCACTCCAAAGGCAAGGATGGGCAGCACTTTGTTGACCTGCGAAAGTTCTTTGAGAGACTGAGACAGCATTCCATGAGACTAAACCCTGCCAAATGCACCTTCAGAGTGACAAGGGGAAAAGTGCTTGGGTATATGGTCACGAAGCAAGGTATCGAAGTCAACCCCTAAAGATCAAGGCCATTATAGATATGAGGCCACCTCGAACCCAGATAGAGGTCAAAAGCTTTATGGGCAAACTGCAGTACATCAGCCGCTTCGTCAACCAGTTGACTACCATGTGCGAGCCCATCTTCAAGCTCATGAGGAAGAATGTAGACACAGAATGGACCGAGGAATGCCAGGATGCCTTTGACCAAATCAAGGCGTACTTCGTACATCCTCCGGTGCTATACCCCCCACATAGACAGAAGCCTCTTCTGCTCTATCTCACTGTCACTGATACGGCATTTGGGGCTATGCTTGCTCAGGAGAAGAAAGACTCTCGGGTAGAGAATGCCATTTACTTTGTCAGTCGGAAGCTGCAGGGAAGTGAGCTCAATTACTCAGCATGCGAAAAGACTTGTGCAGAACTGGTCTGGGTAGTCGGTAAGCTGAAGCACTACATGCAAGCCCACCCTGTGAATTTGGTCTCGAAAATGGACCCCATCAAGTACATCTTTGACAAGCCTTCCCTCTCGATGCGTCTAGCAAAGTGGTCCTTCTTCTTGGCTGAGTATGACATCAACTATGTGACAAGAAAGGCTATCAAAGGTCAAGCGTTGTCAGACCATCTGGCAGACTTCCCTAGTAATGAGGATCGCGGGCCTGAACCCCAATTCCCAGATGAAGGGATCTACGTAGTTGAGCCTGAGAACCGATGGCAACTATTCTTTGACGGAGGATCTAACAAAAGAGGAAATGGCGTAGGGATGCTACTGGTTGATCCGAAAGATGAGCACACACCCATAGCCCTCAAGTTGAACTTCCTTGCCACGAACAATGTCGCCGAGTACGAAGCTTGCATTGCTGGTTTAGAGGCTGCTTTAGAAACAAATGTCAAGGTGATCGAAGTTTATGGAGACTCAGCCCTGATCATCAACCAGGTCTCTAACAAGTGGAAGACTGTGGACCCTAATCTTCAGAGGTATCATGCCTACATGGAGGAATTGACTGAGCAGTTTAGAGAAGTGACCTTCCATTACCTGCCAAGGGAAAAGAACAGATTCGCATATGCCCTAGCTACTCTAGCCTCACTGGTAGAGATCCCCGAAGGAAAATCAATAAAACCATTCATAGTGGGTAGAAGAGAAGCCCCGACTTTCTGTTATGAAATAGACTTGGGACCCGAGCCTGTCAAGGAACCCTGGTACAGTCAGATTTACCAGTTCCTCAAAGATGGAGAGTCCGCTTTCAGAGACGAAGAAGGTAGACCGAAAGAAGGCATTAAAGCCAAGAGCTTGCAAGCCCTGAAACGGTTGGCCTCCCATTATGTCATTCTAGGGGGCGACCTATACAAGAAACGGTACCAGGGACCACTCCTTTTGTGTGTCACCCAAGAAAGGGCCAGAGAGTTGATGACCGAAGTCCACAATGGTCCCTGTGGTCCTCATATGAATGCCAGAGCATTGACGCAAGTGATCCTCATAATGGGTTACTACTGAATCTCCATGGAAACAGACTGTATCCAGCATGTCCGAGCGTGCGACAAATGCCAACGGTTTGCCAACCTCAACCATCTCCCGCCTCATGACCTATACTGCACGACGACTCCTTGGCCATTTGCAACTTGGGGTATTGATGTAATAGGGAAGATAGCCCCGGCGGGAAGCAATGGGCACGAATTCGTGTTAGTAGCAGTCGACTACTTCACCAAGTGGGTAGAGGCCAAGTCCTATAAGGTCCTCACTTCCAGAAAAGTGGCCCAATTCATCAAAGAAAACATTATGTGCAGATATGGGGTGCCCAACGAGGTCATTTCAGATAACGGGTCGCACTTTAAAGGGGACTGCGATAGATTGCTGTCAGAATTTTAAGTCGTCCCCATATAGACCTCAGACTAACGGAGCCGTGGAAGCTGCTAATAAGACGCTCGAACGGATCATTCGAAAAATGGCCACCCGTAGTCGTGACTGGCCTGAAAAGCTACTTCTCGCACTCTGGGGCTACAGAACGTCCGTCAGAACAGCTACGGGAGAAATTCCCTTTGCCCTAACTTACGGGATGGAAGCAATGTTACTAGTGGAGTTGGAAATCCCATCACTAAGGGTCCTCCTGGAAAACAGTGTCAACGAAGTAGAGTGGTTACGCAGCCGGCACAATGAATTATCCCTACTCGATGAAAGAAGGCTCAAAGCCATGGAGCACACCCGAGCCTACCAGAGGCGAATGGCCAGGGCATTCGACAAGAAAGTCAAGGCCAGGGACATCAAAGAGGGTGACTTAGTGTTGAAAGTGAAGCCCTCTACCAGAGACAACCCCCTAGAAAAGTGGGAACCCGTTTGGATTGGCCCGTATTTGATGCAGAAGATACTATCGGGAGGAGCCATGAAGCTTGCAGACTTGGATGGCATTCCCTTTGTTCACCCGGTCAACGGCGATAAGCTCCGTAGGTATTATGTCTGGAAAAAAAAAAGAAGAGAAAAATAAAAAAAAATATAAAAAATATAAAAAAAGAAGAAAATAAAGAAAAAAAGAGAAAAATCTTAGTGCAAAAAGAGTAATATCCAGCTAGGCTGAAAAACCCAAAAAGGGCGGTCTACGCAAAAAACAGGGTTGCACATAAAAAAAAAATCTTAGTGCAAAAAGAGTAATGCCCAGCTAGGCTGAAAAACCCAAAAAGGGGGGTCTAGGCAAAAAACAGGGCTGCACAGAAAAAAAAGAAAAGAAAAAAAAGAAAGAAGAAAAAAAAAGAAGCCAAAAGACCTAATCCCGATAGTTCACCAGAATGAACTACGAAGACCTGAGCCCCTTAGTCTTTCTTGTAAAAGGGGAACGTAGGCAGCCAGCAATGGTTCGGTCTAAACAATAAATAAGACAATAAAGTTTCCATGAAATGTGTCTTATAATTTCTAAGATAATATCTCTTGTTCATTACAAGTTAAAAACTTCTTGATGAGTTCAGGCACGGTCTACTCTTGACTCTGCTAACCTGCTACAAGGATCTAAAATACAATAAAAGGCCTAATAAACTACTGTGTTTGCAAATGGCAATAAGGGAATCCTAAGAAAAGATCTATCAGTTGTCATTCACTGAGTCTTCTTTGGTCTTCTTCCCTTTACCTCGACCTCGTCGAGTGTTCTTCCTCTTCTTTTCTATGATGTCAGTCTCCCTCATCCCAATCTCAGGTATCCTCACTGGAGCCTCCATCAAACCTGTGTCAATAAGTGCCCTCTCAACCCGGGCACGAGTCCCCACTTCCTCCCTATGAGCCTCAGTTAAGGGAGCGACTTCAGAAAGCCTCTCATATCGAGCATCCATGTCTCTGATAAGGTCACCCAACTGGTTATGGTGACTCGCCTTAGCTTCAGTCTCCCTCAGAGTCCTAGTCGAGTCGTAGTCAGCCCCCAATAAAGCCTGACGTCTCTCTCCCAAAACGACCTGAGTCGCTCCCATCTCCCTCTCATACCAGTCCAAGTAGGCTGTGGTCAAGATAGTACTCTTCCTGCTCTTGAGAATGGCCCTGGGTGGGAAAGCAATATGTGTCCAAGCCCTCGAGAAGAATGAGAAGCTGGCTGGATCCCTCATGTCTAAAGGCACCACCTCCATGGTACGGATGTCCTCCCAATCGCCCAACGGCTCCTGTAAGGCCCCGAACTGCCTGGATATCAAGCAGGGTACGTAGAAGGATGACCAAGAAAACCCTGGAACCCTCACCACATAGGACTCCTGAAATGTCCTCCGGGTCTGCAACCTCCAGTGAGGTACCCACCAGTGAATATCCGAAGTGGATAACCTAGCCATCATCAGCTCCCAGTCACCCTGGTCCTGCTGCCTAGGTGCACCCCTCCGAGAAATCACCCAAGGGCACTGAGTCGGCAAAGCCCCTGGCAAAGCCCCGAGCCTCTCCTGCAGCCATAAAGTCAACACAGCCGGGCTCCCAGACCTCATGAAATGGTCTCCTCTAGCCATCCTATCAATACCATGCAGGGTCTCACCCAAAACTAATGGAACAATGTCCTTCCCAGCCCTACAATCCCTAACCATGTCCAAGAGGCCACCATGACAAATCCCCACAGACTCGGCCGTGAACAGAGACGAGAACACACAGAGGATAAAGGCATCCATAGCCACAGTGGTCGTCGACGTATATGGAAACCCAAACCTGCTTGGGATATCAGAAAGGTCAACCCAATTAGGGGCTACCATCAACCCCTCAGCCTCTCCCAGAGAGATTTGCAAAAAAGATGCCAACTTTACTGCTACCGGCACGTCTTCGATCGGAGGAATCGATATGTACTCAATTTCCGGACCCCCAATCAAGGCTCGGAAATCTTCATAGGTTGGGACAAGCTCGTTGTAAGAAAAGCAGTAAACATGTCTCCGGACGTCCCAAAACCTCGCAGCGGCCCTCAAAAGGTCCCAATCGGGCGGGAGATCCTTCAAATGCCACAACATGGATATGTCTACTGCAACATGGATATGTCTACTGCAACAAAATCCTTCAGGATATGTCTACTGCAACAAAAGCCTTCAGGATGGGGCTCAAGAAAGATTCCCCTTATTATGAGGAATTAGTAATGACTCCCTATAGAAGACTTGAAGAAGTCAGGACGAGAGCCATAAAATTCATTAGGTTGGAAGAAGACAAATTGATGCAAGAGAAAGTAGCTAAGAGGACCATCACTCCTGAACATTCAGGTGGCAAGATGGAAACGTCCCATTCCAAATCTAATAAGGGCAAACCCTACTCTAAACTTGACCATTCTAGTATTAATGCTGTTAGTGATAATGCTGACGAAGATGAATTACATTATCTTAAAATAGATGACTACTATTTCTCTGTTGACATTGCAGGACTCATACACACCATGGACAACCTGGGTGAGAAGTCAAGGTGGCCCAAAAAGTCTGACAGACCCTCTGGTTGGAAAGACAAGTCCAAATGGTGTACCTACCACAAAGATTTTGGGCATACCACTGAGAATTGCATTTCCCTAAGGAAGGAAATTAGCCACCTCTTATCTAAAGGTTTCCTCAAAGATCTACTGGGCAAGCGGCGTGGGCAAAATGACAACCAGGAGCAACCGGCAGAGAACCCACCAAATCCTCCGGTCCCAACCAAGGTGGTCAATATGATCAGCGGAGGATCAGACATATGCGGTACTTCCTACTCGGCTACCAAGCGCTATGCTTCAGAATCAAAGGAAGACATGTTGAATTTACCAGCTAGGCCATCAGTGAAAGATAGTGTCCAGGAAATCACGTTCGATGAAGACGACAAGGGTGACATCTTAGACCCACATCATGATGCACTTGTTGTTACCCTACAAGTGGCCAACTTCTTGGTGAAGCGCATCCTGATTGATAATGAAAGCTCCGCCAACATAGTAACCACTGACAGTTTAGCAAGTATGGACATCCCACTTGAGCATGTTACCAGAAGTTCTTCCGTTCTAGTTGGGTTCAGCGGAGAGATTAAGCATACTTACGGAGAAATCAAGTTGTCCGTTTATGTAGAAGGAGTGAACTCCATGGAGAAATTTTGCGTTATCGAATGCAAATCATCTTACAACATCATTTTGGGAAGACCCTGGATTCACAACATGAAGGCGATTCCATCGACTTACCACCAATGTATCAAGTTACCCACACGTTGGGGAGTTGTCAAGGTGAAGGACGACCAACAAACATCAAAAGAATGTTACAAGGTGTCCATGAAGGCAACAAGCAACCCCAGGCAGGCATAGAAATTAAAGAAAAAGGCACATGATGTCTTGGAAGTGGCAAAAAGCGACATTAAAGAAATTCAGCTTGACCCTTCCAAACCCGATGTCAAGGTGTTATTGGGAGCTGATATCCCTCATGAAGTTGAGGATAGTATATTGGAGTTATTGAAAACCAGAGCCAGTTGTTTTTCTTGGAAGCATGAAGACATGACTGGGATTAGCAAGGATATCATCACACAAAAGTTGAATGTTGACCCTAGCGTCAAACCTGTTCACCAGAAGAGGAGGAAGTTCGCACATGAGCGCAACCAAATTATAAAAGAAGAGGTTGCACGATTGCTGAAAGCCAAGATGATCAGGGAAGTTGATTACCCAAGTTGGTTGGCCAACGTAGTGGTCGTTGAAAAGAAGAATGGCAAATGGCGTGTATGTGTGGATTTCACGGACCTCAATAGGGCATGTCCAAAGGATCCCTTTCCTTTGCCTCATATTAATTCTCTGGTAGATGCAACAGCTGGCCACGACATCCTAACTTTCATGGACGCCTCCTCAGGTTATCAACAAATCCAGATGGAACCATCAGACCAGGAGGACACTGCATTCATCACCTTCGAAGGTATATATTGTTACATTCCTATGCCATTTGGACTAAAAAATGCAAGTGCGACTTACCAGAGGTTGGTGAACAAGAGGTTTAAGGATCAACTTGGAAAAACCATGGAAGTTTACATCGACGACATGGTAGTAAAATTGAAGCGCATAGAAAATCATGTTGAACATCTCAAAGAGGCATTTGACATCCTAGAAGCTTTCAACATGAAGCTCAACCCATCGAAGTGTCACTTCGGAGTAAAAGTTGGCAAGTTCCTCGGTTATATGGTGACTAAGAAAGGCATTGAAGCAAGTCCTGAGCAGATCAAGGCTATTATCAACTTGGAATCACCCAAAACTGTTAAGGATGTACAGCAGCTTACAGGAAGGGTAGCAGCCCTTAATCGGTTCATCTCCAAGTCTTTTGACAAATTCAGGTTGTTCTACGAGGTACTTTGAAAGAACAAGTTGTTCCAATGGACCAGCGAGCATGAAGCAGCCTTCATCCAACTCAAAGAATACCTTACAACCCCGCCATTACTGTCCAAGCTTGAGCCAGAAGAGCCGTTGTTCCTCTACCTTGCGGTTTCTGAAACCTCGGTTAGCGCCGTATTGGCCAAAGAGCAGGAAGGTGCCCAGTATCCCGTTTACTACGTAAGTAAGTCTCTACTTGATGCTGAAACCAGGTATTATCATCTTGAAAAATTAATACTCGCATTAATTACTGCTTCTATAAAATTACGCCATTACTTTGAGACTCATGTTATTATTGTCAAGACTAACTATCCTATCCGAAGCGTGATGAAAAAACCTGAGATGTCAGGTAGGATGGCTAAATGGTCAGTACAACTTAGTACTTATGACATACAATATGAAGCAAGGACTGCCATCAAGTCGCAAGTTTTGGCAGACTTTGTAGCAGATTTTAGTCCCAGCTTGTAGCCCGAGGTTGAACTCGAAGTCCAACAACTTGAAGGCCTTGGCCCTCCTAGATATTGGACACTGTACACATATGGGGCTTCAAATGCTAGGGGCACATGTTTAGGAATCGTCCTAAAATCCCCTCAAGGAGATCTCATTCCTCAAGTTGTGGCTTGTGAGTTCAAAGCAACGAATAACGAGGCTAAGTATGAGGCTCTCATTATGGGATTAATTACTGCCTTAAATTTAAATGTTAAACATATTAACGTATTTAATGATTCCCTGTAACTAGTTAACCACTTCAATGGATCTTATACAACTAAGCAGGTTAAAATGACAAGTTATCTCTAATTTGTTAAGTTGCTAGCTGGACAATTTGAGGACTTCGTCTTTGAACAGATCCCAAGAGAAGAAAATACTGAAGCAGATGCCCTAGCCAACTTGGGTTCAAGTTGCAAGAGCATGTTGAACAATAAAATTCCAATCATCCACATCATGCACCCCGCCATAGACCAGATTGAAGCGTGCCAATTCAAAGAAAGGCCCGATGCCTTGATCATGCCTATCAACAACTCCGCATCCTGGATGTTACCCATAATCCAGTACTTACAAAATGGCACAATCCCAGTTGGCAAAAAAATCCAAGGTCTTTCAGGATAAAGGTATCCCGATTCGTTTTAATAAATAATGTTTTATTTAGAAATCCTTTATATATTCTGGATCAATGGGAGGAGCCCAATTACCTTGCTCAGCTAAAGCTTCAATCAAGTCTCTCCATTCACCGACCAGGTCTCTGTAAGGAGTATTGAATTCTAAAATGCTGAACTCATACTCTTCCTCATCTGAACTTTCGTCCATTTTCTCCTCTAAGCTCCTGCAAAAGTGGCAGTCGCATTTCGAGGTAATCCCATCCTCATTCTCAGGCCTGTGGCTTTCTACCCCATCTGGTTCTTCGGGTTTCATTTCCATTGGCACCATATTCATGCCCTCTATTGAGCTGTCATCGTCACTGTAAATCAGCCCATTCCTGTTCTCATTTCCGACGGACTCTTCACTGTCACTGTCTGGGAGATAAGCAAATTCGCAGGCGTTGCCAAAGTTGGGAAGGTCGAACTGGTCAAAAGCCTTACTGGGGTCATTTGTGGGTCGATGCCTAGGAAAGATGGCAAAGGGATCATTAGACTGGTACTGGAGTTTTGAAATCAGCTGGGATGGTCCGTACTGAGGAGGAGGGATGAATCCTATGGGATAATGCTGAGACTGAGAAACTGGGGTAGTTGTAGCATTCGTTCTCTGTTGATAGTGAACGAAGCTGGGCCTTATATGAGGAACTGAGGGTGATAGAGCCCTGATGGCTTGAGATACTAGAAAGGACGGAAAGGGAGTAGTCCTTGGTAGGGGATCATATGTAGATGGAGGAGGGCATTGTTGTAGGATGGAGGGGCTGAAATCACTGTTTCTGGAGTCTCATCTTCCACTATGACCAAAGAACCATTTGCTTCAAATACTATCTGAACCCCATGACGGCGGAGAGCATCGATGAGCATGGCTTGCTGTTCTTCATGATCCTTGCGGCTGTTTTCCAAGGCGAGGGCTAACTCTTCCTCTCTAGTCACCGGATTACCCATACCATGACTGTTTTCTATCAGATCTGCCATTCTAAACCACTGAGTAGATGAAACTGACGATTCTGACGAACTGTCTGAGCCTGAAATTTTTGCACTGAAAAGCCACTGACCCGGTATTCTTACCTACTTCTTTCTCGCTGCAGGAAAGGGATAGGCAAGGTTTAACTCGAGGGTAGGTGTTTAAGCTGAAGGCTCAAGTAACATGCAGTTAAGAATCTTCAAGTTTACTTAAAACAGTGTCTTTTAACTATCTCTATTTGGTTGGAAAAGGTTGCCCTTCTTTTTCGCAACTACTCTAGATCCTGGATCAGTGGGTTCCGTTACTACGTCTATAAGCCCCTCGTTTTGCAACTGTATTTCGACATCCCAGGGTGGACAACCCCGGGCGAGGGTCCTATAGGGCAAGCAGATCCCACCGACCGAGAGAGAAGAACGATCTTAGGGTCTAGTGGATCATAGGAATTTTAACGCACGAGCGATGCGGATTATAGTCAATGTCAATGCTGTGAAAGTCAAGTCTTTAGCCTTAATGAAATTTCGGCAGAGCTTCGCTTGTGCGAGAGACGTTGACTTTGGCGTTGTACAAGGAAGATAATAGGCATAGGTCGGACGTTAAAAGTCGAATGACACGGTTTCACATTGAGCGTTGTTGCATACTTTGTGCAAGTCAAAGTCAAAATCAATGCCGGGGTCAAGATTTTGCCAATTTTGCCTAACGAAATTTCGGCACGGCTTCGGTCGCGCGAGGAATCTTGACTCTGGCATGGGCTCGGGTTTGACTTTTACATATTCCATGCAAGTCAAAGTCAAGGTCAATGCCGAGGTCGAGATTTTGCCAATTTTGGCTAACGAAATTTTGGCATGACTTCGCTTGCGCGAGGAATCTTGTCTCTAGCATGGGCTTGGGTTTGACTTTTACGGGGGTATACGACAAAGCTGTATGACACGGTCTAGACAAAAACCAACCAAAAAGTCATGATTTTAAAAGTGTGACACAGACTAGTGCAGTGGTCGACACAGCTGTCATGGGAGTTTGGGATGATTCCGTGCGCGCCCGGGAGCGTCGTAACACTGTCCGTGACTGCAATTGAACAACCATCCTGGGTTAAGGACGTGCGTGCAAAAGTGTACATGATATATATAGTGCTCGTAGTGTGCGGTCACCTAAAAATTCTTTTTTGAGTTAAAATAGAGATTTTTCATCATGTGTTTTAAAAGAATATTTTGGGACGGGGAATAATGCATCACATAAGCACATAAATTTTCTGAAACCAGGCCAGATTTAGGACAGAATAGTCCCAAATCACCACGGTTTCCAGATTAACCTCAGATGAAAACTGTCCTGGTGGAACTGCTGATGAAGTCGCACGGCGCAGACCAAGGCAGATCAGGCCGCCCGGCTAGAACTAGCAGTTTTCCAGGTTCCAAATTGCTGCATTTCCAGAATGTTTTGCCAGGGATTTTGGCAACATTCAGCTTCAGATTTGTACCTGCTTATCATTTAGAGTATGCACAAGCCAAAAATAGCACAAAAGATGCATGAAAAAGGAAAAAAATTGCACAAACACAATGATCGGACCCGGGACGGAAGGCTAACCCTCGTAAATGTTTCCAATGCTTCTTATGAGAGAAGAAGTTTGGAGAACATTTACTAATCCCCAGCGGAGTCGCTAAACTGTGAATGTGCCCTGTTTTTTTTTTTTTTTTTTTTCGAAAAAGTGTCGAGTTCACCTCGCCAAGACACCAAATTTATGAAAAACGGAGTCGCCACGCCATTTTATTTATCCTCAAAACTTTGAAAAAAAGGAAAATGGTCCAGAGGTTAAGTTACTCCTTGGGAAGAACGTTTAGCGTTCACCCAAGGAGCCTTGCAAAAGCAAGTCTTCTAAGGTCCAAAAATTTGTGCTTGTTGGTATGCTTCTGTGTGTTTGAGAAAAGAGAAAAGAGAAAAGATGTACCAAGTTTTTATCTGAACGTAAGAACCATTTTAAGAAGATTTTAGTTCGGGATACCTTGAACGTTTGGCGTTCAATGCTTTTCGGATGAGCAAAGAATATATCCTTAATGACATTTGTATGCTCGCATTGCCGATATTTGAAATGATAACCATGATCATTCAACTTAAACATGAGTTGTTGGATTTGAGAACGACCCACATGCTCAGTTTCCCTATTTTTCACGCGCGCATTATAAATAGTACGTATTAAGGACTTGTTTTCTGAAAATTTCTCTTTTAAGCCATATAAAATATCATTTGGCTGGCTATTTGAATGTGACATTTTTATCACGTACTCCTGCTCTTGTTTCTGTAATCTACTGAAATAATAGTGACCCAACATGGATTGACAAATCGAATGATTATGAACGGCACATACCACTTTTAATTGCCATTTACCATCAACAGTGACTTGTTTGACGTTCAACTGAAACTTACAATCGTATTTTTTGTTCCGCTTCCTCTATTTTTCTTTTTTTTTCCCCAAAATTTCATTGTTGACAGATTCTTGAGAGTAAATATAGATTGACTTTTCCTTTTATTTCCCGCAACGTTCACAAAAAATCGTCATTCGAGAAGCGGAATTACGGCTTACGTTATATGATCGACCGATGACAATGATAAACCCATACTCTTCCCCCTTTTTACGCGCCCATTCAAACATTATTTGACAGTCTCTAAAATACAAAGGCATTTTGAATTCTTTGGTGTAGTCTCGCAAAACACTTTCAAAATCAACCGGGTTATAGTTGTTGTCACCCAGTGAATACTGTAACAATTCAATAAAACAATAAGTAAGAGGTACTAATAATAACAAAGTTTCGGCCAGTGGTGGCCGAATTTTTTTAAATGGTTCGGTCGGGTGTGGCCGAAATTTTTTAAATGGTTCGATCGGGTGTGGCCGAAATTTTTTAAATGGTTCGGTCGGGTGTGGCCGAAATATTTTAAAACATTCGCCCGGGTGTGACCGAAATATTTTAGAAAATTCGGTTGGGTGTGGCCGAAAAATTTAAAAATTCAGCTGGGTATGGCCGAAAAAAACCCAAAATCGGCAAAACAGGGCCGAACCTTTTTAAAATTTTAGCCGGGTGTGGCCGAACTTTTTCAAGAGTTTCGGGTGGGTGTGGCCGAACGTGAGTTAAATTTCGACCACTACTTGCCGAAATTTTGCAAAACAAAAAAAAAACAAAAGTTTTACACATTTATATGGTTGAAAGTGAAGAAAACTTATATTAACATTCGATTGTAGAGCCATTTTATCTATGATTCTGAAAAAAAATCTTGAACAAATATGTATATAATTTTTTTTTGTTTGAGCAATGATAGTAGGAGGAAAGGGAGGTAGTAATTTTTTAATGTAAAATATAATGAAGAGGGTGCGATGTAATGGTGAAAAATGGGAGAAGGTGGAGAGGTGAAATTGATGAGGGGTTAGATTTTAGTTAATGTTACGGGTGTTTAAAACAATTGAGGTATATTTTGTTTTAAATTTTACCGATGTATATAACATTGGGTAATGAGTATATGGAGATAGGGGTAGAAGAGTCATTTTATTCGATAGAATAATTATAGTTTGGAAATTACGGGTTTACTCAACAATGTTACGAGTCTATATAGCAATTCTCAAATTTTTACTTGTGTACTTAGTAATCATACGGGTGTAAATAGCAACTCTCATTTAAATTCGTATACTCGTTTCTCCATTTGGAATCAAGTCTCGCGCCTCCACCAAGCTTCAAAATCAAATAGAGAAAAGTATGAAAAAAATAGAAAAAAAGGCAAAATTTTCTCAGGAAAATTCGGAAGACAAATGTTGTATTATCAACCACAATAAAACGTACCCTCGAATTCTTCGGGCAAAAACACATTCCAATCATCAATTCAACACATTTCTCTCCAACAAACCAGAAATTATTTCCTAATTACCCATCTCTTTCCTCCATTACTGTTTGGTTTCATAATAGTATGTGCAGCTTCTCTCTCTCGTCTCTCCCGCCGGATATAATCTGACGATCTGACCCATCGCCGGATTCTGAGAGACACCCCCCAAATTTACCCTTACCCTCCTCTCTTCTTCGTCCCCATCCCCTCTTTTACAACAATTATGGTGAAACAAAATCGCCGTGCGGCAGCAGCGCCACCAGCAATTGCTGATCCCCCTCTTTCTACCAACCACCCGACTCGACCTGAGATTGATTCGGATCTAGTATGGCCGTTTGGGAAGCTGGACGACCTCGACCGGGGCGATTTAAGGATGACCGCGTACGAGATTTTCTTCACGGCGTGCCGGTCGTCGCCTGGGTTCGGTGGAAGGAATGCGTTGATGTTTTATGCGTCGGGTGGTGGTGGAAGTGGAGGAGACGGTGGGGAGAACGGACCTCCCGGGTCACCGGCGTCAAAGGCGGCGGCGCAGCAGAACGGGGTGGGGATGGCCGTGACTAGCCGGATAAAGAGGGCATTGGGTTTGAAGATGTTGAGACGATCTCCGTCGAGGAGGAGCAGCTCATGTGGGTCGAACCCGTTGTCACCTAGTTGGGTGGGACCTGGGTCTAGTCCCGGAATGTCTTTTTCAACGGTGCCGGTTCGGTCACGGCGGCCAAAGACATCGGCGGAGATTATGCGGCTGCAGATGAGGGTGACGGAGCAAAGCGATAACCGTCTAAGGAAAACGCTGATGCGGACTCTCGTTGGCCAAGTACGTACATAAACGTGATCCGCGTCCTAAAATTTATTGACAAAAATGGCTTTTTTTTTTTTTTTTTTTTTTTAATTTTATTTTTAAGCAGTTCTTTATCAATTTATTGACAAAAATGGCTTTTTATTTATTTTTATTTTTATTTTTAAACAGTTCATTTATCATTCATTCCCTCCCCATCTCCAGTCAAGTTTCATAATTTTTAGAATATGCTATGTATATTCAGTTGAAGCGGCTCTTAGTCCTTGGAACATTGACAATGGTATGGCTCTTTAAAATACTTCCTCAGTCCCGCCCGAAGTGTCTCAAAATGAGATCGGCGCGGAAATTAAGGAAAGTGAGGTAAGATAGAGAAAAAGGTTAAATGTTGTGAGTATGAAAAATTAAATAGGAGAGAGAATGAGTGGGAGGAATAGTTAGGAGAGAGAATGTTGTGAGTGTAAAAGTAAAGTATGAAAGAGAATGAGTGGGATAGAAAGAGTATAAAAATAATAAAAAAAATTTTATTTTGGGATTGAGACACTTTAAATGGGACGCCCAAAAAGAAAAGTTGAGACACTTTGAGTGGGAGGAGGGAGTAGCTTTTTCATAATTCCAATACTTCCTCCGTCCCAATAAGTGCTTCACCCTTTTGGGTGGGCACGCAAATTATGAAAATGGGAGGGAAAAAAATGTTGTGAGTGTAATTTGAAAATAGGAGAGAGAATTAGTGGAGGGAATAGTAAATTTGAAAAATGTTGTGAGTGTAATAGTGAATTAGGAGAGATAATGAGTGGAGGAAATAGTAAAGATTTTTTGCCAAAAAAGGAAATGTGAAGCTTCTAACGAAACACTCTTTTAAATAATTAGTAAAGTTTCTATTGGGACGGTGGGAGTATGCCACATCCTCTCCAAGTCAATTAATAAAAATTCAAAGCTTTTTCTGCAATGATTTGAGTTTTTTCACCAATTTATATGTGGTCCCTACATCCAACATTAAAGTTTTATCTAGTATTTATATACTCCCTCCGTTTCAATAGTAGCTTCCCATTTTGCCATTTTGGGTGTTCCGTTAATAGCTTTCACTTTCCTTTTTTGGCAAATGAATCTTTACTATTCCCTCCACTTATTCTCTCTCCTAAATTATTTTAATACTCACAACACCATTATAATTTACTATTCCCTCCACTCATTCTCTCTCCTATTTTCAAATTACACCCACAACATTTTTACTTTCCCCTCATTTTATTAATTTGCGTGCAACCCAAATTTTGGGCAGCTACTATTGGGATCGAGGAGTATATATATATATATATATATATATATATATATATATATATATATATATATATATATATATATATATCATACTCCCTCCGTTCCCCGTAAGTGTGGATTTATTTTCATTTTGGTCCGTCCCACATCAGTGTGGACTGTCAAAAAAATGGAAACAAATATTCACTATTCCATCCACGCATTCTCTCTCCTACTTCACTTTTACATTCACAATATTCTCTCTCCTAACTATTCCTCCCACTCATTTTCTCTCCTATTTAATTTTTCATACTCACAAACAACTCCTCCACCTATTTCTCTCTCCTACTTTTCCTTAATTCTCACACCCAAAAAGTTGGTTTACAGTTACGTGAGACGGAAAGAGTATATAATACTTAAAATATTATAATTAGAAAACTAAATACTGCAATAATTAATAAAATATAAAATGAAATAAAATAAAATATTGAAATGCTTAAATCTTGAAATAATAACATTATCACATACTCCCTCCGTCCCGGCCGACTTAGGATTTTTTGAAATGGCACGGGGATTAAGGAAAAGGTAAATGTTGTGAGTGTAATTTAAAAATAGGAGAGAGAATGAGTGGAGGAAATAGTAAATTATAATGGTGTTGTGAGTATTAAAATAATGTAGGAGAGAGAATGAGTGGAGAGAATAGTGATTTAAGGTTTCCATTTTGGGCCGTCCTAAGTCGGGTGGGACGCCCAAAATGGCAAAAAGTCCTAAGTCGGCCGGGACGGAGGGAGTATTGTAGTACTCAGTGATGTGTTGCCAAAATGCTTGTTTGTTTGTTTTGATCATTACCGATCACTGGATCAGTTCCAATAGTAATCCATGCCATAGTAAGCACCTTTTCTTCATCCCATCCACAGACCATTGAAGCTGATCACGGTTACAATTTGTCAAAATAAAAGAAAAATAAAAAATGAATTAATGTTTGATATTTAATGACCAACATGGGAAAATGCTGAAAATTATTGGAAAGAGCTCCTAGAGAGAGCTCTTTGTGGAAGGAGTTGCTTTTTATCAAGGAGCTTTTTCAAAAGCTCCACAATGGCAAAAACATCTCTAGAGCTTTTTCATAAAAATAAGAAGCTCTCAAAAACCTCCCGTTGTGGATGCTCTTACTCCATGAATGAATTAATGGCATTCCGTTGAAAATTGTTGCGAAGAAACGAGTTTTCTAGTTAAAAAGAAAAAACACCACGTTCCATTGGAATTAATTTTCATTGAAGCTTGATGCGATAAATGTTTGTATTGAATTACAGAAAGAGGAATTTACTGGGTATGATTCTAGAATATGATTGTTGTGAAAGAAGAGCAAAGAGCAAATATTGACATTTATGATTGTTTCAGATTCTAGCAATAACTGTTTGCTTGCTTATTTGTTGGGTTTTAGATACATTTTTTTTCCGTAGCATATAAATGCATATAAATTTTAAAAGTAGGGTCATTTTGGATCTGTGGGTCTTTTTATGGTTTGGATAATCATTAAAACACCAATAAAAAAACCATGAAAAGAAAAAAAAAAAGAGCTAATCCAAACGGGGCATAGATACAGATATATGAAACTTAGTCATGGTCAAGGATAAGAGCTGGTTTCATTGCTGACCTTTTTTCTTTGATAAACAGATGGGAAGGCGAGCAGAGACAATAATCCTCCCATTGGAGCTACTACGCCATCTAAAACCATCAGAATTCAATGATCCCAACGAGTACCATATATGGCAAAAGCGTCAACTAAAAATTCTCGAGGCAGGACTTCTAACTCACCCTTCTATCCCACTTGACAAGTCCAACACATTTGCTATGCGTCTTAGGGACATCATACGAAATTGTGAGATAAAGGCCATAGACACTGGAAAGAATTCAGAGACAATGAGAACATTATGTAATTCCATAGTTTCCTTGGCATGGAGAAGCCAAGATGGGTCCCCTACTGATGTGTGCCATTGGGCTGATGGGGTCCCACTCAACTTGCATCTTTACACTGCACTCCTTCACTCGATCTTTGACATTAAAGATGAGACCCTAGTTCTTGATGAGATTGATGAGCTTTTGGAGCTGATGAAGAAGACCTGGTCAACTTTAGGGATGAATAGACCACTTCATAATTTGTGCTTTACTTGGGTTCTTTTTGAACAGTATGTTATGACTGGACAAGTGGAGGCGGACCTACTTGGTGCCTCGCTGGCAATGTTGGCTGAGGTGGCTAATGATGCCAAGAAAGCTGATAGAGAGCCTGTGTATGTGAAATTGTTGGCTTCGGTTTTGACTTCGATGAAGAGGTGGTCAGAGAAGAGATTGCTTGATTATCATGAAAGTTTTAATAGGGTAACGGTTGGGTTAATGGAGAACATTCTTCCTCTAGTTTTCTCTGCAACAAAGATACTTGAAGAGGATGTTCCTGGATATGCAGCAACTGCAGTAGAGAAAGGGGACGTAACATCTGATTCAACAGGGAATAGGGTTGATCAATATATCCGTTCCTCCCTTAAGATCGCATTTGCAATGGTAAGTTTTGAAATTACTTGAGTAATAATCTGGGCACAGAAAAGTCGCAAAATTTTAGTCACAAAATCATGGTAGTTGTTAATTTGCTACGACCTTTGTCCAGAAATGATCTTCCTACTTTTTTTGTTGTTAATACGAAAGTAATTTGAGCAATAATTTTATGTTAGTTTAGTTACTAATATTCATCTAAAAAGTGTAATTGATAATATTTTTAGTGGTGTATCAATAACTCGTTTTAAATTTCATTCGGATAAAAAAATTAATTTAAATTTATTGCTCAAAATACCTCCGTGTTAACACCTAGAAAAGTAGGAAGATCATTTCGGGACGGAGGGAGTATTATGTTTGTGGGTCCGTCCACATAATGATTTGAACGCCAGTCAAGGACTGCTACTTAAGATTTTGTGAACAAGTTTTTGGGACTCTTTTCTTCCCCTAGCATTGCCCAAGTAACATTGTTTTCCTTTTCTCCTTAATATTACACTGAATTTACTAGTTTACCCCTTCTTTTATCTTATCAATTTGCTACTTGTTAGATGCTAGAGGCAGGAAACGTCAATGGCTCAACTATGGTAGTACAAGAAGTGAGCGAAACTCTTCTCAGAATAGCCAAAGAAACCGAAGAACTTGCTTTTAAGGAGAAAGAAGTATATAGTCCCGTGCTTAAGAAATGGCATCCGATTGCTGCAGGAGTTGCAGCTGTGACACTACACACTTGCTATGGGACCTTGTTGAAGCAATACTTAGCAGGGTCTTCATTACTCACGAATGAAATGATCACTGTTTTGCAGAGGGCAGGTAAACTAGAAAAGGTTTTGGTTAACATGGTCGTTGAAGACTCTGTTGAATGTGAAGATGGAGGCAAAACAGTCGTGAGGGAAATGGTCCCTTATGAAGTTGATTCAATCATATTAAGGTTCTTGAGACAATGGATCCAAGAGAGGTTAAAGAGAGGCAAAGAAGTTGTTCAAAGATCAAAGGAAACAGAAGTAAGTACTTAGTACCCTCTCTATTACTCTTAATTTTGCATATGTTATTAAACAGATGTGGGTCCGGCTCTTCCTTGGACCCCACACATAGCGGGAGCTCTTGTAGCAACAGTTTTTTTTTTTAATGGATGTTATAATTGGTACTTTGGTTATAGACGTGGAACCCAAAGTCAAAGAATGAGCCTTATGCACAATCTGCTGTGGAGCTGGTGAGACATGCTAAGGATGCAGTGGATGCTTTCTTTGAAATCCCAATTGGCATTTCTGAGGACATAGTTCGGGATTTTGCTGATGGCTTAGAGCACCTTTTCCGAGAGTACACCACTTTTGTTGCGTCATGTGGTAAGAAACATCACCGGACCTTTTCTTTTCGTAACTACTCATTCCATCCCTAAAGTAATGTCCAAATTTAATTTTTTTTGCAAGTTAAGGCAATTGACGTTTCTGTAGTTTTACGAGTGCATATACGTAGATACCTGTAATGATAACTCCATATGATTGGCTGCACATAAGAGCATGATAGTTGCAAATGTGTAAAAGAGTAACTTCACTAGAAAATGGACAACAATTTAGGGAGATCTTCCATCTAGATTCTTGGGCAACTGAATTCCTGTTTACATTTATTTTCTTGCAAAATTGAGCGAGATCTTCATTTAGATGACTTCTTCTGTTGCACCCCCTTATGTTCCCCCAAATATTAGTTTGTCCTGTTCTAGTCTCCCATTTCTATTATTGGAATTTGGAAGTTATACATTTTCGTTAAGTTTTCAACTTTTATTTCAGAACATGGTATCTCTCTTGTCATACAAAAAAGAAAAGAAAATAAAACTGAATTTCTTTTTGAAGTTTGAAGCAAATATAGAGGAAGGATTTTTTTTGTTTTCATCAAGTTTTCATCTAAAATTGTCTTTCTTTGATAACCCCGCTAGAGATTAGATTGAATTTTTATGATGTTATTGATGAAATATGCCTACAATTTTCTGATTATGTTATATATGTGATCCAGGATCAAAACAGAGCTATATTCCCACACTTCCTCCTCTAACACGATGCAACCGGGACTCCAAGTTTGTCAAACTTTGGAAACGTGCCACCCCTTGTAGCGTACCAGTAGCAGCTTTAAGCCAAAATGAATCGGACGAAGGCAACCATCCCCGCCCTTCCACAAGCCGTGGGACCCAACGCCTCTACATTCGTCTCAACACCTTACATTATATTCTTTCCCAGCTTAATGCCATTGACAAAACCCTGTCCCTCTCCCCTCGAATCGTCCCATCTCCACGCAACCGCTTTAACAACAATCGCCACCAGCTCAACAGTTCCCACTTCGAACACACACGATCAGCCATTCAAACTGCCACTCAGCATGTATCCGAAGTAGCTGCCTACCGTCTGATCTTCCTCGATTCAAACTCTGTTTTCTACGGAAGTTTATATGTGGGTGACGTAGAAAACTCACGTATAAGGCCTGCATTGAGGATTCTAAAGCAGAATCTCACTCTTCTAGGAGCAATAGTGACAGAAAGAACTCAACCTTTGGCAATGAAAGAAGTTATGAAAGCTTCATTCGAAGCATACCTCATGGTTTTACTAGCAGGGGGAAGCTCAAGAGTTTTCACGAGGTCGGACCATGAGATGATTGAAGAGGACTTTGAAAATTTAAAGCGTGTTTTTGCTACGTGTGGGGAGGGACTAATATCCGAGGATGTGGTGCAGAAGGAGGCAGACACAGTGGAAGGAGTGGTCACATTAATGGGTCAGTCAACTGAGCAATTGGTGGAAGATTTCAGTATTGTGGCTTGTGAAGCAAGTGGAATAGGGGTTATGGGCGCAGGACAGAGGCTACCTATGCCTCCAACAACAGGAAGATGGAACCGAGCGGACCCTAATACCATATTGAGGGTGTTGTGCTACAGAAATGACCGATCGGCTAATCTTTTCTTGAAGAGGACATTCCAACTAGCAAAGAGAAGGTAAATCAAGAAAATGTACATTTATACTAAAAGCATTCATTATCACACACGACTGAGAGATTCTGGTAATCCGTGTTTAAACATCTCTGTAAGAACGATGAATTTCTAGAAAATGTGAAGCTAATATATTGTAACGAAAGTAAAAAAATATATTAACTACAAATATATAAGATTTTTTGTTACAGTGAGAGAGAATTGTACTAACTTTTTGGTCTTCATTTATAGGTCTAGGCGATATTAGTACATATCGATTATGGGATTTGCATTGTGTATTACTTTGTTTTTTGTTGTAAAACTTCAGCAGTTAATTTTTCAATAAATTTTTCGAAACATGATAATCAAGGTATACGATGTAGTACAAGTAGGTATCCCTGTATTTGATTGATAATTTTGTACATTGCATTCTAGAGAAGGTACTGTAGTTAGTACGATTCTCTCTCAGGTATTATGAACCTCTGTTTGATTAAGTTGCTTGCTAGTTCTTCCTTGATCACATCCATGGAGTCTGAAACTTCAGCCTTGTACTGAAAAAACTTGGTCACAAGTAAGAAAACTGTAAGATTCATTGCACTTAATATTGTCAGAAACGCGTAGTAATAGTCAAGCCGTGAAGCATTTAAGTTATTCAGAATCCATCCGTTTTGCTCATTTTTCTTCATGGCACATGAAGCTGTCACTAAAATGAAACTGCTGAGAAAATTTCCTATTCCCAAACTAGTTGTAGCATAAGAAGTCCCAAGACTTTTCATGCTTTCTGGTGCTTGATCATAGAAGAACTCAACCCTAGATACTTCAGTAAATGCATCTCCATTCCCATTAGCACGAACTGGGGAAGTAATATGAATATAGTTAGAGGAACTTGTCCCAGTTTTTCATCTAAGCCGTGTTCTTTAGCTACAGTGAGTCTGTATCTCTCGGCTAGGGACGCAATGGTCATTATGACAATATGGAGGGTGTATCTGATCCCCATTCTTTGAAGAAGAGTGATCCCTCTAGGGTTTCTCGTGAGCGTTCTGATTGTCTTGACAAAGACCCTGTTGTATAGAACCACAAACACGAGCATGGCTAGAGCCACAAAGGCACCTAGGCTAGCTGTTGGAATGTCGATACTGCCCATGCTCTTGTCAAGAGTGGTGCCTTGTTTGATGAAAAGGGTGCTATTTTGAGCAATAATCGCACTCGCGATGAATGTGGTGCGCAAGATTGGTATCATTTTTAACATTTGTTTTGTTTCTTCAACTTAAGTCACTGTGAATAACATCCATGGAGTCTCTTCACCTGTATGCACACAAGCTTTATTCAGGCATCTGCAGCAAAAAAATCACTCCATCAGAACATATAATCATAGGAAGTACCAAACAAAATATAGCTATGGGAGGGCCAATAAACCTATATACCTCACTATTTTTTTTAATATATGATGTAATGAACTCCCTTCGTCCCACCCGACTTAGAATTTTCTCATACTGCACGGAGATTAAGAAATACTGAAAGTTTCGTGTAGCTAGGAAACTTAGATCACCCAACAGACAACGGATGTGAGTACAGATGTGTCTCACAACTGTCCACACATCCACAGATAATGCAGCGGAATAAAGTAATTAAAAGCAAATTAAATGCAATAACTCAAGAATTATTTACGTTTACTGATCAATGTGATCAGCAAACTAGGCTTACGCCCAAAAACTTTTCACTAAAAAAACTTTTGTTTCTTACAAAAAACAAATAAGTGAAAAACTAAAATATGAAAATACTAAACGAGTTCTAATCACCTTCTATGACAAGAACAACTCCCCTTTTCCAAGTAGGATCTATTCTAGTCAGAAGTAAAACAAGAGAACTCTATGAAAAACTAGATGTGAGTTACGGATGTAAGGCACAACCTTACTCACAACCTAAAAACAATAATGTCGAATACAATGAAGAATATGTAATTTTCTCTCTAAAATTCCGTGTCTTCTCTTGTGCTGAATGCCTTGTATTTATACTGCACCATGGAGAAGATCTTCATGAATCGACATCTTCCTTTGTGAGATCTCTTTTCCTATATGAAAACATAAACACACTCACAAGGAAATCAAATATTAGTGGGTTAGTCCTAATATAAAACTATGTACATAAATAAAAGATATTTACTATATTTACAATTCCTAGTCAAAGTAGGAAACTTATAAATCTTCCATGAAAGTCTCAAAATCTTCTTACCATATAGAAGTCTAATGAAATAAGGAAACAAGAATTAGTTCCTTAAAAAGCTCATGCTTTCAATCTCCCCCTATTTTGGACTTTCTGGTCAAAATCAAAGATTTATAACAATCACATTTTATGACCACAAAATATAGAAAAAAACATAACTCCCCCTGAATGGATGTGTGTCCAGATGTGTATACACATCCACACATAAAAACTGCATAGAACAATGTTAGAACAGAATACCAGCAGTCTATTAAGTAAAAGCAAAAACCATTCAGAACCATCCTAATTAAAGCTATTACAAACCATTGTTTAGAAACTAAAAACTAAAAATAAAAATTGTTTTAACAACCATCAAAACATCAAAACAACCAAAAAAAAATTCTCCCCCTAAATTAAAGTTCCCAATGCCTCCAGCAAGCAGCAGATACAACAGCATCCCATTTTCTATTTCCAGCAGCAGCAGGTACAGAGCTTGATTCTCCCCCTTTTTGACTAGAAAGTTTAGCATGCCTCCTGAGAAGTCTATCCTTAAGAGCTTTAAGGTTGTTGGCATGAGCAGTGGAGGTTTGAATTTGGGCTTCAGCAAGGGCAATTTCAGCATCTAAATCTTTTATTTGAGCCTCAAAGGAATCATCAGCTGTGGGTTCAGATGTGTCCACATCTGGCATTGCAATTTCAGGTACAGTGCCCAAAGGAAGATCCACATGCCTTTGCTTGGGGTCTAGCAGGGTTTTGGTTTCCTTAAACAGAGCAAATTTTTCAAACTTTTCTTCTCCTTTTTCAGCCTTAACACCATTGGCTATCAGGATTTGAGAAATCAAAGAGGGATAGGGTAAAGACCACTTTTTAGATGGTGACTCTCCATAGTCACAAATCTTCCTAAAAATGAAATCTCCAAAGTTAATATGCCTCTTAATGCCCAATCTATAAAGAAGGAGAGCTTGCACCCTAGTAACTGAAGTTTTGTTATTTGAGGGGCAAAGATTGGCAACAAGAATGGAATGGAGAAAACAGTAGAGAGAGGATAAAGAACCACTACCCAAATCCTTTGGTTTCACAGGCCAAGAGGTTACCTTTCCATGGGTGATAGCAGCCACAAGCTCATCATCATCAATAGCAACTAACTCATCCAAAGAATCATTCAACCCAAGAAAATCATTCACCACAGATGGGGAAAAGGGACAAACACTCCTCTAACATAGACAGAAGGAGGAGAGGAGTAACTTTTATCTAATACCTTGGTCAAATTGGCATAAAATTCATACACCATCTTGGGGTAGAAGGGGAGAGGATGATCCACAGTTAAAAACAGTCCTCTTTCCTCAAAAAATTTGTCCATGCCAAGCTTAAAGAATGTTTCCCTATCTCTTTTCATCTCTACAACAAAGGCTTTAGAGGAAATTAGGTCAAACCTATCAGAGGCCTTTTTGGTCAAAAATTTCTTAGAGAAAGGTTATTGGGAAGGAGCAATGGAAAGAGTAGAAGATATACCCTTGTCAGCTTTCTTTCTTGTAGATGTGCGTCTGGATGTGGGCACATCCTCAGACACATCCTTTGCAGGGAATGGAACTTTGATGGACTCTACCTCAGTTTCATCATCAGAAGAGGAATCTACTTCTTGGTCCTCTTTTTCTTGATCAAGCTCATCTCTCCCTAGCTTGAAATTCTCATCAGATGCAGTATCATCATTGTCAGAGCTTGAATCAGATTCAAAGGCTTCATCAACAATAGGCTCTAAATCAGTAGCAACCACCTTTTTCTTTCCTTTTAACTCCATCAAAATGTTAGCCAAGGGTTCTTCATCACTAAAAGAAATAAGATCTTCAACAGGACTTGAAACCACAGGAGCAGGAGTATCAACAATAGAAACAGAGGCATCAACCACAGGAGATGAGGCAATAATGGAAGGAGTATTAATGGGGATAATGGGATCAGATGACAGTATGGGGAGGATGGTGGAGCAATAGGATCAGCATGGGAAACAGACTAAGCATGGGAAATAGTCTCAACAGGATCAATAACTGGGGCAATAACAGAGGGAGGAGAAATAGCAGATTTAGCCCTAGTTCTAACAAGAGGAGCAATTACCTCTTCTTCTTCTTCTTCACCATCATCACATGCTATGGCGGTAGAAGGTTTACCACCTGGTTTCTGCAGGTTCTTTAGCTTGTCAGACTCTGACAATTTCCTAACCCTATGCGATCGTCGAAGATTGCGTTGGGGCACAGGGATCGCAGCTTTGCCCACGGATTTTGCTGGAGCTAACTTCCTTTTCTTGGTTGTGGAAGGTTCAACAGCAGGAGAAACAGGGGCGACAATCGATGGTGGAATCACCGGAGAGGTTGGAGCATTAGGGTTTAGCGGTTTGAGCAGGCGAGGTTCCAATGCAGGGGATTTTGGGGAAGTAGCTTCCATGATAGGATCAGACGAAGGCGATGGGGAAGAGAATTCAGCAAGGAATTTTGAAATAGCAGGGTTTAAGACTATGGAGGATTCGCCTTTAGCTACTGAAATAGGGGCAATGTCGAGAACATCCTCTTCTCGAATATTGGAATGATCCGCCATTAATCTTGCACACGGTGGTTAGGTTGAACAGTAAGGGAGAAATTAATGCAGTGTATGTGTGATTGTGTGCAAAACGAAGGAAGAACAAGAGGTTTTAGCAAGGGTTTATGGGGGATGGGACGGATGTGAGGGCTCTTAAATACTCACAGCTCCCCCTTTCCAACTGAAATTTGGAAATCTTTTTCCAAAAAGGTCTCACATAACCCAAATACCTTAGGAGACTTTCAACGGCTAGAAACCTTTGAGATTACCACACACAACCACCTTCTAAGAAATAGGGGATCAAAATAAAACCAAGATTTTGATAGATTTTTATGGAAACAAAAATTACTTCAGCCATATCTTTATTTAAAACAGAATCCCAAAAGAATTTTCCAACCTTTTCAAACAAGGAATGATACACACCTTTTCTTTCATGAAAGATATTGGAGATCAAAAACCTATATAATCAAAGAATAGATTAAGAAAGAAAATTAATTAACTAGCATATTTACAAAGTTTCTATATGCCCTAAAAAAATGCAGTATGCCCAGCATGATGCAAACACACAGGTGATGGAAATATTCTCAGCTTATGGATGTGGCATAGGATGTGAGTCACATATGGGAACACATTTAGATCACAAAAAGTCAATGAGCAATAATCCAATCTGCACAGCCTCTAGGATGCATCCACCAATATTTTGTTGTGGATTTTTGCATTGTGAGTAGCTTTCACTTTACTTGATCCCAAAGATAGCCCTTTTTCCCAATGATCTTATCAAGTTTGACTTCAAGTTTTCTTATGAAAATCACTTGATCACAATGGTCTGGCTTCATACTAAGGGTGAAGCAGCTGTTTCTCACATATATTTTTTCTTTTATAGCACCCACTGTGAGATACCTAGGAAGGTTATATATCAAGTCACTAAAAGGTGACATGAACAGGAAGTGCTCACAATTAAGTGATCAAAAATAATGTCAAAGATGAAGACTCACAAGTGACCACACTGAGAAATTTCGTGCTAATGCATGATATTTTTTGATTTTTTATTTTTATAATTTTTTTTTCAGTTAATCTAATATACAGATGTGTTAGAGGATGTGAGACACATTTGGTCTCACAACCTTAGATATCACACAAGCCAAGAGACTTCCTCAAGGAGGAAAATCTCTCCAAATCTAATGCCTTTGTAAATATATCAGCCAATTGATTTTCAGTCCCAACAAATTCCAGACACACAGTTTTTTGTTCTACAAGATCTCTAATGAAATGATGTCTAATATCAATGTGCTTTGTTCTAGAATGTTGGACAGGATTTTTAGATATGTCCAAGGCACTTTTGTTATCACAAAAAGCAGTCAAAACTTTGCTATTCAATCCATAATCTTTCAACATTTGATTCATCCAAAGTAATTGTGTGCAGCAACTCCCAAGGGCAACATATTCAGCCTCAGCAGTGGATAAGGACACACAATTTTGCTTTCTACTATACCAAGACACAAGGTTATTTCCTAGGTAGAAACATCCACCAGTGGTACTCTTTCTATCATCACTATTTCCAGCCCAATCAGAATCAGTGTACCCAACCAAATTAGTGTTTGTTTCTTTGGAGTAATGCAGATCTAGGTTCACAGTCCCACTTACATATCTAATGATTCTTTTCAAGGCTTTAAGATGGGACACCTTAGGGTTGGCTTGGTATCTTGCACAAAGACACACACTATACATAATGTCAGGTCTACTTGCAGTGAGGTAAAGCAGACTTCCTATCATGCTTCTGTACAGTGTTTGATCAACACTCTCACCATCAGAATCATGACTTAGCTTTTGGGAAGATCCCATTGGTGTTCTTTGATGTGAAGAGTGTTCAAGTTCAAACTTTTTCACAAGATTCTTGGCATACTTAGACTGTGAGATGAACATGCCATCTTTGAATTGCTTAATCTGTAAGCCTAAGAAAAAATTCAACTCACCTACCATACTCATCTCAAATGTGGAAGTCATGCTATCCACAAATTCAGTTAGCATAGGGTCAGAATTTGACCCAAACACAATATCATCTACATAGATTTGTGCCACAAGAATCTCTTTTTTATTTTTCCTCACAAATAATGTTTTGCCAACCTCACCTCTCTTGAATCCTAGTTGAAGCAAATGGTCAGTCAACCTACCATACCAAGCTCTAGGGGCTTGCTTTAGCCCATACAGAGCTTTCTTCAGTTTATACACATGGTTAGGATACTTGGAGTCCATAAAGCCTTTAGGTTGTTCAACATAGGCTTCTTCATTTAATATCACATTCAGAAAAGCACTCTTAACATCCATTTGATGTAGAGTGATCTTGAGGTAACAAGCAATGGCTAACAAAAGCCTAATGGACTCAATTCTTGCAACAGGAGCAAATGTCTCCTCAAAATCAATTCCCTCTATTTGAGTGTAACCTTGAGCAACTAACCTAGCTTTATTTCTAGTGATCACACCTTGCTCATCAGTTTTGTTCTTGAAAATCCATTTGGTTCCTATAACATTACCATGTGAGGGTCTAGGAACAAGAGTCCACACCTCATTCTTCTCAAATTGAATCAATTCATCTTGCATAGCCATAATCCAGTCAGCATCTTTCAATGCTTCAGCAACATTCTTAGGTTCAATTTTTGAAACAAAACAACAGAAACTTACCTGGGAGTATGCTGAGGAGCAACTCCATAAACCAGCCATCTTTCTATAATCAACTTTGTCCTTTTGTCTAGTTCTCACTTGAGCATGCACATCTCCCACAACTTGTGAAGTGGGGTGGTTTTTCTGGATTTTTGAAGGAATATCCTTTGATCTATCCACACACCCATCCACATTACCTTCTGGAGCATCATCCTGATCAGAATCAGAGGAACTGTCCTCAGTTACAGGATTTTGAGTGGATGTGGGAGCAGATGTGGGTTCAGATGTGGAAGCAGATGTGTCCACATCCTTGGTTACATCCTTATCAGGTTCAGCTGGTTTTTCAGTACTGGCAGCATCTGTTGGTTCTCCAGCACCTGTTTCTGTATCTTTCCAGTCCAGTAAGCAACCTGAAACATCATCCTCAGCAGTCTTGAGGTTAAGATCAAGTGAGTCATCAAAAATAACATTAGCAGATTCCATAATGGTCTTAGTTTTGAGATTAAAAACTCTGTAAGCTCTACTATTAGTGGAATAGCCCATGAAAATTGCTTTGTCACTCTTTGAATCAAACTTGGACAGATATTCTCTATCATTGAGAATGTAGCAAACACATCCAAACACATGAAAATATTTCACAGTTGGCTTCTTTCCAAGGAGGATTTGGTAAGGAGTGACAGTGCTACCAATCCTTAAAAACACCCTATTGCCAATGTGACAAGCAGTGTTTAAAGCTTCTGCCCAAAACTTTTTGGACAGGTTTTTAGAACTTAACATGACCCTAGCCATTTCTTGCAAAGTTCTATTCTTTCTTTCAGCAATTCCATTTTGCTGTGGGGTGATTGGTGCAGAAAACTCATGAGTGATTCCCTTAGAATTGCAAAAATTGGTGAACATTTGATTCTCATATTCAGTGCCATGGTCAGACCTAATTCTCACAGTCTTAAGACCATAAAGGTTTCTCACCCTTTTGTACCAATTCTTGAATTCTCCAATTGTTTCTGACTTTTCCCTTAAGAACATTACCCAAGTGTACCTAGAATAATCATCAACACACACAAAGGCATACTTTTTCCTACCAAAGCTTTCAACTTCAATAGGTCCCATTAAGTCAGTATGAATCATCTCCAAACACCTAGAAGTGGAGCATTGTTGAACCTTTTTATGTGATGCTTTTGTTTGCTTTCCCTTTTGACATGAACCACAGACATCAGGGTTCTTGAAGTTCAGTTTAGGGAGACCTTTTATAGCTTCAAACCTTTGAAGTTCTTCCAGAGTTCTACAGCTAGCATGCCCTAATTTTTGGTGCCACAGATTGACATCATTAGCTTTTGAGCTTAGGCAAGAAAGATTGTCACCAAATTGGTAACAATTATCAGCAGATCTAGGACCAGTAAACACACAGGTATTATCCTTATCAAACACTTCACACAAGTGCTTATCAAATTTCACATAAAGGTCATCATCACATAGTTGACTGATGCTTATTAGGTTGGCTTTCAAGCCTTCCACATGGTACACATTGTGCAATTTTGGGAGACCCTTAACATCTAGGGTTCCTTTCCCAACAATCTTTCCTTGAGCACCTCCACCAAAATTTACTTTCCCTCCATTTATCACTTCATAGTCAAGAAGGACTGCTTGGTTTCCAGTCATGTGCCTAGAGCACCCACTATCAAAATACCAAGAGCCAGAGACAGTACTCTTGAGGGAAGAGTAAACAACATTGCAGGTGGTAATTGGTTTGGCCACCCACTGTTTAACAGTTTTCTTTTTGGGTTGCAGAGGTCTCAGATTACCAGGATGTGTGTTCGGATGTGCATACATCTTCTCACACATCTGAGGCTGATTGAAGTGACCAGATTTTTTATCAGCCTTGAGTTTGTAACAGAAGGGCCTAATGTGACCAGGAGCTAGGCAGTAGTGGCAGATGTAGTGCCTCTTCCTAGGTCTTTTCTCACTCAAAATGACTTTTTCTTTAAAAACTTGTTTTTTCACACTTTTTGAGGTAGAAGCCTCACATCCCTCCTTTACAAAATTATTTTCAAAACCCAAACCAGTTTTGTCACGTTGACCTACAGAAAAAGCTTCTTCCATTTTCATCTTACTTTTATTTAACTTAGTAAAAGTATTTTCAGCTTTTTCACATTCATTCTTGAATTTTTCAAGGTCAACTTCTCTTTTGGTCACAAGGACTTCAAGTCTTGCAATGGTATCTTTTTGAGCATCATTTTCCTTTGAAAGAACAGCTTTTTCATCTTCACAAGAACTTTGATTTATCAGAAAGAGATTTATTTACCTTAACAAGTACCTCAATCTTGTCCAATCTTTTCATCCAATCTGTATGCAGCTCCTTGTATGTTGCAAAAAGTTCTTCATAGGGAATGTCCCTTTCTTCATCTTCATCATCTGAATCTCCTTTTACAGAGAAACAGTTCAGCAACAATTCAGATGTGACACCAGATGTGTTCACAACTGAGACCACATCCAAGGAATTTTCAGGAGCATCTTCTTCTATATCTGCAGAAAAGGCATTAAACACAGAATGGCAGTTTATGATAGACATGTTAGCCACTTCTTCTTCATCATCCTCACTGTCACTAAGGGTAGCAGTTAAGCTCATTCCTTTCTTTTTAAGTGTGTTAGCACACTCATTGGCATAATGACCAAAGCCACGACATGCCCTACATTGGACAGATTCAGATGATTTATTTTCAAAGCTTGGTTTCTTGAATCCAGTGTCAGTGCTAGGTTTTGATTTTTCAGGAGCACTGAGAGTAGGTTTGTTAGGAAATTTACTTATCCTTCTATTTTTCAGTATTGAACTGAACTTCTTTGAAATAAGAGCTACATCCTCTTCTTCAAGATTAGACTTGTCAATCTCTGAGGATAATTCCACAAGCTCTTTTGGAAGTGCAGCAGCACTTTTGAGGGCAAGACTGTGTGTTTTGTTCTTTTTCTGAGCCTCAAGGTTAAGCTCAAACACAGTCAAGATTCCTATGATTGTGTCAAGACCTACAGTGTTTGTGTCTTTTGTTTCCTCAATCACAGCCACTTTTATGTTAAACCTCTCAGGTAAGGTCCTTAGAATCTTACTCACAAGTCTTGCATTGGAGATAGATTCTCCTAGAGTTGTGCATTCATTCGAAATCTCATGAATCTTAGCAGCATATGACACAATGTCCTCAGTTTCTTCCATTCGAAGTAACTCAAACCTATCCATTAAAATTCTAAGCCTGGTAGCCTTCACACTTGGTGCTCCCTCACATTGAGTTTGCAAAATATCCCAAGCAGTTTTGGCTATACTCTCATTTGTTATAAGCTTGTACATATTTCCAGAAACATGGCTGGAAATAGCACCCATAGCTTTTGAATTATAATTTGCAGCTTGTATTTCATCAAGAGTCCATTGATCTTCAGTTTTTCTTTCGAAAATAGACTCACCAACACCAGAAGGTGGCTTTTTCTCCACAGTAGGAGGTTGCCAAGCAACAAGAATACACATCCAAGCCCTTTCATCAATACTTTTGATGTAATTTCGCATCTTAGACTTCCAAAGAGAATAATTGGTGCCATCCAAGATAGGAGGCCTATTTTGGTGATTTTGGCATTCCATAATGACTACACTTTCTGGATCAACACTCAGTAATATATCGAGAGTTGGCTCTGATACCAATTGAAAGTTTCGTATAGCTAGGAAACTTAGATCACCCAACAGACAACGGATGTGAGTACAGATGTGTCTCACAACTGTCCACACATCCACAGATAATGCAGCGGAATAAAGTAATTAAAAGCAAATTAAATGCAATAACTCAAGAATTATTTACGCTTACTGATCAATGTGATCAGCAAACTAGGCTTACGCCCAAAAACTTTTCACTAAAAAAACTTTTGTTTCTTACAAAAAACAAATAAGTGAAAAACTAAAATATGAAAATACTAAACGAGTTCTAATCACCTTCTATGACAAGAACAACTCCCCTTTCCCAAGTAGGATCTATTCTAGTCAGAAGTAAAACAAGAGAACTCTATGAAAAACTAGATGTGAGTTACGGATGTAAGGCACAACCTTACTCACAACCTAAAAACAATAATGTCGAATACAATGAAGAATATGTAATTTTCTCTCTAAAATTCCGTGTCTTCTCTTGTGCTGAATGCCTTGTATTTATACTACACCATGGAGAAGATCTTCATGAATCGACATCTTCCTTTGTGAGATCTCTTTTCCTATATGAAAACATAAACACACTCACAAGGAAATCAAATATTAGTGGGTTAGTCCTAATATAAAACTATGTACATAAATAAAAGATATTTACTATATTTACAATTCCTAGTCAAAGTAGGAAACTTATAAATCTTTCATGAAAGTCTCAAAATCTTCTTACCATATAGAAGTCTAATGAAATAAGGAAACAAGAATCAGTTCCTTAAAAAGCTCACGCTTTCAAATACTATAATAATAAGAGGAGAGAGAATGAGTGTAGGAGGTATTGTCAGTATAAAAAGTAAAACAGGAAAGAGAATGAGTGAGATGAATAGTAAAAAAATTGTTGTTGTGAATATGACAAGTGAGTCCCATTGAATATAAAAATACTATAAACTTGCCATTTTGGGACGTGCTAAGTCGAGTGTCACGCTCAAAATGGCAAATTATCGTAACTCGGATGGGACAGAGGGGTATTTGTTAGTAGTAACAGATATGTTCAACATACTTTCCCATACGTTATCCAATAATGCAACATACATTTTTTTTAATTGCTGACATACTAATAAAAATCATATTTATTGAGACAGGAAAGGGTCTCATTAAGTTGCCTAAAATTGAATCTAGTATCATCCCTGTTTGAATTAGGATAAAACAAGGATAAATAGGGGTCTCAATAAGTGGGTGTCACAAATATTTTAGAGACGGCAATTACCGTCCCTGACATAAATATTACATGTTAAAACATGGACCATTAGAAAATGCTGTCCCAAATTAGGGACTATTAGAGAATTGCTGTCTCAAAAGAGAGAGCATTATAGAATTGTTGTCTCAAATTTTTATAAACAGAGACTATTATTAATTTCTGTCCCAAGCAAAGTGTCTCTAAAAGACATATTTCTTGTAGTGATGGCACTAATACGCCAACGCTAATTTCACATCCACGTTAACACCATTGTTAGTATTGACTTTGAATTTGATGACATGATTCTGACGTGACAGTGCCACATTATGAGCCTCGTTATATTTTGTCGTCGTAAGTAAAAAAGAAGATGTTGCCTTATTAGATAACAGATGCACAAGAATGTTGATCATATTGGATAACAGATGTAAAAGAGCGATGTAAAAGAACGTTGATCATATCTGTCAATATCGAGTATGTTACAATATTTGTAATTTCGGCTGTAATACGTTGTATAAGTTAGTTATTATTCTGCGGGGAAGAATACAAATGTGAAGGTTAATGTCGAGTCAATCTCGAAGTTCCCATTCTTTTTATAGTCTTCCGCGTTAACTTCAAACAACAATACGGAGTCTTCGGGGATGGGTACTTACCATATCCGAACGGCTGCAACTATGACCCTAGCCATTTTAGTGAAAGGACTCCCTCCGGGCAACTTGTGTCTATAAAACGGCGTCCCAACTGAGAAGACAGAAATACCAATAGCGCTCGATAGTTGGAATGGCATACCCTAAAGACCAACCTACATTGTCTTGTATTTAGACGAGAACCGTATTTCCTAACAGTAATCCGAAGAAGAGAGTAAACATCCACCAGTTAAATTATGTGATTTCTCCTTAGAGTCAAAGTCATCAAATTGATCAGCTCCAATGGTGGAAAGATTGGCCCTTGTCCCTCCAATGCCGAGAGTCATGATATAGAGAGCAGCATAGAATACTCCTAGTTCTAGAGGATAGGCTTTTGGACAGTTCTCCGTTTCTGGGGCGGTGCACCGTGGCGGTCTTAGGCCGGGGACTGAGACGGATAGTGTGAGCAGACACATGCCCTAGAAGTAGATTGGACATGCCCACATTGGCAATATAGACAAGATTTAAGCTCAATTTTTTCTCTCTCAAAGAATTGGTCACAAAAATGTTATCAGTCAGTCAGCTGCCCCGTCAAAGGGAGTATAAAAAGCTTCAAACACCTAAATTGACAATAATAATAATAATAATAATAATAATAATAATAATAATAATAATAATAATAATAATAATAATAATAATAATAATAATAACAATAGCAACAACAATAACAATAAGAACAATAACAATAGCAATAATAAAAATAACAACAATAACAATAACAATTAATGAATGAATGACCTAAAAATTTAATATATACTTTTAGAAAAATATGTTAGGATTACATAATAATTTGGTCGCTAGTACAGATTTGAGCTTAGATAGCGCTTTTTTTTAGCTTAGATAGCGCTTATAAGCGCTATCTAAGCTAGCGCTATGCAAGTTAGCATAGCGCTTGTATAAGAGCTATCTAAGCACTTTTTTTATTTTAAAAAATCATCTTAGGTAGCGTTTTTTAAGTGCTATATAAACAATTTTTTTTTATAAAAATCAAGCTTAGATAGCGCTTAAAAAAACGCTATCTAAGGCTATTTTTCATTTTTTATTTTGTATTTTTTTTTCCTGTTGCACCATTTCAAATTATATGAATTATAATCAAGAAATCAAATAAATAAAAATTAATATGAACTTAAAACATTTCATTCAACAATAACAATCAACCGTTCATTTATTACACCAATAATAATTCTTACAATCATCCACAAGAGTTACAAACTAACTAGTCTAACACCCGTCGCACAACATGAAACTTAGACAAAAAATTTTAACAAACCAAAAAATGTCACAGTCTAATTAATGGGCATCAAGAACGAAGAACTGCCAAAGATTAGCCATTCCAATACTTGGTGTCTGACATAGATGTTAAAGGCGAGCGCCTTTGGCGCCTCAGGCGAGAGGCGAGGCGAGGCGAGGTCTCGGCGACTCAAGGTGCATGGGCGAGGCGATGAGCAAGAGTCGTGGAAAAGTCGCCGCCTTTGGCGCCATTTTTTCAGGCGAGAGGCGCTAAAAAGTCCAGTAAGGCGCTCATTTTTTTTATTATTTTTTTTTGACCCGTCAAGTGTAAAACGACGTAGTTTAGGTTTTAATATAAATACAAAAAAAAACCTAAAATAACCCAAAACTTCATTCAGACCAAATCACTCCACGATAGGAGCCCTAGCGACGTGCGGCTTCGTCTTCTTCAGCAGCCTTCGACTTCGACTTCGTCTTCTTCATCGTTTTAGACGATTTCGCCTTCGTCTTCAGCCTTCAATCTTCCAACGGAGGTAAACTCTTCTCTCTTCTTCGACTTCTTCGACATTTTCTGTTTTTTCTTTTTTTTTTCTTCAGTCTGTTCTCTCTTCTTCGACTTCTCTAGTGTGAAGAAACTAATTTCTTAGTTTCTTCACACTGTCACACACACTGTTTCCTTTCATAATTTTTTTTTTTTTTACTGTTATGTTATTATTTATTTTTTTACTGAACTGAGACAGTGAGTCTCTGTCCGTGTCTGTTTCCTTTCATAAATTAATTTCATTATTTGTGTTCTTTCTTAATTCTTAGAAATGTCAGCCCCCTCAAGTAGTAGTGGTGGTCGAAAGGATCCAGCTTGGAAGTACGTAAAATTGGAAGATCCCAAAAACACCAATTCCACAACTTGTATTTTTTGTGATAAAAAATTCTCGGGAGGTATTTGTAGGGCGAAACAACACATTGTTGGAGGATTTAAAAATGTAATCCGTTGTGATCGAGTGCCGGCGGAGGTGAAGGATGAAATAAACTATTTCATGGGGGTGAAAAAAAGAACGAAAGAGCAATCAATTCTAGAGAGAGAATTCCGTGCTCAAAATGATAATGAACACAACGAAATTGGGGATGAAAATGAAAGTGAAGAGGTCGCATCAAGGGCAGCAAAGTCAAGCAATAAAGGGCCGATGGATTTATTTGTTAATCGCACTGGGAAACAAACTGCAAAAAACATTAGACAACAAAAAGGTCAAAATGAGGAGGCATTGAAAGAGTTGAGGACTCGAGCATGTTCGGCTATTTGTAGATGGATGTATGATGCCGGAATTGCTTTTAATGCTGTGAAGTATGATAGTTTTCAAGAGATGATCGATGCAATTGCAAAGCATGGTCCGGGTATGAAAGGTCCAAGCTACCATGAAGCGAGAGTTCCTTTTCTCAAGAAAGAGGTGGATGAGGTTAACAAATCTATGGAAGACCACACAAAAGAATGGAATCAACATGGTTGTTCCATTATGTTGGATGGGTGGAAAGACAAGAGGGAACGGACATTGGTGAATTTCCTTGTCAATTGTCCCAAAGGAAGTATGTTTGTGGAGTCGGTTGATGCTTCTGATTATGCCAAGACTGGAGAGAAGATGTGTGAACTAATTAGTAATTTTGTGGAGAAAATTGGGCCTGAAAATGTTGTTCAAGTTATTACGGATAATGCTTCGAATATGAAGTTGGCGGGTAAGAATCACTTCTTTAACTGAATATTGAATTATTGATACTCTTGTAGTCTTGTTAAAAGTGATTATTAATTTATTATTTCCTTTCTTTCATAGGGTCGATGTTGGAGGCAAAATATCCTCATTTATATTGGACACCGTGTGCTGCCCATTGCTTGGACTTGATTTTGGAAGATTTGTTTGAAATACCAAGTATCAAGTCAGTGTTTAAAAAGGCTGTCAAGTTGAACAGCTACATCTATAGTCGCCCCGGGCTAGTGAATATGATGAGGAAATTCACTAAGCTTGAGCTTGTAAGACCCGCAACAACTCGGTTTGCCACAGCTTTCCTTACTCTTTCAAGGATTAAATTACTAAAGAAAAACTTGAGGGCAATGTTCACCTCAGATGCTTGGAATACCAGCAAATGGGCGAAGGAGGAAAAAGGTAAACGTGCAGCAAAGATTGTTATGGACTTTAGATTTTGGACGGGAGCAACGGATGCTTTGAAGGTTGCGAGTCCTCTTGTCAAGGTTCTACGACTTGTTGATGGTGAGAAAAAACCTGCCATGGGATATCTCTACGAGGCTATGGATAGAGCAAAAGAGTTGATTGCGAAAAATTTTGATAACGTTGAAGAGAGATACATGGCTTATTATCAAATCATTGATCGGAGGTGGGAGGATCAACTTCACCGGCCTTTACACGCAGCAGGTTACTACTTGAACCCTGAATTTTACTACACAAATCCAGACATCGAGAATGATGTGGAGGTTACAGAAGGGCTCCTCAAATGTATTGAAAGATTAGTACCTGAGGCTGACATACAAGATAAAATCAACATGGAGTTGAGTGCTTATAGGAATGTAGATCGCCATTTTGGGATGCCAATGGCTGTAAGACAAAGAGATAAAATGTCACCAGGTACTTTAACAGTTTAACTATAATTACACATTGATAATTTTATATATTTAATGTGAAATAGTGTCTAATGAGAATAAATACTTTCAATAGCCGAGTGGTGGAGGTCTTATGGTAAAGGGACTCCCAATTTACAGAAATTTGCCATCAAGGTTCTTAGCCTCACTTGTAGCGCATCCGGATGCGAGAGAAATTGGAGTTTTTTTGAGCACGTAAGTACTAAATAGTCATTAGTACTAGAAATTGTATTTGGCAATTTGCGCTTATTCAGTAATATTTAAATTGATATTGACAGGTTCATAGCAAGAAAAGGAATAGATTGACTCAAGTTCGATTAAATGATTTGGTTTTCGTGAAGTATAATAGAGCCTTGAGACGAAGATACAATCTTCGAGATACAATTGATCCTATCTCCTTGCCTGATATTGATGATGACGACGAGTGGTTTGTCGGTGAAGATGATGAAGTGGTTGAAGATGATGACATGTTTGATGATGGTCTCAATTGGGAGCAAATTAGTAGAGCTAGTGGGGCTGAAGATCCTCTTTATTACACGAGACGGACCGGACATGTCGGTGGAGGCGGAGGTGGAGGTGGAGGTCGCGGTCGAGGTGGCGGTCGAATTTCTGTGCCAATTGTTGGACGTGGAGGTGCTAGTAGTTCAAGGCAAAGGACGGGGACCACGCAAGTTGGAGCACGTAATGCCCCAAGGACCATTCATCTTGTAGATGAAGATGATGAAATTGATGAAAGTGGTCAAGAGGAGGATGAAGAAGAACTTGAGACGAGTGATAATCCCGTGAATGTGGATGATGAGGATGATGAGCCTCAATATGATGATGATTGTTAGCTTGTTCTTAGTTGTTGCTTATTACATTCCATGACTTTAGTTCTCTTTTGATTTTCACGACGTTGTTTTCATTTGCTTTGATAACTATTTATTTTCTTGTTTGAATTTTTAGTTAAGTTCATCTAATGCATTGGAATTTCAACTATGAATGCATAATTTGTGTTATTGATATTATGTTAGAACTTAGTTTCATGTATTATGCTCACTTATAACATGTTTTGTTGATATTTGTTAAGTTATATGTATTTTATGTATTTTTCCTTAATTTTTTTTCCGTGAGCGCCTTTTTAGCGCCTCGCCTCTCGCCTCAAATTTGGACCTATCGCCTTTTTGGCGCCTCGCGCCTCTGACAACTATGGTGTCTGATACTGTTGAGCCATTCCAATACTTGGTGTCTGATACTTTTTAGTTTCCAAACCAAAAATGCATGTCGTAGCTTGGTCAGAGGGCAGACTGTTCCTCAAGTGCTGCAATTCGGAAGATAAGAATACAACAAAAATTGAGCTCATGTCTCATTGCCATATGGCATATACTTGTCATGCAACTCGATCACTTTCCTAACAAAGACCTGCATAAAGTGCAGCATTCGTGAGCTACCGAACCCTGCAGCTGTAACTTCATTCAATATAGTATGTTTTAGCAGAACAAATTACCTGCTCCTGTACACTAGCAGCATTTTCTGCCTGCTGCATATGGAAACTTATAATGAGTGAAAAAGAAACTCAAATTACCAACCATGCAGTAAAGTAATCAATATCATTGAAACGTGTTACCATATTCTAGGCTTTTCTAGTTTTCTCGCACATAAATATTACAGGTCAATCCTAACTTCAGCTCAAGAAAGTATATAACAGTATAACACAGATCATTAACTGCATTCTTTTAACAACACCAAATTAATTATTGTAACCCGATACTTGGTTGAATCAATGTCCAATGATCAATAATAACATGTGCACTATTATGTAACTAAGCCTCCTGAAGAAAATATGGAAATTAAAAGTACAAAGCATTTGTAAGCTATACAAATAGCTGTTAACACAAAGTCTGTACCCAGAAGTCGTCTATGGAGAGATCTAATAATTTCTAAAGGGCACATGACCGCAGCAAAGTCCGAGAGATTAACTAAAATTGAACATGAAGTTTAAACATAAGATCTTCTAAGATGAGATTGGAAGGCAGAGGCCAAGAGAAATGACTTTCGTGAGAAGTCTTACCCTGTTACTAGCTGCATCCTCAGCTTGTTAGACCAAGTAAAAATGTTGGATTTGCTCTCTGCAACACAACAGGATCTGCAAAGCTAATCAGCACAATAGAGCAACCAGTACCTTATCATCTCGAAGCAACACACAGCAACCAGAATGTTCTTTTTCGAGCAATTGACTGCTATATACGACTAATAATTCATTTTGTACCTTCTACAAACACATAATGCATATAGAATTTAGGTAAAGTTAGAAGCAGAGCAAAGGAAGGGTGGGAGATAAGGAAAACCACAAGAATTAACAAACTATTATCGCAACGATCCAGAGATGAAAGAGAAAATAAATGCTCCAACCATAAAAATGGGGGGCCTCCAAAACAGGATATACTAGAGAACGATTATTTGTCAATTTCAAGGGAACTGTCAAACTCTTTAAACAATTTACAGAAGAATATTTATCGCATCCATATAACAATGGAAGAACATGTACAACAGTACGATCTTCCACTACCATAACAGAATTGCCTTGGCTTCGGTGTTTTGTAGGATATAAAACTTAAATATTAATCATCATAGCAAAACTTATGCTTCTGAGTGCGGACTACTTCACACAGTAAAATATCACGACATGGAAAACTTCAAAAAACCTACTACAATAAAAAAAAAAAAAAAAAAAAAAAAAACCTTACCTCCAGAAGCTTTGTTTCACTGCTAGGAGGCAGATAATGAGAAACTCTCTCCCTCTCCTTCTTCAAGCAATCCTCAGCCTGATGGTTCCATTAAATAAATAAGAATTCTACCAAATTTAAGAAAATAATGAATGCATAACCTATCAGATGTAACTGTCTGTATCCCCCATTTGGATGCAGCCTCATACTTGGGTCCACTAGCAAACATGCATAGCAAATGTGTGACATGTTTGGTTAATTTTTCAACAAATTTGGCTCCAAGAGTGTAGCATAAATTTCTTAGCAGCAACCTATCTTTCTCATCATACTGAGATACACATAAGCATGAGATAAAATATTAAGAACAAAACCAAACTGAGTTGTATAAATTAAATTCTTACGCCTCTGGGGAACTCCAATGACTATGTGCGTTAATTTTTCATTCAGCGACATATAGCAAGAACCACCTCCTTTACGAACCATGCTGACTAGTTTGCGCATTTCAGAAGCATCAAAACCAACAAATAGAATTCTGCAATATGACAAGTACAAATCATTGTCCTCAGTCTTAGAATCCTCGGCAACACAGCCATCAATACTGACATCAGTTTGAGGCTGCATCCATAATGATGTAGATAAAGCAGGAATAAATATAAATAATAAACAATCCATCCAACAAACATAGTGCAATGGGGAACAACTTTATCAACGAAGCCCACCCAAAAACAAGCAAGCCCACCCAGGAATAAATATAAATAATAAACAATCCATCCAACAAACATAGTGCAATGGAGAACAACTTTATCAAAACCAACAAATAGAATTCTGCAATCTGACAAGTACAAATCATTGCCACTTTGATATTTACTTCAGTTGACAGGGATATTCACATAGAAAGAAGAAATACATATCAGCAGGAAGAGTGGAGAGATTCAATCTTGTTGTGCCTTTTGCTTCAAAACCAACTTTATCAACCAAGCCCACCCAAAACAAGCAAAGCACCACCAAAACAGATGCAATAACTCCCCCAGCTGAATAAAAGTAAGCATCACAAACCCAAAAAATAAAATAAAATTAATCAAAGATCAGTGTATTTAGAAGAGCTAAAGTTTAGGACATGTTAAACTATAATTGAAGAAAATATCACACGCACCAGAGATGTAACTAAGAACACTAAGGTTCCGAAGCCAAACCGTTGGAAGTACGGCAAGAGTAGTCATTATTGCAAACAGGTAATGTGAATTTAACACAAACCCTCCTAGGTTTAGATGTGCATTTGGAAACAAAGAGGATAGGTTATCGATCTCTAAGATAATATACTCAACGCAGCAAGCCTGAAAACACAGGTCATTCCGTTATCAATAGTTTAAATAGGAAGAAATCAAATTAGGAAAATCACTGGTCAGATTAATGTTCACAGATACAACGTTTTAGTATGAATGAAGCATCAATTTATTGGCATTTCATGCTCTGTTTCAACTCTGTATCACTTTCAGAACATATGTTGGAAAAGGATTTTAATACAAAATAGTGTAGTCCTTGCCCTCACGATATAAACAAGCTTGGAAATGGGCATGGTAATTAACATTGTTCCACCATTGGTTAAAAATTGGATCGCTAGTTTCCCTGTATGACAGCAAAAATGATAGTGCAGTATACATGGGCATCACTAGAGTAGCGTCTTCAATTGTCTAACAGAAAAATCAAACTTAACTGAATAGGTACCAAAATCCATATTATCGGGTCCCACAAGAAAAACATATACTCCCTCCGTCCCTAAATGTTTGTCCCATTTCTCCTTTTTCTTTATCCCAAAAAGTTAGTCTCATTTCCAAAATTAAAGCTTCAAAATCACTAAATTTTCAAAACTTGTAACATTTAGGGACGGAGTATTACATAACGGCGGTGTATATTATCAATAATTTTCAAAGCGTTCGTAAAAATAACAAAAATTAAAGGTTCAAAATCACTAAATTAAATTGTTTGAAAAGTCAAATGGGACAAACATTTAGGGACGGAGGGAGTATCAAATTAAATACAACAACCGATTCATGTATCAACATACAAATCATTGATAGAACTGGAATCTAAATACCCAAACCAAAATTTTTTATGTTTTTTCGGTGCAGAGAATAGAGAATTCAGAAGGAATACTATATTGAGAGAAACTTACTTGGAGACGAGATCGTCGAAGAGGGGCTGTGGCGACCTAAATAAGCCCTAACACCACTGCAACAGAAAATCAAAATTAGGGCTGGAATGGTAAAGAATGCAGGAGATATTCATAGAGATAGAGGGAGTCGGAGAAGAGAAGCAGAAGGAGAAGGAGACAGAGAAGGGGAGGGAGCTTACCGGAACCCTAGCTGGAATGGATGGAGACCTAGAAATCGTCGGTATGTGGTCATCGGTTTTGCTGGGAAGGGAGGGCAACGAAGATCTGAATTGGAGTGTGTTGGCGGTGGCGATGGCCGGGGAGGAAAGCTCGTCGGTGTGTGGTCGTGGGTTTTGCTGGGAAGAGAGTGAGTGTGTAGGGACGTGGGAAAGAAGAGAGAACAGAGGCTAATCTGGAAGGAAAGAGAGAGATGAGTTGCCTCAAAAAAAAAAAAAAAAACCCTTAAGAAGAGCTTACTACCATAGCGCTTTTAATAAGCGATATGTAAGCTTTAACTAACATAGCGTTTTTCTAATATACGCTATGTTAGTTAATTTTTTTTTTCTTGGTTATTAAATTTGAAGATGAGGATGCGCTATGTAAGTTTACACCTTAGATAGCGCTTTTTAAAAGCGCTATCTAAGATGCATTTTCTAAGGTCCAATTTGTACTGTCGATACACTTGACACTTTTTATTAGTTTGGTTCCTTATGAGGAAATTTTATTGGGATAATGTCTCATAAATTCTAAAAAAGTATTATAGTGACACTTTTTATTAGTTTGGTTCCTTATGAGGAAATTTTATTGGGCTAATGTCTCATAAATTCTAAAAAAGTATCATAGTGCCCAGTAAGTTTCTTCCCATTTAGTATTATTCATATTGTATTATTCTGTAATCTACTGCATCTCATAAAAGTGTATAATACTGCATGAACGGTGAAAGTGGGCGACAGAAGGCGCCCGATGACCGAAATTCGGCGACCGGTGATCAACGGCGACGACCGACAATGGTGGTAGCGGCAATATAGAAAAAGTTGTATCATAAGTTTTAAATATTGCATGTATTATAATATATTATTGTATAGAAACTTATCTGACATTTCAATTTAATGAGAAAATTAATTGATGATGCCAAAAACGTTTGAATCAGCCCAAATGTAGCGGCAGGTTGTATACTGTATGTTTGAATAACCTGAAAAAGATAAACAAACACGTAAACTAAAAAAGGGCTTCACCGGCAAAGGTTCTCCGGCATGAGAGAGTATTTGTGTTTTATAGAGAGAAATCAATTGACAAAAGTTTTGAGTAAAAAGATGTGTTACCAAAAATATGTGAATTATGGCTTGTATTTATAGGCGTAGGATGTAGAGTCCATCTTTGAATAGATAATTGTGTGAGACTTGTATTATGGCTTGTATTTATAGGCGTAGGATGTAGAGTCCATCTTTGAATAGATAATTGTGTGAGAGGAGGTTATAATCCTAGTTGTATTATAACTACCAACAATCTCGATTTGAGTAGGATTAGATAATAGCATTTTGCACGTGTGCCTAGGAGGCACTCTACTCGGCATGTGATTCTTGTTCGGCCTGAGTTGATGCCGAGGAAGAGGAGAGCAAGAATAGGGAAGCTCATTTCCTTGTCCTGGATGATGACCGAGTAGGGTCTTCTCGTCTTTTGTTGAAGCCTTCATCGGCTTTGACGGATACCTTGCTCGTCATACGAGAGGTGCCTTCATCGGCATTAGTAAGTTCCTAGGTCGGCATACAAGAATTACATGTCTTAGTCATTGTTCGCTCTGCTATGTCTAGGTCGACATAGTGGAAAATAACGAGCATGCATGACGAGCATAGTTAGGGAAGACCCACTCCCTATGTCGCATTTGAAAATTATATGGCTTATATTTTGGGTCCAATACATTGGGACTTGCCAGGTTATGATTCACGTTCGCACCCTGATTTATATCCTTCATTAATGGAAAGTGATTTGTGCCGAAAGGAAATTATGTGAAAAATTTCCAATTTTATTAGTTTGGTTCCTCATAAGGGCTTTCTTAACAATTTATCCCCTCTATCTGTGGAATGTATATAAATTACATAAAATACCCCTAAATTAAATAGAGTCGGTCTCCTAAAAGACATGTCTGTCTTTTGTAAGGGTTAGGAAAGAAATGTATTCAAATATGTGGTGACATTTTTGTAAATAAGAGAAACTTCGTGTTAGGTGACATTTTTGTAAATAAGTTAAATTTTGTGCACGCTGGGAATCAAGGACCTAACAAAGTACATGACTAACAAACTTTCTGGGTATCAACCTCAAAGGTTTCTGGATATCAATATTAAAGGGTTATGGATATAAATCAACAAACACTAAAACTGACCATCATTTAACACTTCATAAAAAACCTTTTGGATATCAGTTTTAAAGTTTCTGGATATCAACCTCAAATGTTCTGGATATCCAGAATCATTTAACATTGATATTCAGAATGTTTATTACGCGTTTGGTGCATCAAACAAACCTTTTGAATATCCAAAATATTTGAAGTTGATATACAGAAGGTTTATTGGTCATATTCTTGTTCAAATGTACTTTTTAATTCATATCCATAGTACTTTAATATTGATATACAGAAATATTAAGTGTTGATATCCATAAAGCTTTAATGTAGATATTCAGAAAGCTTTAGTATTGATATCTAGAATCATTTAAGTTTGAAATTCAGAAAGTTTGTTGTTCATGTACACATCGCGCATCAAACCTTCTGGATATTAGTACCAAATATTTTGAATATCGAGAACCCTTTAATCTTGATATCCAGAAGGTTTGTTGATCATGACCAGTGTGCACAAAGTTTTACTTATTTACAAAAATGTCACCGTACACGATTTTTCACTTATTTACAAAAATACAACCACATATTTAAAAACACGTCTTTGTTAATCAATAATGTTCTCGAATTTTTTTTTCGACTTATAGATTTTGAGCTATTTAATTCTAAAATTTTAGGGAAATATAAATATGACGTGGCAGTACCTTATGTTGGAAATGGGTAACGAAAGTTAAGTTTTGACTTGTCGTTGACCTAACTTTCTAACGGAAGTTCGTTAACTTCAAACGGAGTTCGTTATTCGTTAACGAAGTAAGTTACAAAATGTATTCTACATTTGTTGTAGATAAGGAAATTCATTTATTGTCTCAAAAACCATTTCCGGGTGAATGATAAATTAATGACAAATGATTTGTAACTTAACAAGAGTTAAATAATGGGTCAAAGATTGATTTGGGTTGGTCCCAAAATTGGTTTAGACTTTTTGTGGCTAAAGGGCTGATGAGCAGGCTGAAGAAGCTTCTGCACGGCCTTGCAGTTTCTAGGACACGGCCGTGCACCGTGCCTTGCCTTGCCTCTCGACCGTACAGAGCCTTGGACTCGACCGTGCATATTGCAGCTGCATGGCCCGTGCGGTGCACCCCCTTGGACACGGCGGGTGCGAAGTCTTTGATACTGCACGGAAAAGTTGTGACTTTTCAAGGGAAAAGCCACAAACCCCTTAACTATCCTTATATACTTCCCCTCCGAATTTTAATTCATACATACAGTAAATTGAGTCTCCTACACACATTTGAGATAGATTAACTTAGCCTAATCATTTCATCTTGTTGAATTATTTCCTTCAAGTCCGAAAGTTCCAAAGAGTCAATTGTTCGTTAGATTTGTTAATTTGGAGTGCTCCTATTAACAAATAGAAGTCGTTGCATCTCACAAGAAGTTTGTCATCAACCGTAAGCACCAGTGCGGGACAAATACTTCTTACGGAAATTGTGTTAAACACAAGCCTCGACTACATTAAGTCTGTCTTTACAATTTCCGTCATCTTTCTCATTTTCTTAGTTATATTCCTTAAGAAGCCTTTTATAAAAATCCCAACAATCGTAAGAAGTATTTGACGTTTCTTAAGCCGTTCTTACAATGACTACTGAAAAAGACACCTCTGCATCCTCCGGGCTTACTCCTCCTCAAGGCGATGCAACGCTCAAGAATGTTGCACCCGCTACTACACCGACTCACCCGGTACATGGTGAGAAACCCCCAAAGTTTACCGGGGTGGATTTCAAGAGATGGCAACAAAAGATGCTATTCTACTTCACCACTCTAAGTTTGCATCGGTTCTTAAAAGAAAATTCGATTGTTGCAAATGGTGATCCCGACCCTCAAAGGCTTTTGGCCAAAGAGGCTTGGGACCATGGTAATTTTTTGTGTAAAAACTACATTTTGAATGGACTCGATGATGAACTATATATTGTGTTATAGTACCGTCGAGTTAGCTAAGGCATTATGGAATACCTTGGAAAGGAAGTACAAAATTGAAGATGCCGGGTCAAAGAAGTTTGTCGTCGGCAAATATCTTGACTTCAAAATGGTGGATTATAAGTTGGTAACAACTCAAATTGATGAGTTTCAACTTATATTGCATGGTCTTGATGCCGAAGGAATGATCATGAATGATCCGTTCAAAGTGGCATCAGTCATAGAGAAGTTGCCGCCTTCATGGAAGGACTTCAAAAATTATCTCAAGCATAAGCGCAAGGAGATGACTTTGGAGGACTTGGTTGTTCGTCTTCAAATTGAAGAGAATAATCGAGACAACGAAGCCAAAGCTTCCAAAGGCAAGATAAAGGCTAAAGTGAATCTTGCCGAGGCAAGCACTAGTGGCACAAAAAGGAAGCATTCCGGGAATGCTAAGAAAGGGAAGAACAAGGGCTCCTCAACTAAGAAGTTCAAAGGAGCATGCTATAATTGTGGCAAGTCGGGCCACATAGCAAAGGATTGTCGCCATCCAAAGAAGGAGGCGAACAATGTGGATGACATGGATCTTGATTTTGCTGCGGTGGTCTTCGAGGCAAACGTGGCAAATTTGGATGACAATCCAAAGGAATGGTGGATAGATACCGGGGCTACCCGCCATATTTGTGCTAATAAGGAGAGTTTTTCTTCTTATACTCCCATTTCCGGAAGGAAATTGTATATGGGAAATTCAGCGACTTCCGATGTTCAAGGCATTGGAAATGTTGTATTGAAGATGACCTCGGGGAAAGAAGTGACCTTGCTTGATGTGCTGCATGTTCCGGACATCCGCAAGAATCTAGTTTCCGGTGCTTTGTTGAGTAAAGCCGGTTTTAGATTAGTTTTTGAATCCGACAAGTTTGTAATAACCAAGAATGGTTTATTCCTTGGAAAGGGTTACCTCGAGAAGGGACTTTTCAAGATGAATGTAATGAATGTTATCCGCCAAGGTGCGAAGAATAAAAATGTTGTTTCTTATGTTTACTTGTCGGAAAGTCCTAGTTTATGGCATGATAGATTAGGTCATGTAAACTTCGACACTATTAAGAAGTTAGTTAAACAAGATTTAATCCAAATGACTAAATCTGATTCAACTAATAAGTGTGAAGTTTGCGTTGAGGCTAAAATGACGAAGTCGCCATTTAATGCAATAGAAAGAAACACAACTCCTCTCGAATTAATTCACACCGACATATGTGATTTAAAACTTGTGCAAACTCGAGGAGGTAAAAAGTACTTCATTACATTCATAGACGATTGCACTAAGTATTGTTATGTTTATCTCTTAAGAAGTAAAGATGAAGCCTTAGGGGCTTTCGAGACTTATAAGAAAGAAGTTGAAAATCAACTTAACTTAAAAATTAAGAAAATTAGAAGTGATAGAGGAGGAGAATATGAAGCTCCGTTTGAAGGACTATGTTGGGAATCCGGCATAATTCATCAAACGACTGCTCCATATACCCCTCACTAACGGAGTTGCTGAACGCAAAAATCGTACTCTCAAAGAGATGATGAACGCATTTTTGATAAGTTCAGGCTTACCCGACAACTTGTGGGGGGAAGCTATACTCACTTCTAATTACATTCTTAATAAAATACCCAAGAAAGGTATTGATAAAACGCCCTATGAATTATGGCATAATCGTATGCCGTGTTATAAATATCTTAAAGTATGGGATTGTTTAGCTAAGTTTGAAATACCTAAGCCGAAACAAGTCAAGATTGGTCCGAAAACCATGGACTGTATTTTTATTGGATATGCCAATAACAGTAGTGCCTATCGATTCATTGTGCACAAGTCAGAAATTTCTGATATGAATGCAGGAATGACAATAGAATCAAGGAATGCAGTATTCTTTGAAAATATCCTTCCAGCTAAGGATAGGAAAGAAGGTAGTTCTCATAAGAGAACTTATGAATCTACAAACGGTCCGTCTCAAGTAGAAGATGAAGGACCTAGACGTAGTAAAAGGGCAAGAGTGGGAAAGTCTTTTGGTCCTGATTTTCTATCATTTATGTTGGAAAACGAACCAACAACTGTAAAGGAAGCGTTATCTGGTCTGGATAGTTCGTTCTGGAAAGAGGCTATTAACAGTGAAATAGAATCCATAATGCTTAATAATACTTAGGAATTGGTAGATCTCCCTCCAGGTTGCAAACCATTAGGTTGCAAATGGATTCTTAAAAGAAAGTATAAAGCCGATGGATCTATTGTTAATTATAAAGCCAGGCTAGTTGCCAAAGGGTTTAGACAGAAAGAGGGATATGATTTCTTCGATACATACTCCCCTGTCACAAGGATCACATCTATACGTGTACTCATAGCTATTGCAGCAGTGCATAATCTTGAGATACACCAAATGGATGTGAAAACAACCTTCCTAAATGGAGAGCTAGATGAAGAAATTTACATGGAACAACCCGAAGGGTTCATAGTTCCTGGTAAAGAACGAAGGGTTTGTAAACTTGTAAAGTCGTTATATGGACTAAAACAAGCACCTAAACAGTGGCATGAGAAGTTCGATCAAACTATGTTATCAAATGGATTCAAGATTAATGAATGTGACAAATGTGTCTACATTAAAGGAACATCTGAATCATTTGTTATTGTTTGTCTTTATGTAGACGACATGTTAATAATGGGAAGTAGTCATGAATTGATCATGAATACCAAAGGCATGTTAAAGAAGAACTTTGACATGAAAGATATGGGATTAGCCGATGTCATATTAGGAATAAAGATTTCTAGAACATCAGAAGGAATAGTTCTGTCACAGTCCCATTATCTGGAAAATGTACTTCAAAAATTCGATGTCATTAATAGCCCTCCTGCTAAGACTCCGATAGATTTGGCACTACACTTAGCTAAAAACAGAGGGGAACCAGTTTCTCAATTGAAGTATGCAAGGATAATTGGCAGTCTGATGTCCTTAACGAATTGTACACGTCTAGACATTTCATATTCAGTGAGTAAACTAAGCAGGTTCACGAGTATCCCGGTACAGATCATTGGAAAGCACTAATGAGGGTACTGAGATATTTAAAGTATACATTAAGTCATGGAATACGTTATAAGAAATATCCAGCAATATTAGAAGGATACTGTGATGCCAACTGGATATCGGACACGAAAGACTCTATATCCACGAGTGGATATGTATTCACAATAGGTGAAGAAGCAGTGTCGTGGAAATCCTCAAAACAAACGTGTATAGCCAGATCCACAATGGAATCTGAGTTTATAGCTTTAGATAAAGCTGGAGAAGAAGCAGAATGACTTAAGAACTTCCTGGAGGATATTCCTTGTTGGAATAAACACATGTACTCTTTGTACTAATACATTGTGATAGTCAATCAGCAATAGGAAGGGCACATAGCAGTATGTATAATGGTAAGTCTAGACATATTCGTCGTAGACATAATACCATTAGACAGTTGATCAAGAATGGGGTTATCACAATTGACTATGTGAAGTCAAGTGATAACATAGCGGATCCGTTTACGAAAGGTATAAATAGAGATCAAATGTATAAACTGTTAAGGGGAATGGGCTTACAACCCACAACAAAAGAACTCATAGTGGACACTCAACCTTGAGAATTGGAGATCCTATGCCCTTGGTTCAATGAGACAACCAAGCTATAAGTTCTAGTAGAATCACTTGGAAACAACAACTCGGTTGAATGACCTGGAGATGTTGAATACTCATTCCCAGAACATCCAAGTATAAGCACCTGCAGCAGTGGTGAGGATAAGTTGAGAAAACCTTTAATGATTCCTATACCTACGGGTGGAGTAGTGCAGGATACTCCTAATAGTGTGAATCACCTATATAAGTGAGAAGTAACTTGGCCGCTTCTAATATGAACGCTTATGAATGAGATACGGTCCAGGGCCGAAATGGACAAAACGTGAGAACAATAACTGTTAGAGCTATTATTATGTGAGTATTGTTGTCTTGGTATACATCATACAGTCACTGGTTCAAAGCGACTCGCTACCAAATGGCTAGTATATCCGATAATATTTCACTAGGGGAGATTCAAAGCCATAAGCTATCTATTCCGATGTAATAATGGTTCGCCGGAACTTTTGGACGAAATTGCATACATGCATTAATTGTCATTCATGTGGGGATTGTTGGAAATGGGTAACGAAAGTTAAGTTTTGACTTGTCGTTGACCTAACTTTCTAACGGAAGTTCGTTAACTTCCAACGGAGTTCGTTATTCGTTAACGAAGTAAGGTACAAAATGTATTCTACATTTGTTGTAGATAAGGAAATTCATTTATTGTCTCAAAAACCATTTCCGGGTGATGATAAATTAATGACAAATGATTTGTAACTTAACAAGAGTTAAGTAATGGGTCAAAGTTTGATTTGGGTTGGTCCCAAAATTGGTTTGGACTTGTTGTGGCTAAAGGGCTGATGAGCAGGCTGAAGAAGCTTCTGCACGGCCGTGCAGTGTCTAGGACACGGCCGTGCACCGTGTCTTGCCTTGCCTCTCGACCGTGCAGAGCCTTGGACTCGACCGTGCATATTGCCTTTGCACGGCCATGCAGTGCCTTGGACACGGCCGTGCAAGTGCTGTTCTACCCGAAAAGTTGTGACTTTTCAAGGGAAAAGCCACAAACCCCTTAACTCTCCTTATATACTTCCCCTTCGAATTTCAATTCATACATACAGTAAATTGAGTCTTCCTACACACATTTGAGATAGATTAACTTAGCCTAATCATTTCATCTTGTTGCATTATTTCCTTCAAGTCCGAAAGTTTCAAATAGTCAATTGTTCGTTAGATTTGTTAATTTGGAGTGCTCCTATTAACAAATAGAAGTCGTTGCATCTCACGAGAAGTTTTTCATCAACCGTAAGCACCAGTGCGGGACAAATACTTCTTACGGAAATTGTGTTAAACACAAGCCTCGACTACATTAAGTCTGTCTTTACAATTTCCGTCATCTTTCTCGTTTTCTTAGTTATATTCCTTAAGAAGCCTTTTATAAAAATCCCAACACCTGTGAGCGTCGTGAAGGATTTTTGAGTCGCCACCTATGTTATTCGTTTGGAAAACATAGAAAAACCATTTTTGAAAGAGATTTGGGTTCGGGGCATAGGTTATGGAATGGGAAGGTCAAGGAGCACTCATTCCACCCAATCCGGAGATTGGTCTTGCTAAAGAAAAGAGAGGTTTTCAAAAAGAGAAGAAGATTTCAAATAAAAAATAAATAAAAATCCATTTAACGGGGTTAAACGGAATGTAGGATCGATTGCTTCGAGACCATCCCCATGATTTGGAGAGGCTCTAGGCCGACCCTAGATTCTATGGATTTATACCACTCTAACAAACAATTAGAAAGGGATTAGGGGATACCTTGCGTGAGGTGATTTGGGCAGAGTTTCGACTCAAGCTTAGAATCGAATCTTGATATGGACAGAGCTTCGCCTCAGTCCTTGACTTGGATCTTGATGTTTGTTTATCAACAAGGTTGACAAACAAAATTTGAGGTGATTATAGAGTAATTTTACAGGAATCTTTCAAGGAGAGAAACCAGTAAAATATGTGTGAATTGTGGAATTGTGGACCTCTTGAACCTTGGAAGTCACCAAGTATTTATAGGTGTTGGAGAGGTGTTGAATATGAGATCAAACACTTCAAGAAGGTTCCAGACTCCAAACTCTATTGGTTGGCCGGATGGATGAAGTTTTATCCCGAAAAGAGGTTGAAATCGACGAGGAAACTGTCATATGCATGCTGCAGAAGGACAATATCTCGCGCGAGACACGCCATCCCGCGTGAGATATCGTTGTCTGTAGACAATTCTTCCTTTCCCCGTTATTTCGTATGCAGTTTAGTCCCAAACTAACGGTGGTTAGTCAAAACTTAACGAAACATGACGAAATGGTGGATTTCTACTTCTTGACTCAAAGCGAGACTTAGAGTGGTATAAATATGATCCGATGTGTTCAAAATGGGGTGTCTACAGAGCCCCTCGTCGACAAGTCTTATGAAAGAAGTCATGTCGACGATAGAAAAGACATCATTCTGAACATCGGGATGGTCGGGCCGCACAGCTTCCTATGTATCTCTATCGGAGAATCAGACTAAAACGTAGTTCGACTCCAAAACACGAAAAGGCTGCTTTAGGTATTTTGAAAATTATTTTGAAAATTTTTGTTTTGAAAGATAAATTCATACTGAGGAATCAAATCAAGACCCAATTCTGAATATACCTGTCTGTCTGAAGATTCGCCTGTCTGGGCTCCGAACCTGCGGGAAATATGTTAGAAAACAAAGGCTTACCTTTCCAGTCCCTTGAGTCCTGTCAGTTTTGTGACGATTCGCCCGTCTGGGCTCCGAATCGGGCTTTTTATTGTTGAGGATGACGATTCACCTGTTTGGGCGTTGAATCGGGCTTTTGCTGATGACGATCCACCTGTCGGGGCGTTGGATCGGGCTTTTGTTTTGACGATCCACCTGTTTTGGCGTTGGACCGTGCTTTTGATGATGACGATCCACCTGGTTGGCATTGGACCGAGCTTTTATGATGATGATCCACTTGTCTGGACGTTGGACCGAGCTTTTATGATGACGATCCACTTATCTGGGTGTTGAACCGAGCTTTTATGATGACGATCCACCTGTCTGGGCGTTGGACCGAGCTTTTTATGATGACGATCCACCTGTCTGGGCATTGGACCGGGCTTTTAGTTTGATGATTCACCTTTCTGGGCTCTGAATCATGTGAAATGAGTTGATCTCTGGATCAATCATTTTTCGGGCGACTGGTGCCATACCGGGCGATCGTGCGGGTGTCACGTTCGGCTCGTTCCGTGATTTGCGGTGCCAATTTTTTCACGTTTCCTTGCTAGTGTATCATTTCCAAGGGTAAATGTGTCAAAATTTTGACGTTGCGTAGACGCTTATTGTCGAGGACAATCTTGTCAATTTCCAGAAGGTATATCTCGCGCGAGACAGCTTATCTCGTGCGAGACTTGTACTGTCGGGGCAATATGAAACAGCAGCTCCTCTTTTAATTTGAAAACATCCTTTTCAAATTCCCTCCCTAGCTCGAGCCAAGGTGATTTTCTCTGCAAATTTTCGTGGATTGCTTGGTGATTCCTCCCTCCAAACATCTCTCAATCCTTCCTCTCTCCACAATCGATGTCTCAAGAGCGGAAGAATCCGATTTTGGGAAGTTATTTGCTCGGGAAGGATTATCCCCGCGATGACCTTACATTCGATAGGGACGTGCATATCTCCACCGCCATTCGGGAAGGTTTGGTAAGAGCTTCTTTCTCAATTCTTGTTTCTCATATTGCATTGAGTTCGAATTCATGCTTCTTGAATCCCAATTTCATCAATGGCCATCTTTCTTTGCTTTTGTCTAGAACTAGGTTCTTTCTTGCATGCTCTGTTTTCGTTGGATTCGTTGGATGTTTGTTGTTGCATTGTGTGCGTATGAGTCCTTATGATTGGGGCTCAGCGGGGCTGGCCTTCTGTTATCACGCCATGGACGAGGCGTGTAGGCATACCAAGGATACCCTGTCGGGGTATTCTTATGCTTGGGAGGTATGCTCTTGATTCTGTTTCTGTCCTTTATCTGTATACTTTGTCTGTATTTCATGCTGAATCTGCTCTTGTTTTATTGTGCAGATATGAGGCTATACTGTCCTTGGATTGTACAAGTTTGAGTTGGAGAGCCAGACCCCTTTGTTTCTGGATATCAGGAGGTGGAGCCACCCCAATCAGAGCGTTGACGAGGAGGAGGATCAGGAGTGGACCCTGACGGTCGCAGAGGCGTGGGCCCTGCTGGATGCTTTTGAGTATGAGCGGCTAGGCCTTTATCCATGGACCCTGTTGGAGCGGGAGGTCCACCGTGCTTGGGATGCCACTGGGATGCAGAGGATGTTGGCATCTCTGGAGGGGGATACTATGTATCTTGGTGAGCGGGTCTTCCCACAGCATGACCGGGGTAGACTATCATATAGGGTGCCAGCGGATCCGCCGAGGGCGATGTACCCCACCTACTCTATTTCTGAGGATGATTATGATGATTTCGTGGTGGGTAGTGCGGCAACGGCTTGTGTTGTCCAAGGAGCCTCCTATGAGGAGTTCTTGCCTCGGCTGATGGGTCCCCTTCTGGTGGGTGCTAGGCGATCGCACGCTCGTGGCTCCGCCTCTGCCTCTGCCTCAGGTTCATCAGCCCCTAGTACTTCTTCCCAGGCTACTAGTTCTCTGCCCTTCGTGCCGGATTTTGGTCCTCTGAGCTATAAGTACATGATGGGGAGTATGCCGATGATGGGCCATATCCCGACTCTGGACCATATTCCCGAGGGTTACCGCCTTCCGCCGGATGTCTCCTCGGTATGTTTCTATTTATATTATTTCCCGTATTCGTCCATATAAGTGTATATGTCCGACTTCATCTGAGCATTTCTTTTCCTTTGTTGCCAGGTCACTATTTCCGCGGCCGATTACAACCGTGGGGCAACCAAGATGGCGGGACTGATGGCCTTGGTGTCGGACCTGTTCAAGAGGCTGTTCCAGAAGGCTTCTTTGGCGGCGTCGACGGTGGCCTCTGCGGTGGCTCCGACTTGTGGAGCCAAAAGGTCGATGAGGGATGGTAGTCCTCGTGGTGGTGATGGCGGAGGTGCCGGCGGCTCGAGCGACTTGATGGCGTGATCCCCTCCTTTTCTCTCTATTTGATTTCTTGTAAATATTGGCCGTGTGGGCCCAGATAATTTTTCTTTTTCTTTGGTACCTGTTAGCAAGTAGGTAGCACAAAAAACATGTTTTCTTAAGTCCTAATCCTAGGTCTAATTAGTTGGTTTTTTAACTTTCTCGACTTTTCGTGATTTGGAAATGGAATGGCCATCTAAGCCACAATTTTGAGCTTAATTTTGGTGTTGCACTGTATGTTGGGAACTGTATGTGCAGGTTTTTCGAGACTTGCTTCGTCAAGTCGGGGCTAGATTTTTTATTTATGCAAAACTGTTGCTGTTTTGCCGTGGCGATGTATCGCGCGGGACAAGGTATCTCGCGCGAGACACGCTACCCAGGCAGGATCCTCTTCCTTCTGCGAACAGGATTTTGTCAGTTTTCCCTATAAAATCACCCTGTAGTCCGGTCAGATAACTCGTCCTAGCCTTTCAAACTCTAGAGGTATTCTGTTAGGGTGAAACTCTTGTCTTCTTTTTCAACCCTGTGATCCATGGCTTCCAAGGATATTGCCCCAACGTCCATGATTGTTGGTGATTTTTCTTTATCGTCTGAGGTGATTGGAGCCTTCAAGCAAGCATCAAGAGATTTTGTGAGGTCGTTTCGCAACCGATCTTGCAACAAGTTTATTGCATAATTCAGATTCAGAATCCTTTTCACCTTGAAGAACCTCCAACCGGATTGGAGTCTTTTGCAGGGTGCTGCTAGATTTTAGGATCCCTCTATTCATCTTTTCAATTTTTCTTTGATTGAGATGGTGCCTACTGTGGAGGAATTTGCCATTATCTTGGATATGCCTTTGACCGGTGAGATTGCTGTTCCTAAATACAATAGGAATCATTCAGAGGCTTTGAATGAATTGCTAGGGATCCCCCTTGATACTTGTTATGAGTTGGTTCACCGTAGGTAGGTAGATTGTTCTTCTTTTCCTGGGCGATTCAGCGGAGATTCAGATGATGATGCCTTTCATGTCTACAAACAGAACTTTCTGGCCCTTTCTCTTTTCGGAGATGTTTTGTTCACATGCAGGATTGGGTTGGTTGACTCCCAATTGGTGGAAATTGTTCTGCAGGCTAGAAAATGTTCTAGGAACATTATTCCGCTAATCTTGGGTGAAACCCTGCATGGTCTTGATGAGCTGCATAAGATCGGTGCCATGACTCAAGGGAGTCCTCTTCTGTTGACTATTTGGCTTAGGGAGCATCTCAAGTTGGTAGGTCCCCCGTTAGAATATTCCCCTTTCACATATCATACACGAAAGTTGTTGATCAAGGATCTTTCGACGGATGAATGGGCTGAGTTGATTGCGAAGATGGTAACTGCTGATATTCTTTGGTGCCCACCTTATTAGAGACTAAACAAGTATGTTGCCAATACCACGGGTTTTGACAGGGTTGTTCTTCCGGGTTTGCGAGATTCCTCCTTTTATTTTCCCAAACGGGTGCTCCGTCAGTTTGGTCAGCCACATGACACTTATCTTTTTGAAGGGGCCTCTCGTGATGTATCTTATATTGGTGTAGAGTTTGCGCAGGTGCTAGCTCAAGCGTGGGGTGAAGGAACTAGTCGGGACCGCTGATCGAACCTTCGAACTTTTAATGAAAGCATCTTCTTATCTGACAAGTATTTGGATTGGTTTCTTCATACTGGCCACCCTAGTGTGGAGAAGATTGATGATCTGCGGCTTCCACTGTTAGGGGATTCTTTTGTAGCTAGCAGTATTTTGCGAAGGAGTGAGGCTCAGTCTGACCCTGCTAATGTATGGACCGATCTGACCCAGGATTTTCTTGATGGGGATTGGTACGAGAGGCGAGGCAAAGGGATGCCTGGAAAGACGCAAGCTTTAGATAGGCCCAATGTCTTCAAGAGGCTTTCGGAGTCTGTCTTTGATCGTCTCGAGGGATGTTCTGCTTCGAGGGGCCCAAAGCGCAATAAGGATCGCGAAGACGGTGGTGATCATGTCCGCCGGCCTACCAAGTCAATGAAAGGCTAGATCTTAAGGAGTACCAAGAGATTGCTTTGATAGATCAATAGTTTTTATTTTATTAGTATTTTTTTTCAAGGTTGTTAGCTTAGCAAATTAGTCGTTGTGGTTAGGAATTCCCTTTTGTCATTAATAAAATGCATTTGATTAATAAAAGGACAAAAGTAGATTTATTTATTTGATTAGACCGAACCCGGAGGCTGCCTACGTTCCTCTTTTACAACAATTAAATAAGAGGCTCAGGTCAAACGTAGTTCATTTTTGAGAAAAAGGACAAAAATACGGTTTCAGGCCGAAGGATAATCTCGCGCGAGACAAGACCCCTCTCTTCTTTTTTTTTTTATGCACACCCTTTCTTTTGCCTAGACTGCCCCTTCGGGTTTTCAATCTAGCGGGCTTCTTTTCTTGTGCAAGATCTAATTTTTGCCTAAGTCGTCCCCTTCGAGATTTTCAACCTAGCGAGCGATTTTCTGTTAAGAGGCCAAGTCACGCGAAGTATTTCTTGAGCTTGTCCATGTTGACTGGCTTCGGTAGCTGATCTCCGTCTAAGTCCACCAGCTGAAGGGCTCCCCCAGAGAATATCTTCTTCACAATGTAGGGTCCTATCCATCTTGGTCCCCACTTGCCTAGCGGGTTGAAAGGTCCAGGACGATGCTCACGGAGAACCAGGTCACCTACTCTGATGTTCCTTGTCTTGACCTTTTTGTTGAAAGCTCTTGACATTCTTCTTTGGTAAGCTTGGGTGTGCTCGGCTGCTTTCAGCCTCCTTTCGTCTAGCAGGGCTAACTCTTCGTATCGGCTTTCTAACCAGTCGACTTCGTTCACTTGGTTTTCTAGGAGAACCCGTAGTGATGGTGTAAGTACCCAAATCCGGATCGTCAAAATCCGTTAAAAGTTAACCGGAACCCGTTAAGTTCCCCGTTCTCGAGTCAACGAGACATCCCGGGACTGTCCCATGCATCCCGACATCAAAGCGTACTCAACACACGTTATCACACGTAAAAGTACCGCTTTCCCCGAAAAACGTACTTTTCGGGGTCTTCCGGGATTCGATTTCCCGTTTTCGAGCGTCTCGACCTTCCGGAGGTCATAACTCCCTCATACGAACTCCGTTTTGGGCCCACCACATATCAAATCGAACGCAAGAACAAGATCTACACTTATAAATAATTCAATTTTGGAATATATGGAAATGGTGGATCATGTCGCGCGACATAACTTGCCCCTAGACATACGTGTCCAAAACGTGTCAAATTCAAGGCCAAATGACCAAAATATCCCCAAATTCAGTCCAAGTCCGGCCGGACTCTTTCTGCCGGACAGAAAACCATCAGGTTAAGCTTTCTTTCTTCCTTGCTAAGCAACTTACCTTAACCCCTAAGTTTCTCCCCCCTCCTCCATCATTTTCTACCCTATAAATACTCCCCCCTCCTTCTCATTTACCCCACACAATTTTCCTCCTCTCTCCACCCCAAGCTCCTAGGCTTGTCTTTCTTTCGCTCTTCGGGGGCCCTCTTGCTACTCGTCGGCGGAATTTTCTACTCTTCGGGGGCCCTCGTGCTACTCGTCGGTAGATTCTGATCCTCAAAGCTAAACCGACACAAGTCGAAACGCTGCCCAAATTCCTAGGTTTCTAAACACCAAATAAAAGGGGAAACTCTGCCCAAACACTTCCGAAACACCTTTCTGTATCCCGTATACGCCCACCGAGCCAAAGGAGCCGACCCTAGCCATAGGTAGCTCCCTCTCTCACTCTCAAAATGTAGACGTCACCGTCTAACGGGGTCTGATACGTTTTAGTCCCTGATCCTCTTCTCTTCCCGTAAGAGAAGTAATCTGGGGTTAAAACGGCATTCCGACCCCGTTCCGTTTACTTTTATGTCATTTACCAATTCCGAATCGTTTGATTCGTCGATCGTCATTTAAATTCCTGTCATTTACAATTTCGGATTGTTTGATCCGTCGAACGTCCTTTACTTTCATGCAACTTTACAATTCCGAGTTGTTTGGCTCGTTGATCGTACTTTACAATTCCGAGCCGATTGGCCTCGTTGATCGTCATTTACAATTCCGAGTCATTTGACTCGTCGATCGTCATTTACAATTCCGGATCGTTTGATTCCGTTGATACCGCACTTTAAATACTGTCATTTACAAAGTCCGACCCGTTTGGATCGTGATAGTATTTACTTTTCAAAGTCCGAGTCGCAACCCGATTCGTTGATCGCATATCATTTAATACGCATTTTTCCCGTAAAAATCGTTAACAATGTAATGCCTGGTTCAAAACCGGAGTTCGTCCTTCGAACTCTCTTTCAAAACGCGCGAAATGACGTTTGGCCTCCAAACGCTCATCTTCAAACTAAAAGCCGCCATTTGACACTTAAAATCATTTAATACGCATTTTTCCCGTAAAAATCGTTAACAATGACTCGCACGGTTCAAAATCGACGTTTGCCACGCAAACGCTCATTTCAAACTCAAAATCAACGTTTGCCACGCAAACGCTCATTTCAAACTCAAAATCGACGTTTGCCACGCAAACGCTCATTTCAAACTCAAAGTCGACGTTTGCCACGCAAACGCTCCTTTCAAACTCCAAACCGACGTTTGCCACGCAAACGCTCATTTCTGTCTCAAACCGACGTTTGTCATTCAAACGCTCGTCTTTTCAAAAGTCACCTAATCAACGTTTGTCATTCAAACCAAGATTAAGCTTGTCATTCAAGCCCCCATTTCAAAAGACACACACACACACACACGATTTCGAGAAAGGTAGAAAGACTCGCCATGCGAGGCATTTCGGGCGATCTCGTCATACTCTACCCGAAACGTAACTTGACCTACGAACCTAACAATCTCTGGTACAAAAAGCTTTTTACTCGTTTTTGCTGCCAATAAAAATGATCCCTTTTTTCAAAGCCTTTTCCTAAGTTTTTGCTACCAATAAAAACGACACCTTTTTCACAATAGCCGTTTCTCAACGTTTGGGCTCAAAATACAAAAACCGCGTGGCGACTCCTCATTTTGTTCCTTCCCATGAAGCGAGGTCTCAGACACCAATCCCTCCGCGAAAGACAACCGCCTTTTCCGCGCCCCGCGCGAAAAGATCGGGTAATTTCGGGGCTGGCGACTCCGCCTGGGGGAAAAGATACTTTTTCAAAACCGCCGATGTTTTCTAAAAAGCCATCCGTGGGTCAAACTTTCGTTTACCCTTCCTCGTTTTCGTGTGTGTGAGTTCCTTTAAACCTCGAACGGTTTTTGTTTCAAAGGCATTACATTGTCAACTTTTCAAAATCTTACCATGTTTGTGCATTCCCATTCATGTTTGATTTTCATACTGTCTCTTGAACTGTGCATCATCAATTCTTTAAGACACATTCTGAAAAATCTCTGTTTTACTCGTAAAAGAATTTTAGTGACCGCACACTACGCGCACTTGCCGCTCGGAACACCGCACTACACGTGCACTTGCTACCTCGGTACACCGCACACTACAACCCCTAACCCGGATGGCCTTATCGCTTGCACTCCGATTGGTCTTCCAGACACCTTTCGGGGCACACGGGTCGTCCCAAACATCCCATCCTAGCCCGTGTAAGCTATGCACTCTTTGTGTCACACTTTGTCCAAGACCCCGCTGGTTTTTGGCTTAGCTCGTGTCATAAAGCCTAAGTGTATGTTTTTTACGCTGGCTCCGCCCCGAGTCAAGCTTGAGGGCTTGAGACCGAAGGTCGTTCCCGACCCGAAGTCTCGAGCTCTTCAGCCTTGACTTTGACGCGGAGCTCTGCCGAAAAATATACCCGAAGGTTCAATGTGACACCGTGTCACCAAACCTCGCCGTATGCATCGTGCCAGCCACAACTTGGCCAACGCTAAAAAGCTAAGGTCTCTCGCACAAGCGAGTCAGGAGAGGTCATGCCGAAATTTTGGCACGATCCCCGCCTTAACTTAAGGACGTTGACTTCGACCGTGGCCCGTGCGTCACATACGTTGGAAGTTTGCGTGATCAGCTAGCCTTAAGTTCACTTTTTCGTTTGTCGGTGGAACTCGTTTGCCTTATAGGACCTCGCTCGGGATTGTCCGTCCCGAGAAGATGATCTACAAATGGAAACGAGGGGCTTATAAGCGTAGTGACGAGATCCACTGATTAGAGCTCTAGGGTTAGTTGCAAAAAGAAGACACGCTCTTTTCCAACCATTTAGACTCGAGAAAATGTGTTTTCAAGAACTTAAACAACAATTGCATGGTCCCATCTCGGGAATCTTTAAAATAGTGACCCTCATGGTCCAAATTTCAATCGCGACCTTCTGTGGTCCGATATCTCAATCGCGACCTTCCTCGGTCCGATATCTCAATCGCGACCTTCCGTGGTCCGATATCTCGTATCTCGACCCCTCGCGGTCCAACTCCTCATCGCGACCTTCCTCGGTCCGATATCTCATATCTCGACTCTCGCGGTCCAACTCTCAATCGCGACCTTCCTCGGTCCGATATCTCATATCTCGACCCCTCGCGGTCCAACTCTCAATCGCGACCTTCCGTGGTCCGATATCTCATATCTCGACCCCTTGCGGTCCAACTCTCAATCGCGACCTTCCGTGGTCCGATGTCTCATATCCCGACCCCTCGCGGTCCAACTCTCAATCGCGACCTTCCGTGGTCCGATATCTCATATCTTGACCCCTCGCGGTCCAATCGTCAATCGCGACCTTCCGTGGTCCGATATCTCATATCTTGACCCCTCGCGGTCCAACTGTCAATCGCGACCTTCCGTGGTCCGATATCTCATATCTTGACCCCTCGCGGTCCAACTTTCAATCGCGACCTTCCGTGGTCCGATATCTCTTATCTTGACCCCTCGCGGTCCTACTCTCAATCGCGACCTTCCGTGGTCCGATGTCTCATATCTTGACCCCTCGCGGTCCTACTCTCAATCGCGACCTTTCGTGGTCCGATATCTCTTATCTTGACCCCTCGCGGTCCAACTTTCAATCGCGACCTTCCGTGGTCCGATGTCTCATATCTTGACCCCTCGCGGTCCTACTCTCAATCGCGACCTTCCGTGGTCCGATATCTCAAGTCTCGACCCCTCGTGGTCCAATCCTTAATCGCGACCTTTCACGGTCCGATTCCAATCCTTAATTGCGACCTTTCACGGTCCGATTTCAATCCTCAATCGCGACCTTTCACGGTCCGATTCCAATCCTTAATCGCGACCTTCCGTGGTCCGATGTCTCATATCTTGACCACTCGTGGTCCAACAATCAATCGCGACCTTCCTCGGTCCGATATCTCATATCTTGACCCCTCGTGGTCCAATCCTTAATTGCGACCCTCTCGGTCCGATATCTCATATCTTGACCCCTCGCGGTCCAACTTTCAATCGCGACCCTCTCGGTCCGATATCTCATATCTTGACCCCTCGTGGTCCAACTTTCAATCGCGACCTTCCGTGGTCCGATATCTCATATCTTGACCCCTCGCGGTCCAACTTTCAATCGCGACCTTCCGTGGTCCGATATCTCATATCTCGACCCCTCGCGGTCCAATCCTCAATCGCGACCTTTCACGGTTTCACGGTCCGATTCCAATCCTTAATCGCGACCTTTCACGGTCCGATTTCAATCCTCAATCGCGACCTTTCACGGTCCGATTCCAATCCTCAATCGCGACCTTTCACGGTCCGATTCAATCTCTAATCGCGACCTTTCACGGTCTCGATTCCAATCTCACTGCGACCTTTCACGGTCCGATTCCATTCCTTAATCGCGACCTTTCACGGTCCGATTCCAATCCTCAATCGCGACCTTTCACGGTCCGATTCCAATCCTTAATAGCGACCTTGTACGGTCCGATTCCAACCCTCAATCGCGACCTTTCACGGTCCGATTCCAATCCTCAAATCGCGACCTTTCACGGTCCGATCTCAAACAGTCAATCCGGCCTTCGCGGTCCGATCTCCACACTCCTATCGAGACCTTCGCGGTCCGATCTCAAATAATCGATTCTGACCTTCGCGGTCCGATCTTCGATCTGCAATCCCGACCTTCGTGGTCCGACCTCAAATTGTCGATCCCGACCTTCGCGGTCCAATCTTCGATCTCCAATCGAGACCTTCGCGGTCCGACCTCAAATTGTCGATCCCGAGCTTCGCGGTCCGATCTTCGATCTCCAATCCCGACCTTCGTGGTCCATTCTCAAATAGTCGATCCCGACCTTCGCGGTCCGATCTCTGATCTCCAATCGAGACCTTCACGGTCCGATCTCAAATAGTCGATCCCGACCTTCACGGTCTGATCTCCGATCTCCAATCGAGACCTTCGCGGTCCGATCTCAAATAGTCGATCCCGACCTTCGCGGTCCGATCTCCAATCTACAATCGAGACCTCCGCGGTCCGATCTTAAATATTCAATCCCGACCTTTCACGGTCAAATCTTTATTCTCGACCTTTTACGGTCCAATTTTCGAGCCTTAAAGCCTTGAGCCACATACCCCTTCCGAAAACTAAGCCATACCTTTCGTTTCCTGCAGCAAACAGAGAGTGGTTCAGAATTTCGGGTCAGCGCCTCGCCAGAATTACAGTAACGACAGCAAGACGGATCGTTTCCTCGGTTCTCGGTTCCTGTACTTTCCGACATGTCAGACTCACTGAGAAATCGTGAAGGGAACGGAACCCCGCCACCGGTAACAGATATGACACTGGAAGAAGCCATCCGGGCCTTTGAGGTTCACAAAAGGCAGAAAGAAGATCAGCAGAATTTCATGGTACAGCTTCTGAGTGAGCGAGGTATAGCAGCTATCCCCCAGCCAGATGCTACTTTCATCCTAATCGAGGAAGACGATCCTTCACGATCAATTCCCCAAACCTTCGACCAGGTTCCTCCACCGTCCAGCTACGGGAATCCTTCAAATCAAGGAAATGCACCAAGGCTTCATACCGCCACCTCTCAAAGCACCCCGTCATATACGGCCAAGCCAATAATACCCTTTTCACTTCAATTACAGCCAAGTAGCCTGATCCATCTCAAATGTATCCTAATATCCTCAAAATCCTCCTGTGTTCACTTCCTTCTCTCAATATGCTCAGCCATCAAGTTTCGTCCCCGTGACTTTTCCGACCCATTCCGTCGGACAACTTGTATCTGCTCCAGCCGCTCCATGGCCTCAAATCCCTCCACTTCCACCAGCATCATGGGCACAAACTGATCACGCCTCGGTGCGGTATGGAACTCGGGAAGTTAACGAAGATGGAAAGCTTGAGCGTCCCGGCAATTCAAAGAACAAAAGAGCAAACTAGAGTAGGGACTACCTATCCTCGAGATCTGTCAATTGTCTTTTGGTCAACCTTCGTAGGTTCTAGTACTTTCCTCGTTCAATCAAGTCCGCCTCGAACATTGTAGATAATCTTAAAATTTCTATACATACGTGTCTTTTTCTCTTCTTGCTAGACTTGAGACATTATTTGCAAACCTACATTACAACTAATGAAATGGTTATATCCTCAGTGATCACTTGCATTGCTCAACACATAATCTCTGGAAATAACTAATGTTCTCGATTAATCGGTGTGAGAAAGTCAACCGGTGCCCTCCCCATACACTTTCCTTACCCCACAAAGGCCTCCATCAAGCCACAGACTTCCCAAAGACACATCCCCACCATCACCTTGACCAAGTCAACGACGGCGGCAATATCAAGGAACAACAAAAGGTCACTCAACATCGGAAGATTGACCCCATGTCGACAACAACCTCGGAGCTCGCCTTCGCCCTCGTGCGCATCGAGAAAGTTCAAGCAGAGCATGCCTTCGTCCTCAAGAACTTTAAAAAAAAAAAAAAAAAAAAGAGAGAGAGAAAAGTTCAAACAAGAACTTCAAAAAAAAAAAAAAGAGAGAGAAAAGTTCAAACAAGAACTTCAAAAAAAAAAAGAAAAACAAAGAGAGAGAAAAGTTCAAAGCGAGAACTTCAAAAAAGTGAGGCGAAGGACCCAGCACCGCCAATCACAAGCTTGACAGATGGGCAAACAAAATTAAAGCTCGAAGAATGGAGGTTGTCGATAACAATGGAGCGGTCAAAGAAAAGGCAAAAACACATCATAAGCCCTTACGCTACATTCGAATTCTTTCTCCCCCAGTGAAAGACGCTGATCAAGAAGCAATGGAATCAACGAAGAAGCCGTCAACAACGACTTGTCAAGGAATCACCTCGAGGCCCGTACCTCATCATCCAAACTTCCCATCCGAACCTTTTCACCAAAGGGACCACAAATGTTCATACCCTTTTCCTGCAGCCAAGCACCGTTCCGCCGTAACTACGGCGACCCGAGCTCCTTACACCGAGGAGAACCTAGGCAAACAGAACGGTCCATAGCTAAACACATACAAATCCCATGAACCCGGTCTCATCAATGACCTTTCCTATACACGTACCTTTCTTTCACACACGCCCAACTTTGATCCGCGACATCGCTGACTTTCTTCTCATAGGTTAATCAAGACATTTGTTCATATCGGGATTAATGGTTGAACAACCCGAACATTAACAAAGGGTTTAAAGCAATCTTGTGATCAATATGGATAAAACATGTTTTCGTATGTCTCGACAAGTCTTCTTTTTCTACGATAATAGGAAAATTAGAGGCTAAACACTGTCTTCACGTCGCCAAGAGCTTCCATACACCGCTCCAAACCTCTCTACGCTCATACTCTCCCAAAAGAGTCAAACCTAAAGCGAGTTTTGGTGCTCGCATTAAACTAGGCATCCACATAAAATCGGGATTCGTTCCCACTTCTCTAAAATACGTCCTTGCGCGTATACATTACAAGCCATTCCTCTTATACACTTTGGTTGACCAATCGAAAAAATCAAGGACGGTTGCCTCGTCAAAGGCCACATGGAGTTCAACTCGATTGGGGCTGCATCAGATTCACTCTAGAATCCCCACGTATGACCAACATTCCTTCAAACCGGGGCTTCACCAAGTCATTTCTTCAGATCGGGCTTTGCCATGCAAAGAGAGTTTTTTCATCCCAAGGGTCTACCTTGAGTTTCGATTATCGGGGCTTGTCGAAGCATCTTTCGACATTATGGTCTTAATCGAATTGGGGCTTCTCGATACGCCTTCGAGAGTTCGTAATCTGAATCCTCATGACACCTCCGGGCAACAAGAGCATTGAAGGGCGCTTTTCTCAAAGAAGTCTTCCTTCCTTCAAAATAGCACAGCCTTCGTAACCTACGGGGGTGGGAAAGCGAAAATATCCGCCGACACCACGCTTCGGGCATCGGGACACAAGAAAGTCTCCAATCTCGGCAACCTTACCGCCAACAAGAAGCATAATCCCCGGAAGGATAAACCAAAGTTCAACTCATCAAACCTCAAAGCAACTGAGGCACCACCAAAACCTCTACCTCTCAAATGTTGGAGGACCCGATCCTCACTCGGCTCAAGCGGACTCGGGCGAACATTTCCACTTTAGTCTCGCTCACCTCTTCATACCCTCACAAGCTCAAGCTAGAGGAAAGTTTGGCCCGCACCATGCTCCCCATGGACGCAACTCCGTAAGAAGTAATCCGGATGATCGACAACATCATCGTCAACCTCACATTTGGGATCGCCAAAATTTGGGGCGAGATCACAATGAGCCGCTCCACATCACGGTTCGCCCGACGAGCGTCGCCTTCCCCGTGTGTTGGTAGACGAAGGTTCCAGAATGAATGTCTTGCCCGCCAAGATGATAAACCTGCTTGACATCAAGTTCACATATTTGAAGCCTTCAGTCCACACTGTCAAGGCCTATGATTCTACTTCCCGCACAGTTCTCGGGATCGCTACTCTAAACATCTGGTTCGGCAAGCGGATGATCCCCACCGAATTTCGAGTGTTGGACATTCCAATCACTTTCACAGCCATCTTGGGGCGACCCTGGCTGCATCAAATGAATGGTGTGGCATCCACCCTTCACCAATGTATCAAGTTCATGCAAGGCAACGAGCTAACCACAGTCTACGGCGACAGTGTCACCACCGAAGCGACCAGCACCAACGGCATTCCAATCAAGCACGATGACGACATTGCATTAACTGGATTCACACTGGAGACCTCCAAGATCCAAATATGCAATGTGGACCTTCCACTATTTTGGGACAAAATCCCTCTCGCCAAGAAGATGATGAAACTCATGAACTTCATCCCAGGACTGGGGCTCGGCAAAAGGTTACAAGGCTAACACCAAGTCATCAAAGTCAAGGACCACACTACAGTCCAGAGGCTCGGTTATATGCCAACACCAGCCGACATCAGGAAAAACAAGAGGCTCGCCAGCACCAAGGCAGCAGCCCGCAAAGGGGGAACCTCCTAAGGCATACCCAACCTCCGACCTTACAGTTTCGACCTCACCCATCAAAGGAACTGACAACAGAATTGAGGGAACTGACAGAGGAGCTGATGAAGACGAGAAAGCGATTACCCATCTGCTAGAAAGATTACCCATCTTTTCGTGAGATTACCCATCTCTTAGAGAGATTACCCATCTTTTCGTGAGATTACCCATCTTCTAGAGAGATTATCGATCTTTTCGTGAGATTACCCATCTTTTCATGAGATTACCCATCTTTTCGTGAGATTACCCATCTCTTAGAGAGATTACCCATCTTTTCGTGAGATTATCCATCTTTTCGTGAGATTACCCATCTCCCTCGTGAGATTACCCATCTTTTCGTGAGATTACCCATCTCTTAGAGAGATTACCCATCTCCCTCGTGAGATTACCCATCTTTTCGTGAGATTACCCATCTCTTAGAGAGATTACCCATCTTTTCGTGAGATTACCCATCTTTTCGTGAGATTGCCCATCTTTTCGTGAGATTACCCATCTCTTAGAGAGATTACCCATCTTTTCATAAGATCCTCTCTCGTTATCTCCTCGTGAGATCCTTTCTCGTTATCTCCTCGTGAGATCCTTTCTCGTTATTCTCCCTGCGAGATCCTTCCCGAGATTCCGCATCTCGCCATCTCCTCGTGAGATTCCTTCCCGAGATTCCACATCTCGCCATCTCCCCGTGAGATTCCTTCCCGAGATTCCGCATCTCGCCATCTCCCCGTGAGATTCCTTCCCGAGATTCTGCATCTCGCTATCTCCCCGTGAGATTCCTTCCCGAGATTCCGCATCTCGCCATCTCCTCGTGAGATTCCCTTTCGAGATTATGCATCTCGCCATCTCCCCGTGAGATTCCTTTCCGAGATTCCGCATCTCGCCATCTCCACGTGAGATTCCTTTCCGAGATCCCGCATCTCGCCATCTCCCCGTGAGATTCCTTTCCGAGATCCCGCATCTCGCCATCTCCCCGTGAGATTCCTTTCCGAGATTCTGCATCTCGCTATCTCCCCGTGAGATTCCTTCCCGAGATTTCGCATCTCGCCATCTCCTCGTGAGATTCCTTTCCGAGATTTCGCATCTCGCCATCTCCCCGTGAGATTCCTTTCCGAGATTCTGCATCTCGCTATCTCCCCGTGAGATTCCTTCCCGAGATTCCGCATCTCGCCATCTCCCCGTGAGATTCCTTTTCGAGATTCCGCATCTCGCCATCTCCCCGTGAGATTCCTTTCCGAGATTTCGCATCTCGCCATCTCCTCGTGAGATTCCTTTTCGAGATTCTACATCTCGCTATCTCCCCATGAGATTCCTTCCCGAGATTCCGCATCTCGCCATCTCCCCGTGAGATTCCTTTCCGAGATTCCGCATCTCGCCATCTCCCCGTGAGATTCCTTTCCGAGATTCCGCATCTCGCTATCTCCCCGTGAGATTCCTTTCCGAGATTCCGCATCTCGCCATCTCCCCATGAGATTCCTTTCCGAGATTCCGCATCTCGCCATCTCCTCGTGAGATTCCTTTTCGAGATTCTGCATCTCGCTATCTCCTTGTGAGATTCCTTTCCGAGATTCCGCATCTCGCCATCTCCCCGTGAGATTCCTTTCCGAGATTCCGCATCTCGCCATCTCCCCGTGAGATTCCTTTCCGAGATTCTGCATCTCGCCATCTCCCCGTGAGATTCCTTTCCGAGATTCCGCATCTCGCCATCTCCCCGTGAGATTCCTTTCCGAGATTCCGCATCTCGCCATCTCCCCGTGAGATTCCTTTCCGAGATTCTGCATCTCGCCATCTCCCCATGAGATTCCTTTTCGAGATTCCGCATCTCGCCATCTCCCCGTGAGATTCCTTTCCGAGATTCTGCATCTCGCTATCTCCCCGTGAGATTCCTTCCCGAGATTTCGCATCTCGCCATCTCCCCGTGAGATTCCTTTCCGAGATTCCGCATCTCGTCATCTCCTCGTGAGATTCCTTTTTGAGATTCTGCTTCTCGCTATCTCCCCGTGAGATTCCTTTTCGAGATTTCGCATCTCGCCATCTCCTCGTGAGATTCCCTTCCGAGATTCTGCATCTCGCTATCTCCCCGTGATATTCTCTTCCGAGATTCTACATCTCGCTATCTCCCCGTGAGATTCCTTCCCGAGATTTCGCATCTCGCCATCTCCTCGTGAGACCCTTTCCTATTATTCTCCCTCGTGAGATCCTCTCCCGAGATTTCACATCTCGTCATCTCCCCTACTCTTGGTAGTGGACACGTCAACCGACCCCCTCTCCCGAGGTCAAGTCCCAGTTAGTTTTCACTAACGCTCGTCTCCAGACGTTAAATTCTCAGTTAGTCCTCACTAACGCTCGTCTCCAGACGTTAAATTCCCTGTTAGTTTTCACTAACGCTCGTCTCCAGACGTTAAATTCTCAGTTAGTCCTCACTAACGCTCGTCTCCAGACGTTAAATTCTCAATCCCCAGTCAACGTTTGGCATTCAAACGCTCACTTCCATATCAAGTCGACGTTTGACATTCAAACGCTCATTTACATCCCAAGTTGACGTTTGACATTCAAACGCTCATTTCCACCCCAAACCGACGTTTGACATTCAAACGCTCAGCCCTGTCTTCGGACATCAAATCACAAATCCGTCTCCCGACGTCAAAATTCCCATTGGTTTTCACCAACGTTCACTTCCCCGGCTGCCAGTCGTAAGCCCGAAAGTCCCACTTCAGCGGCCATCAAGGTAAGGCCGCACAACAATCCCTCTTCGGCCATCAAGGTAAGCCCGAACACTCATCCCCAGCAGGATTCTAAAGAAGAAACGTCAATCAACCCTCTCAGTTCCTAACTGACCCCGTCAGCACTCTTGGCACTTTTCCCCAAAGCAATGTGTCGGGCTTCTCCCGAGACCACATCCCGTTCCTAACCCCATCGTTGGAACGTGACTTCTGCCGTGTTGTTAATAACGCCAGTTTAACATAACCATTCCCATCATTGCCACCCTATCCCCGGCAGATAAAACTCCGCAGTCATCATAAGTCCGGCACCCAAGGCGCGAACGCCTTAATCTTAGGATAAGCGTATCTCGCTAATCTCGGCTCGAGGCGCCACACGCCTCGTACGATTCAAGAACTCCGGTCCGAGGCGCCACACGCCTCGTATGATTCAAGAATCTCCGGCTCGAGGCGCCACACGCCCTCGTATGATTTAGCAACTCCGGTCTGAGGTGCCACACACCCTCGTATGATTCAGCAAACCCGGTTTGAGGTGCCACACGCCCTCGTCAGTATCAGCAAATCCGGTTTGAGGCGCCACACGCCCTCGTAAGCTCCAGCAACTCCGGTTCGAGGCGCCACACGCCCTCGAAGGTTTCAGAAATCCCAGGTTCAGACGCCTCACAATAGTCTCCATTCAGGTTCGGATGCCTCGCAATGGTCTCACTTAGGTTCAGACGCCTCACAATAGTCTCCATTCAGGTTCGGATGCCTCACAATGGTCTCACTTAGGTTCAGACGCCTCAAAATAGTCTCCATTCAGGTTCGGATGCTTAGCAATGGTCTCACTTAGGTTCAGACGCCTTCAAATAGTCTCCCTCAGGTTTAGACGCCTCCAAAACAGTCTCTCTCAGGACGAACTCCTCCTAATCATTCCCCACAGGTCGAGGCCCCTACCAGTTTCCCTCACACCCGTGAACTACGATCGGCTTGATTCCCGCTCGGGATACGTAGGAATCCTTTCGCTAAGGGTCCAGCCATTTGACCGCCCAGGTCTCTCCATAAGGCATCCCCTGATTTGGATTCTTATCTTTTTCGACGACCCCAATTCCTTCGAAAGTGACGTCGCCGAGGGGCTAACTGTAAGTACCCAAATCCGGATCGTCAAAATCCGTTAAAAGTTAACCGAAACCCGTTAAGTTCCCCGTTCTCGAGTCAACGAGACATCCCGGGACTGCCCCGTGCATCCCGACATCAAAGCGTACTCAACACACGTTATCACACGTAAAAGTACCGCTTTCCCCGAAAAACGTACTTTTCGGGGTCTTCCGGGATTCGATTTCCCGTTCGTTTTTCGGGGTCTTCCGGGATTCGATTTCCCGTTTTCGAGCGTCTCGACCTTCCGGAGGTCATAACTCCCTCATACGAACTCCGTTTTGGGCCCACCACATATCAAATCGAACGCGAGAACAAGATCTACACTTATAAATAATTCAATTTTGAATATATAGCCAAATGGTGGATCATGTCCGGCCGGACATCTTTTCTGCAGCTTTAATACGTGTCCAAAACGTGTCAAATTCAAGGCCAAATGACCAAAATATCCCCAAATTCAGTCCAAGTCCGGCCGGACTCTTTCTGCCGGACAGAAAACCATCAGGTTAAGCTTTCTTTCTTCCTTGCTAAGCAACTTACCTTAACCCCTAAGTTTCTCCCCCCTCCTCCATCATTTTCTACCCTATAAATACTCCCCCTTCCTTCTCATTTACCCCACACAATTTTCCTCCTCTCTCCACCCCAAGCTCCTAGGCTTGTCTTTCTTCCGCTCTTCGGGGGCCCTCGTGCTACTCGTCGGCGGAATTCTCTACTCTTCGGGGGCCCTCGTGCTACTCGTCGGTAGATTATGATCCTCAAAGCTAAACCGACACAAGTCGAAACGCTGCCCAAATTCCTAGGTTTCTAAACACCAAATAAAAGGGGAAACTCTGCCCAAACACCTTTCCGTATCCCGTATACGCCCACCGAGCCAAAGGAGCCGACCCTAGCCATAGGTAGCTCCCTCTCTCACTCTCAAAATGTAGACGTCACCGTCTAACGGGGTCCGATACGTTTTAGTCCCTGATCCTCTTCTCTTCCCGTAAGAGAAGTAATCTCGGGTTAAAACGGCATTCCGACCCTGCCTGCGACTTTTATGTCATTTACCAATTCCGGATCGTTTGATCCGTCGATCGTCATTTAAATTCCTGTCATTTACAATTTCGGATTGTTTGATCCGTCGAACGTCCTTTACTTTCATGCAACTTTACAATTCCGAGCTGTTTGGCTCGTTGATCGTACTTTACAATTCCGAGCCGATTGGCCTCGTTGATCGTCATTTACAATTCCGAAGTCGTTTGACTCGCCGATCGTCATTTACAATTCCGGATCGTTTGATTCCGTTGATACCGCACTTTAAATACTGTCATTTACAAAGTCCGACCCGTTTGGATCGTGATAGTATTTACTTTTCAAAGTCCGAGTCGCAACCCGATTCGTTGATCGCATATCATTTAATACGCATTTTTCCCGTAAAAATCGTTAACAATGTAATGCCTGGTTCAAAATCGGAGTTCGTCCTTCGAACTCTCTTTCAAAACGCGCGAAATGACGTTTGGCCTCCAAACGCTCATCTTCAAACTAAAAGCCGCTATTTGACACTCAAAATCATTTAATACGCATTTTTCCCGTAAAAATCGTTAACAATGACTCACCCGGTTCAAAACCGACGTTTGCCACGCAAACGCTCATTTCAAACTCAAAATCGACGTTTGCCACGCAAACGCTCATTTCTAAACTCAAAATCGACGTTTGCCACGCAAACGCTATTTCAAACTTCAAAATCGACGTTTGCCAACGCCTTTTTCAAACCGACGCTTTGCCACGCAAACGCTCATTTCCGTCTCAAACCGACGTTTGTCATTCAAACGCTCGTCTTTTCAAACAAAGTCACCTAATCAACGTTTGACATTCAAACCAAGATTAAGCTTGTCATTCAAGCCCCCATTTCAAAAGACACACACACACACACACACGATTTCGAGAAAGGTAGAAAGACTCGTCATGCGAGGCGTTTCGGGCGATCTCGTAATACTCTACCCGAAACGTAACGTGACCTCCGAACCTAACAATATCTCGGTACAAAAGCTTTTTACTCGTTTTTGCCGCCAATAAAAATGATCCCTTTTTCAAAGCCTTTTCCTAAGTTTTTGCTACCAATAAAAACGACACCATTTTCACAATAGCCGTTTCTCAACGTTTGGGCTCAAAATACAAAAATCGCGTGGCGACTCCTCATTTTGTTCCTTCCCATGAAGCGAGGTCTCGTACACCAACCCTCCGCGAAAGACAACCGCCTCTCGGGCTCCGCGCGAGGATCGGGTAATTTCCCAATAGCGTTACGATTGGGGAAACCAAAGACTAATACCTTGCACGGTGATGGAAATCAAACTCGACTAGGAAAACTTCGATGCTTAGCGGTTTTACGATTGAGAAGCCCAAAGGGCAGTGTTTGCACCATGTAGACTTGACGACCTCCTCCGACTAGATCCCTCCCACGTGCTAAAAATGATGAGAGGGTACGAACTATATCCCCGGTCCTGGGCCGGGAAACGTCAACGAGGACCATTCCATTTTGCGATGCCAGAAGCCAAGAGGAATAAAGCGAGGCCTGGGGGTGGCTGTAATAACAGAAAGAAGAAAAGCGTACGATAAGATTTACGAAGCGTTCAAAGAAAAAGATGACCTCTACCGCTGGCTGGTAAGAAGTACAAAGAGGCCCGAGATGCGCCGTCTGCATACCGGTCTTTGAATCAACACTTTGTCAAAGAGGATGGAGAAATGTTTGTTTGCCTGCACAGAGCCGAAAGCCGAGCCAAACGGAAGAAAGGTTCAAGACGATCTCGGAATTTTGCAGCGCTAACGAAAACTCCAAATGCCAAGGAAATGCTTTGATAGCTCTGCCAAAAGGCCAGGTGTCACTTTGCCACTTATGAAAACAACTACCATTTTCGGGGACCTGATTATGTGAATCGGCTTTGAGAAGCTTTGCAGCTTCTGGATGAACCCACAATATGCAAAATTCGCGGCGCGGGATCCCTTAGATATTGATCATGGTGATTCTGGCGTAATCTGTTTCGAGAATCGTAGGCATCGTCGTAATCCGAAAGGTGGTGTGCCTACAGAGAAGTTGCCTCGCAAGGGTTTGTTATCGCCGAAGATCTTGGAGATTTGATTGATTTTTCCTCCGATAGCGAGGTGATAGCTGTGCTAGAGTTTGAAAAGGGGGCCAGGGGCGTATCCGAGTAGCTCAAGACCGTCGCAGAGGAGCCGCCGTTAACCGGACTTCATTTAGGACCGGTTGCAGACAGGGAGACTATGATTGGAAAGCTTGGGCTCAAACCTCGTCCTTGTCCCCCTGACTCCAAATTTGTTCCTCGTGTCCTGAGTCAGTCCTCAGAGTCCCTTTAGATTGAATTTAAGTCTTCCGATCGGTCCGATGTCCTCACGATGTAAGACCGTCTTCGAGTTGTAAACATTGCTTTTTCCCTATGCTTTGAATAAAATGGTCGACCTTTCGAGTATCCCGTGATTGCCAATCTAACAATTGAACGCTTAACTAAAAATGAATCATCAAGACCTAAAAATAATTAAGCCGCATTCAATTGAAGATAATGCAGACTTAATTGATGACCAAATTTTAGAAAACAATCTCAAAGCAGTGTTCGCGAACAAAAGGAAAGCCGGGCCTAAGCCGCCGATGAGGTATTGGACAACAAGTGAACCCGGGAATGTACCACCAAGAACCCAAAGAAACGCAGATTGGCAGTTTCTTCTCCGGAGATGAACGGGTTGCCCTGGTTGAATTGCTTAAAGAATATATGGACGTCTTTGCCTGGTCCTACAAAGACATGCCTGGGCTGGATACATCTATCGTAGAGCACCGGATACCCCTGGATCCAGAGATCAAGCCAATAAAGCAGAAGTTGAGGCGGATAAAACCGGAGTGGTCCTTACAAGTAAAGAAGAGATTGAGAAACTCCTACGGGTGGGATTTATAAAGGTGATTGAATACCCAACTTGGCTGGCAAACATAGTTACGGTCACAAAAGCGAATGGGAAGGTTCGAGTTTGCGTAGACTTCCGGGATCTTAACAAGGCTAGTCCCAAGGATGACTTTCCTTTGCCCAACATTGATATGCTGGTAGATGCAACAGCGAACTACGAAGTCAAATCCTTTGTCGACGGTTTTGCGGGTTATAACCAGATTAAAATGGCCGAGGAAGATCAGGACAAGAAAGCATTCACCACTCCTTGGGGCACTTATTGTTACACTGTAATGCCGTTCGGGTTGAAAAATGATGGGGCTACCTACCGTAGGGCCGTCACCACCTGTTTCACGACATGATCCACAAGTGAGATTGAAGCCAGTATGCTGATGATATGATTATTCACTCGAAAGGGTCGGATGGGCAAAGACTTCACGGATTTAAGGAAGTTCTTCAATGTACTTCGGAGCATTCCATGAGGCTAAATCCCACCAAGTGCACTTTTGGGGTTATCCGGTAAAGTTTTGGGCTACATGGTCACGCAGAGAGGCATCGAAGTAGATCCCATAATAGTCAAAGCAATTTGTCAAAATGAAGCCACCCAACCTGCCTCCGAAGTGAAAGGTTTCATGGGCCGTCATAGCCACATCGCGAGATTCATCAACCAAATTTGACCTCTATATGTGAGCCAATCTTTAAGCTATTGAAGAAGAATCAAGAAGTGGTTTGGAACGAGGAATGCCAACTTGGCCTTTCGAGAGAATCAAAGCTTACCTTGTTAATCCTCCTATTCTCTCGCCCTCCTCACTAAGCAAGCCTTTACTTCTATACTGACGGCCACAGCATACAGCCTATCTGAGCCATGCTAGCGCAAGAGAAGAAAGACTCCAAGATCGAGAATGCCATATATTTCGTCGCCGTAAATTCCAAGGTAGCGAGTTGAATTACTCGCCCTCGAGAAGACATGCGCAGCCTGCTTTGGGTGGTCGGAAAATTGAAACACTATATGTTATCCCACACAGGCACCCGGGTCTCCAAGATGGACCCGATCGTATATCTGTTTCAAGGTGATGGAGGCAACATCTCTACCAGATTGGCAAAATGGACTTTCTTCTTAGCCGAGTTTGATATCAAATATGTGATCCGGAAGTCAATCAAGGGACAAGCTCGCGCATCAATTGGCCGATTTCCCAAGATGTAACCCCGAGGACCGGATCTCCCGCCTGATGAAGGGATTCTTGTTATAGAAAATGGCAATCGATGGCGCTTATTCTTCGACGGCACGGCAAACAAAAGAGGTAATGGCATCGGATGGTACCGGTAGACCCGAATGATACGTGCATACCCCTATTGCTATCAAGCCGAATTTCTGGCCACCAACAATGCGGCCGAATATGAAGCCCGCATAGCCGGTCTTGAGGCTGCCCTAGAGCGACATGTGGATGAGTTGGAAGTGTTCGGTGATTCCCAATTGATAATCAATCAAAGTGACGCCACCGATGGAAAACCTCGCATCCATGTCTCCGTAAGTATCACGCTTACATTACAGCTCGTCGGCCGCCCAAGGAAGTGTCATTCCAATTCCCAGCGAGATAAGAACAGATTTGCCGATGCCCTAGCTACTCGGCCTCCTTGGTAGAAATCCCTGTAAGGAAAGTCAATCAAACCGTTCAGTGGTCGGTAGGCGAGAAAATCTTGCATACCGTCGTGAAATAGAGATCGAAACCGTCAATGAGCCGTGGTACGCCAAATTTTCCAATATCTCAAGCATGGTGAAGCATCTTTCCCCACCGATAAAGAAGGAGACCTAAAGGGTATTCATGCCAAGAGTCCCAAGCTTTGAAAAGGCTATCGGCTCGCACGTCATACTTGGCAATGAGTTGTGGAAGAAAAGGGAAGGTTGCCCTCTCCCCGCTCAGATCGCAAAGAAAAGGCTCGTAAAGTAATGGAAGATGTTCACAATGGTGCTCTGGGACCTCATATGAACGCTCGATCCCTTATGCATAGCATTATCGTACCGGGCTACTTCTGGATTACTATGGAAACTGATTGTATTCAATTTGTGCGAACCTGTGACAAATGCCAGCGATTCTCCAATCTGAACCATATCCCTCCTCATGATCTCTACTGCATGACAACTCCCTGGCCCTTCACAACATGGGGAATTGACGTCATTGGGAAGATAACTCCATCTGGGAGCAATGGGCACTCATTCGTATTGGTTGCTATGGATTACTTCACAAAGTGGGTAGAAGCTGCATCTTACAAAGTGCTCACGGCTAAGAAAGTGGCCTGCTTCATAAAGGAACAGATTTTCTGCCGCTACGGAGTCCCAAATGAGATTATTTCTGACAATGGAACCCATTTTGAAGGAGAAACTGATTGCCTGCTTACTGAATATAGGGTCAAACGTCACAAGTCTTCGCCATACAGGCCACAGATGAATGGTGCTGTTGAGGCTGCTAATAAGAATTTGGAGAGAATCATTAAGAAAATGGCCGAACGAGGAAGGGATTGGCCAGAGAAGTTGTATTTAGCATTATGGGGCTACCGCACTTCAATTCGAACTGCTACCGGTGCAACCCCTTACGCCTTGACTTACGGAATGGAAGCTGTCATGCCCATTGAGTTAGAAATTCCTTCCTTCAGGGTATTGCTTGAGAATGAGATAAATGAGATTGATTGGCTCCAAAGTCGATACAACGAGTTGGCACTGTTGGATGAACGCAGATTAAAAGCCATGGAGCACAATCGGGCATACCAGAAAAGAATAGCCCGTGCCTTTGACAAGAAAGTGAAGCCCAGAGACATCAAGATTGGTGATTTAGTTCTCAAGATGAAGCCTACAAATCAGAGCAGTGCATTGGTTAAGTGGTCACCTGTTTGGGTTGGACCGTTTCTAGTCAAGAAGATATTCTCCGGAGGAGCAATGCAACTAGCGGATCTGGATGGTAACCAATTTTTGCACCCCGTCAAAGGAGACAAGTTGCGGCGGTATTATGTGTAATTGAGTCTTTCTCCCCTCTGTAAATAAAATAAAAATAAAAAAAAGAAATGAAAATAAAGGCGCAACAAAATTGTCCCAGATGAGACTGAAAACCTCTCAAAAGGCAGTCCATGCAAAAATAAGGGGCGCGCCCGGTGCTAAAAGAATATACCCAAACTAGGCCGAAAACCCTAAAAAGGGCGGCCTAGGTAAAAAAATGGGTTGCACCATGTCCCCCTCTCGTCTTCCCCTTTCTTTAAACACAAAGTGGATTGAGTCGAACTACGGAGACCTGAGCCCCTTAGTTCTCTTATAAAAGGGGAACGTAGGCAACCACTTGTGGTTCGGTCTAAAAATGCTGCAAAATCTTATGTCTTGCCAAAATGTGTTTTGATTACAGTTCCAAAGTTTTTCAAAGGTTCATTTTGAGTTAATATTCTTTTGATGAGTTCAAGCATGGCCTACTTTTGACTCAAATAACTTAGTCTGCGAATAAATGAGAAATAAAATTTCAACATCCATTTTGTCTCGCATTAAGGTAATCAAGGGATACTCAAATTCTCGTTCAAATAAATCTCTCTCCCAAAGTACAAGCAAAAGAAAAATAAGGAGTCTTCTATCTCTCGTAAAGGTGTCTAGATGCTCGTCCCCGCTCCCGAACTCGTACCTCTGTCTTTCCTCTTTCTTGGTCCCCGGGAGGTCTTTGGCTTAGGAATGTCGAATAAGTCAGTTTGAGCCCGTCCCAACTCAAGAATAATGCGCGCCGGTGGTTCAATCGTACCCGCCTCCTCAAAGTGTACCCCCGGCACCTCTCTCTTGTCGCAAGGCCTCTCTCGCGTGCACTCACCTCTGATCATCCCTCGAGCAGCCCTCCGTATCTCTCGCCTCCGATAATCCTCGCAACATCATCACCGGTAACATTATCTCGGATTCCCTCGGGCCTCTGCATCTCGAAAAGACCGGCTGGATGGGTATTCTGCTCCTAAGTACTCCCTACGGAGAGCCTCTATCGCCAGCTGCACAGGACCCTGTTGCTCCTCATACCAAATCAGATACTCCGTGGTCAAGAATGTAAACCCTCTAGCCTAATGAAGAAGTGTCCGTGTGGGAAGAAAACCCTCCAAGAAGGACCTGCTGAAGAAATGCACAGTCTGGGGCTTGGTCATGATCATCGGAATAGCATCAGTCGTCAGCCTCTCTCTCAAAGCCCGGATAATCTGCTGAGGGTACCGATATTGCTCGCTACTGCTGATGGGACACGTAATGAAGACACTTGCAACCCCGGGCCCGACTACCACCGATCCATCCCGAATGTCTCTCATGGTCCGCAATCCCCACGTCGGAATCCGTGAAAGTTCGATCGTAGTCTCGTATCGTGTCAACCTCACTCGGCCAACTATCACCGCCACATCCCTCGGAATTGCGTTGTCTAGTCACCCAAGGCACCGCCGTCTGACCCTCCGGTAATGGCCCAATCAAGCGTAACCTCTCAGAAAGCCACAAAGATAGCAAAGTGGGGCTGCCCGCGCCCATGAAATCAGATCCCCCGGCTAGTCTATCATGGCCATGGTAAGTCTCAGCTAAAAGCAGGGGTACAATGTCCATTTCCCCCTGGCCGGACCGAATTTGATGAAGATCCACACCCCGGTCACCCCTAAGCTGTCTGACGACCTCCAGCAACACACCTGAGCAGACTCTGACATATCCACAGAAGTAGTAGGCTGATAGTGTAAACAATACATACATGTCCAGAGAGGTAGAAAGATCAAACAACGCCGGACTGGAAGATCGCAACCGAGCTATCCGGGTTAAGTCTACAAGCTCACCATTCAGAATCATAGGTGCCACCTGATCTACTGGCAGGCACAGGAAGTCCGATAACTGCTCTGCAACCAGCCATCTATCTCGAGAGAATGCTATAGTTTCTGCCTTGCCCAAACCTGTCAATGCTCTGAAATCCTCCATGATTGGCGTCAGATCATTGTATGAGAAAGTAAACACATGCCTCTCCGAATCCCATAAATGCGAAGCTGCCCAGAGCAAGTCCCAATCAACTCTGCAGTTCTTCAGAGGCCAGAGGCACGGCATACCATATCGCTTGTCAATGATCTTCCCATTATGCTTTTGGTGAAATTGTGAAATCCCGATAAAGTCTTGATGAAATTGATGTTCCCGAGAAGTTATTTTCCGCATTATAATGCTCCATGATGATTAAAAGTTCCAACCTTTGTCGCTGAAATCGCCTGTCTGCCAATTTGGGGCTACTGGTGTCTTCCTGTTGAAAAAGCAATGTCTGTAAGAGAGGCGGAACTGATTTTAAAAAGGGCCCTGTTACAAGCTTCGACCAGTCGTGCGACACATATTGACAAACAGACACATAATGTCGGGCGACACATCTGGTCTGCATCAGGAAGCATCAAAGTCTTGCAAGTGGATTTTCTGTGACATTCTTTAGCTCGCCGTCACTGCAATACACCTTGTACCCACACGTCACTGCACGGGAGAGGACTTCCCCACCATATGTACCACTATACACAATTACCCCAAAGCAGTCCCAGAAACTTATGTATAAACCCGGCAAAGCCGACCTGTCAATACAATAAATCGAACACCTTTCCCCTCGCTCCCGGAACGAACAGACTCATGCAAACAAGCTAACATAGTTTAACTCTTGCTAACAAAATAGCATAATTAGATTGTACTGTTTCGAGTGTTGCTTTTCCCCGCAGGTACAACAGTTAACTGAGCAAACCTCAAAGATTGTCCCTCAAAGCAAAGCCGAGACAAAAAAAAAGTCCGTGTCTATTTGAATCTCCCCAGCAGGGCACATCAAAATCAATGGCCCCACCGTCAACCGTCAACTGTCAATAAAAGTTCGCTCCCTAGCAAGTAAAGTCCCCGGCTTACCAAGCAAAGCTCAGACAATGTCGGTCAACCGTCAATGTAAATGGCCCCACCATCGACCGTCCAATAAAAGTCCGCCGCCCCAAGAAGCAAAGCCCCGTCACAAAGAAGCAAAGTTCCCGTCACACAAGCAAAGTCCTGCACCCTAAGCCAACAAATAACAAAAGACCGCCCCCACACCCGACGACCGTCAATGCAGATAGTAGCATAGACCTCCTCCGAGCCTACATCCATCCCCAACAAAGATAAACAATAGCATCACCCTCCGACGCCTACGTATTTCGTATATTGGGTGACAACCGCACGCCGATGTTGGGTGACAACCGCACGCCGAGATATTGGGTGACAACCGCACAGCTGATAAGTTGGGTGACGACCGCACGCCGATATTGGGTAACAACCGCACAAGCCAGATGTTGGGTGACGACCGCACAGCCGATGTTGGGTGACAACCGCACGATCCATGTTGGGTGACAACCGCACAGCCGATGTTGGGTGACGATCGCACGCCGATATTAGGTGACAACCGCACAGATGTTGGGTGACGACCGTACAAGCCGTATGTCGGGTGACAACCGCACAAGAATACGATGGGTGACAACCGCACATGCCGATATTGGGTGACAACCGCACGCCGATGTTGGGTGACAACCGCACAGCGAGATGTTGGGTGACGACCGCACAAATGGGGATGTTGGGTGACAACCGCACGCCGATGTTGGGTGACTGACCGCACAATGATGTTGGGTGACAACCGCACGCGCCGGGATGTTGGGTGACGACCGCACAGTCAGATATTGGGTGACAACCGCACAGTCAGATGTTAGGTGATGACCGCACAGTCAGATTTTGGGTGACAACCGCACAGTCGTGCCCTTCAGATCTCCCTTAACCATCCAAACTATTATTTGGCTTGATTCCCTCCCTGGGATACGTAGGAATCCTTTCTCAAAAGGTCCAGCCATCCGATTCCCCAGATCACCGTCTAGCCCTCCGCCTTATCCCCCAGCCGCTCATTGGGATTGGGTCTTATTTTATCGACAACCTCACTTCTTCCATAAGTGACGTTGCTGAGGGGCTCTGTAAGTACGCCAATCCAATTCGCGACCTTTCCAGATGCATTTTAATATGATAAAATTGCATTTAGGGGCATTTTGGTAAATTCTCGGTCCATCCCGAGACTTCCAGAAACATTTCATAAGTTTCACGTGAAGGAAAACCTTTTTTGTACTTTGCTCAGGCTAAGGGACCTAGAAGGAATAAATCTGTTTTGGACTTTTTAGGAATTATCCAAGAAGGTTCCAGAACCAGATTTGGCGCCAAAAACGGTTATGGTCACATTGTGTCACGCGACAAGTCGAGGCATGGAAAGTGGTTACGTTACGTCGTGCGACAGAAGGCTACCATGGACTGCAGCTATAAATAAGACCCTACCCCTCTCAGTTTTGGATCCGAATTTGAACCTCCCAAAGTCACTCTGCCAAAATTCATCCAGAAACTCTCTCTCTCCTCCTTTCCCACAAAAACCACCCAAGTCCCCCACCAATTCTCTCACCTCTCACCTCTCTTCAACCCATTTCCTCTCCTTCTTCACCATACACTTCAGATCCTCCAATTGAGCCCTCAGTTCATGCTCAGATCTCCATTCAGAAGTTGAATTCTCGGTTCTTCCCAACACGTAACCTGACCCCCGAACCCTTTCTCTTTCAAAAAGGTTTTTCAAAGTGCACCTCCAAAAGCATGGCGTGGCGACTCCTTTTCATATTTTTTTCGGGCGAGCGCATATTCAGAACCTGATTGAGAACATGCCGAAAGTAGATAGAGAGCTACAGGCTATGGGGAATGTAAATCTTGCTGACTTCTTCTCTTCGGTTCACTCCAATAAAAATAAGTGGACTTCCACAACCGATGAACATATAGAAGAATTGTTCAAGGATTGTGATGATGATGATAAAGATTTTGATGATGTGGGTGATAATAGTGAGCATTCTAGCTCCAGCTCAAGTTCAAGTGGCCCTGATGAGGCAAAGATGGATTTTGTTACTCCTCAACTGATGGCACCCGTTAGGAGATTAGGAGGAGGCTTAACCGATACATCACCAGTTATAAGCCTAGCAGGAGGAGAAAAGACTTTACATGTTGCCTCATGTAGACACCCCATTCTGAACACATCGGATCATATTTATACCACTCTAAGTCTCGCTTTGAGTCAAGAAGTAGAAATCCACCATTTCGTCATGTTTCGTTAAGTTTTGACTAACCACCGTTAGTTTAGGACTAAACTGCATACGAGATAACGAGGAAAGGACAGAATTGTCCAACAGAAGCAATATCTCGCCACGAGATGGCGTGTCTCGCGCGAGATATCATCCTTCTGCAGTATGCACAAGCCAGTTTTCCTCGTCGATTTCAACCACTTTTCGGGATAAAACTTCATCCATCCGGCCAACCAATAGAATTTGGAGTCTGGAACCATCCTGAAGTGTTTGATCTCATCTTCAACACTTCCCCAACCCCTATAAATACTTGGTGACTTCCAAGGATCAAAGATCGACAATTTTCACAACACACAAATTTTGTTGGTTTCTCTCCCTGAAAGAATCCTACAAAATCACCCTAAAAAATCACCTCAAAGTTTGTTTGTCAACCTTGTTGATAAACAAACATCAAGATCCAAGTCAAGGACTGAGGCGAAGCTCTGTCCGTATCAAGATTCGATTCTAAACTTGAGTCAAAACTCGGCCCAAATTACCTCACGCTAGGTAACCCCCTAAATCCCTTTCTAATTGATTGTTAGAGTGGTATAAGTCCATAGAATCTAGGATCGGCCTAGAGCCTCTCCAAGACATGGAGACGGTCTCGAAGCAATCGATCCTACATTCCGTTTAACCCCGTTAAATGGATCTTTTATTTGTATTATTTAAAATCTTCTTCTTCTTCTTTTGAAAACCTCTCTTTTCTTTAGCAAGACCGATCTCCGGATTGGGTGGAATGGATGCTCCTTGACCTACCCATTCCATAACCTAAGCCCCGAACCCAAATCTCTTTCAAAATGGTTTTTCTATGTTTTCCAAACGAATAATATAGGTGGCGACTCAAAAGATAAAATTCACGCAAACGCTACAGTGGCGACTCCGTTGGGGACTTAAAATTAAGAGGCTTAAACTTGCGTCAAAATTAAAAGAGAGGTTTTCAAAAATTTATTGTAAATTCGATTTTCTGCTCTCAGATGAGGTATATCTCGCACGAGATATCCTACCTCGCGCGAAATATCGCCTCGGCAATCTGGTTGTTTTCTGGTTTCTCCCGTTCATCTCATAGTCCAAGACGAGAGCCGAACATGCAAGGGGGATCCCAGAATTCATTATCTGCAGAGTTCCTGCATCTTAAGGCCTCCCTTAAGATGTAGAACTCGAATCTTTATTTCATTTAAATAATTGATTATTATTTATAAACTGTGTGCGATTGGGTTTTATTTAATTAAAGTCCGGTCCATTGGGGATTCGGGAGTTGTAAATTAATTTATTTATCTCTCTTTCTCTCTCTTTATGTGGAACTACGACGGCCTGAGTCTCCCTAAATTGGGAGAAACGTAGGCAACCACTTGGTGCGGCCACTATCTATTTTTCTTTTGATTTTTCAAAAAAAAAATCTCTATTTTATCTATCACCTAGATTGACCATCACACACGCGCACTCATGATATATCTGTCATTGCACTGCATACCCTCTATAAACCCGGGACCCACACTAAGGACGGATGATGGTAACCACCTAGTCGCCGGTCTCTCCGAAGTTGGACCATCCCACTCCGCGTATTCAATCCACTTAGATTGTCATATCGCGGGGAGCCTAGCCTTCCAGCCCTGCATCGCCACATTTTCATGTAGATTGTCTTTTAGGATCACTCCGTGACCGGTCGGTTTTGACTCGGTGATCTTTTCTTGTTTTTGACCAAAACAAAGCCATGCAAAATTGACAATAAAGAAGGACTCAGAAAAGTCCCTTCGAAATGACCCTTTCGGATGTCCCTTTGAAAAAAATATACATATACATATAATCCTTCGAAAAATGATCTTACATGGCTTTGTTTTACAAAAATCGGATTGATCACTTAGTCGTTAGGTTCTGATAAAGGCCTTAGAAACCCCTCAAAACAGATTTTCCGTTCCGACCAAAATTTAGGTCTAATAAAAATCGACTTTCCGTGCGATTATCTCGCGCGGACTACATATCTCGCGCGGATAATGTATCTCGTTTGCCGAAACCGAGCCCCGAGCCATTTAAAGCCTTCTTCCGACTCGTTGGGGCTAGATTTGATCCCGATATCGTCTCGCATCTCTTCGTCGCTTTCCGATGCTACTCAACTTCAAGACTCCCAACACAATGTCCGACATCGACAACATTCCGGGTAATGAAACTTTGTCCGAAAACAACAACAAACTTTTGGAAGAAGCCAATGATCGCCTAGAAGTGCAAGCTTCCCAAATCCACACTCTCGTGGAAGAAATTCAAGAGCTTAGGGCTGCACTAGCCAATAAAGAAAAGAAGAAGAAAAATGATTCTTCCTCCGGAGAAGAGGATTCATACACTAAAAAGGCCAAGGGTCGCCGCCAAAGCAAAAGCAAGAAAAAGAAGTACGAGTCTAGCTCGTCATCTTCCTCATCTGGCAATGAGAGCTACACATCCAAGAAGGAAAGCAAAGGGGAAAGCAAGAACGAACCCCTTACCATGGCCATGCTAGAAAAGAAACTTGCGTCCCTCGATGTGAGTAAGGGAGCCTCGCTCTCTATTGATTACGATACCCTTCGTCAGTCCATGTCAAAGCTTCCTAGAAAGTACAAAACACCCAACATCGCAAAATTCAATGGTACCACCTGTCCCAAATCACATTTGGAGACCTACTCTTGGGCCATGCTACCTATGGGTGTTGATGACAACCTGTTAGCCCAATGCTTCCCACAAATTCTCGATAGTACCACTAGGGATTGGTACATGACCCTTCCACTCTCTACAAGACTCGACTGGCCACTCGCTAGTTGTACTTTCCAAAAGCAATATGAGGACAACTCCACTTATCGCACCACTAGAAGGGATCTTGAGCAAACCAAGCAAACTTTCCGAACGAATCCTTCACAGATTTTGTCAAGAGGTGGAGAACCAAACTAACTGAAATCGTTGATAGGCCCAGCCTAGACGAGCAAATTCACATCCTCATACAATGCCTTAGGGAGGAGTATCAAGACAAGTTAGCCGGCAACTATTTTCCTAGCTTCGCCGAACTTCACAAGTCGGGCATACGGTTAGATGACCTCATAAAACAGAAAAGGGAAGCCAAGAAAGAAAGTGGATTCCGTTACAACAAGAGCTCATCTTCCTCCTCCAACCCTAAGGACACCTCTGTCAATGCTATTGTCTTCAATCATCCCGGAAACGGTAAGTACTCTGCGGTACCTCCACCACAAAAGAAGAAGAAAGATAGACATTATGACAAGCTTGAAGGAATCACCCAAGAAGAACTCTTCGAAGTGCTTGTCAAGAACGGGAAAATCAAACCAAGAGAAGGTGGACCTCCAAAGAAAGATCTTCCTGCCAACCATGCTCATCATCTCTTCTGCAAATACCACAACTTCACCGGTCACGACACCAACTCCTGCTTCCACTTGAAAGACGTTATCCAAGATTTGTTTGACGATAAAGAGATAGGATTACCTAATGTTGTTACTAATCCTTTGCCAAACAATGAGGTCAATCTGATAGAGATAGAAAGTAGCTTCGAGGACCCTACTCGTCTAGCCACAATTGTGGACGAGAGCCCTCTTGAATTTAATAAATCTTCTTTCTGTTATATGATGTCTTGGGAGGAAATCTTAGAACAAAAGGGAAAAGGGTCTAAAACAATCAACCTACTCACACGATCCGGTCGTGTGATCACCAACAAAGACCCAAGGGATGAAAATCCTCCTAAACAAGCCAAAACCTCATCGCCAAGCGAACCAGAGGACCCTCTCTTAACTCAGTTAAAGAAGACACAAGCAAACATCTCAGTTTGGGATCTCATAGGAGCATCTCACAAGCACCGTGGGATGTTGAAAAAGGCATTGGCTCAAATGACCAATTCCTCGGAAGCAACACCCGAAGAGCTCACTCAAATGATTGGCCAAGTGCAATTTGGCAACGTCATCACTTTCACTGACTTGGACCTACCGTCCTATGGGAACAATCATAATGAGGCCCTCTACATAACTGCCAAGGTGAATGGATACCGAATGCCACGCATTTTGGTCGACAATGGTTCTGCAATCAATGTCCTCCCAAAGAAAGCCTTATCATCATTAGGCCTCACCCACAAAGATCTCAAGCCATCCGGCATACCGTAAGGGGGTACGATTGTACCGCTAGAACCGCTCTGGGATCGGGCCGTGATACCTGTAGAAATGGGGCAAGTCACAATGAACATCGAATTTCAAGTCATCGACATCCCGGCATCCTTCAACTTGCTACTTGGTCGCCCTTGGCTACACGACATAGGGGGTGTGCCCTCCTCCCTGCACCAATGTATCAAGTTCAGACACAACAATACGATAGTCACCATACACGGAGAGATGGTTACTGCTAGTCCTATCCTCGAAGTACAACATAGCACTTCTGATTTCCTGTTCAGCGGCTTTGAGATCGAGAAAGAAAGCACTGTGAATGTCATAGAAACTTGCAACAAAAATGACTACTCCGGCACTTTGGTTTTCTCTGGAAGCCTTCCTGTCTGGAGAATGATGCTAGCAAAAGGATACTTCCCTGGCTTGGGGCTCGGAAAGCACTTACAAGGGATAACGGAACCACCACCGGTTCCCCCACTTCACACAAAGCATGGCCTAGGATACATCACTTCCATCCACGATGGGGATGACGAAGAAGAGTGGGGTTTCACTCAAATCAAGTGGGAAGGAACCACATACAAAGGCTACGATGACCCAAAGGCCAAGAATTACATCCTCGAGCCATATCGAAAGACACTCAATGGCTACTTCGCTCGAGAAGGGGAAAGTATTCCCTACTTTATCTTTTCGTAACCATGGACCGATGATAAAGGAAAGCGCCAACCGGGCTTTGAAATCTTCAGCGATCGCGATGCTTCTCCGTATGAAACAGAACCCGTCCCACTAATCCCTAATGATTTGTGGGGCACGAAGGCGTAAATGACAAGTGAATGGGACTTTGTGTTGGGAGAAGACATGCCGCGACAGCTCCAAGACTCGCGGTTAGAAGACAAATAGATCCATGCAATCTCCAAGGGGGACGCTCCAACTACCGATTACACAAGACCGATACGTAAATGTGATGAGCCAATTCTAAACCGGCACGTCACCGGAGGACCAGCTTGTTGATGAAGACTTCATGATCAAAGAGCTTGGTTGCACTCCCCATCCCCGCAGAAGATAGGCCCCGTAACTTTCACATTAGAAGCGTGCTCCACCTCTGATGAACTCACTCAAGAGGAAATCGAGGCGATGGCCGAACATGTATTCCCTTACTTCCTTAATGAAAACTTTGATCTTTCCGAGTACCCTGAGATTGCTAACATTGTGAATGATGAATTAACTAATAATAATCAATATAACGAACACGTTAATAATGAATCATACGATGAGATAGATCAAGAAAACGAACAAATCTTAAAAGAATTAGCTAAGCAAGTAGGTCGTTGTGGAAAGAATGGCCCTGTTGACGACGAGGAAATGCAAACGATTAATCTTGGGACAACAGAAGACCCCAGAGAAACAAAGATCGGCAAGTTTCTTCAAGGGGGAAGACAGAGAAACCTTGACGCAGCCTCCTCGTAGAATATGTCGACGTCTTCGCTTGGTCCTACAAAGATATGCATGGGTTGAATCAGTCAGTTATAGAACACAAAATACCGCTGCTACCCAATGCCAAGCCAGTCAAATAGAAACTACGCAGAATCAAGCTGGAATGGTCAATGCAAGTGAAAGAGGAAATCATGAAACTCTTGAAGGTAAGGTTTATCAAAGTGATTGAATATCCATAATGGCTAGCAAACACGGTACAGGTAGCCAAGTCAAACGGGAAAATACGAGTCTGTGTCAATTTCAAAGACTTGAACAAGGCATCCCCTAAAGATGATTTCTCGCTTCTAAACATAGACATGTTGGTCGACGCCACAGCCGCATACGAAGTCCGCTCATTCGTCGATGGGTTCGCAGGGTATAACCAAATCCTCATGGCAGAGGAGGATCAGCACAAAACAGCATTCACCACACCTTGGGGAACGTTTTGCTACACAGTCATGACGTTTGGTCTCAAGAACGCAGGGGCTACTTACCAAAGGGCAGTTACGACACTATTCCACGACATGATCCACAAGGAAATAGAGGTATACGTGGACAACATGATTATTCACTCAAAGGGGACAGATGGTCAGCACTTCAGAGATCTCAGAAAATTCTTCAATCGACTGAGACAGCACAAGATGAAGCTCAACCCCGCCAAATGCTCATTCGGAGTGGTCAAAGGGAAAGTCTTAGGGTACATGGTCACGTAGCGTGGCATAGAAGCAGACCCGCCAAGATAAAAGCCATCACGTACATGCCTCCACCCGCAACACGTAAAGAAGTAAAGGGATTCATGGGTAGATTTCAGTATATCAGTCGATTCATCAATCAACTGTCTACAATGTGCGACCCCATCTTCAAGCTACTTAAGAAAAACGCACCTCAAGAGTGGACCGAAGAATGTCAAGAAGCATTCAAAGAAGTTAAGCACTACTTAACTTCCCCACCTATCCTGGTTTCACCACACAAGGAGAAGCCCTTGAAGTTGTACCTCACGGTTCCGACAATGCATTAGGGCTATGCTCGCTCAAGAACAAACTCGCCTCGCACACAGAATGCCATCTATTTCGTCACCGCAGATTCCAAGGCAATAAATCAACTACTCTCCACTCGACAAATCCTCGCGCCGCTCTTGTTTGGGTATCACAAAGGCTAAAGCACTATATGGAAGCCTTCCCGCCCGTCTCATTGCAAAAATGGATCCACCGAAATATATCCTAGACAAATCAAATTTGTCTTCGAGATTAGCCAAATGGTACTTCATGCTCGGGGTATGATATCACTTACGTCACTCGTAAAATCCGTCAGGGGAGTGTATTCGCAGATCAGTTGGCCGAATTTCCTTGTGACGAAGTGAAGGGGGAAGACCCGCGATTCCCTGATGAGGACATCATGAGTATAGAAGAAGAAAATAAGTGGCAATTATTTTTCGATGGCGCAGCCAACAAGAGAGGGTTCGACATCGGAATGTTGTTGGTAGACCCTAACGACATCTATACTCCACTGGCAGTACGTCTTGACTTTGACGCCACCAACAACACCGCAGAATACGAAGCTTGCATAGCGGGGCTTGAGGCAGCCCTAGAACGCAACGTGACTGAACTCGAGGTATTCGGGGATTCCCAATTAATCATCAATCAGACATTGAAGAAGTGGAGGGTCCAAGATCCAACCCTTCAAAGATACAGTGCCCACCTCCAAGAGTTGGCGCAACAATTTCAAGATGTCTCATTCCACTACCTCCCCAGAGACAAAAATCGGTTTGCGGACGCATTAGCCACACTTGCTTCTTTGGTCGAAATCCCTAAAGGAAAAGCAGTCAAACCCTTCAAAATAACACGGCGTGCAACTCCTGCCTACTGCGCCGTTATAGATCTCCATGACTGCAAAGACAAATGGTTATCCGAATGTGCCATTGTTGGGAACTCCGAAGAGAAACCATGGTACTATGACATTTGGCATTTCATCCTAGATGGAACCATCCCACCTGAGACGGACCAAAAGACTCAGATCGCCCTTAAGAGGTTGGCCGCTAATTACGTCATCACTGCGGGCCGTCTATTCAAGAAACATTCCCAAGGAAACCTCCTTTGTGCCACCGAGGAAGAGGCCCGAGAAATAATGGACCATGTTCATCAAGGCATATGTGGAACCCACATGAACGGAAACATGCTTGCCAATAAGATTATCAAACAAGGGTACTTTTGGCTAACCATGGAAGCCGACTGTACCAAATGGTCAAGAAGTGCCACAAGTGTCATTACATGCCAACCTTCAGCACGCACCGCCTTCCTTGCTGTACCCTATGACTTCTCCTTGGCCGTTCTCGACGTGGGGTATAGACGTGATTGGAAAGGTCACACCCGTAGGAACCAACGGGCACTGCTTCGTTCTAGTAGCCATCGACTATTTCACTAAATGGGTCGAGGCCGCCTCCTACAAAGTTCTGAATGCCAGAAAGGTTGCAGAATTCATCAAGCACAACATCATCTGCCGATATGGGGTTCCGCAAGAGATGATATCCGATAATGGGTCACACTTCAAGAAGGAAACCGATCATCTCCTAACTGAGTACAAAATCACAAGGCACAAGTCATCTTCTTACAGGCCTCAAACAAACGGAGCAGTTGAAGCCGCAAACAAGACAATCGAAACCATCATCGTAAAATGGCAAGCCACGGAAAAGACTGCCCGACAAGTTACCTTTCGCACTATGGGGATACCGCACTTCGCCCGGATAGCCTACAGGAGAGACTCCCTACGCCCTCACGTTCGAAATGGAAGCTGTCTTGCCAATAGAATTGGAAATACCATCACTACGGGTTCTCCTAGAAAACCAAGTGAACGAGGTCGACTGGCTAGGAAGCAGATACGAAGAGTTGGCCCTGTTAGACGAAAGAAGGTTGAAAGCAGCCGAACACACTCAAGCTTACCAAAGAAGAATGGCAAGAGCTTTCAACAAGAAGGTCAAGATAAGGAACAACAGAGTAGGTGACCTGGTTCTCCGTGAGCACCGTCCTGGACCTTTCAACTCGTTAGGCAAGTGGGGACCAAGATGGATAGGACCCTACATTGTGAAGAAGATAATCTCTGTGGGAGCCCTTCAGCTGGTGGACTTAGACGGAGATCAACTACCGAAGCCGGTCAACATGGACTAGCTCAAGAAGTACTTCGCGTGACTTGGCCTCCCAAAAAGAAAAATCGCTCGCTAGGTTGAAAATCCCGAAAAGGATGGCCTAGGCAAAAATTAGAGCTCGCACAAGAAAAGAAGCCCGCTAGATTGAAAACCCAAAGGGGCGGTCTAGGCAGAAGAAAGGGTGTGCATAAAAACACAAAAAAAAAAAGAGAGGGGGGCCTTGTCTCGCGCGAGATTACCCTTCGGCCTGAAACGATATTTTGTCCTTTTTCTCAAAAATGAATTACGTTAGACCTGAGCCTCTTATTTAATTTCTGTAAAAGAGGAACGTAGGCAGCCTTCGGGTTCGGTCTAATCAAATAAATAAATCTGCTTTTGTCCTTTATTAATCGAATGCATTTTATTAATGACAAAAGGGAAATCCTGACCACAACGACTAATTCGCTAAGCTAACAATCTTGAAAAAAAATACTAATAAAGCAAAACAATTGATCTATCAAAGCAATCTCTTGGTACTCCTTAAGATCTAGCCTTTCATTGACTTGGTAGGCCGGCGGACATGATCTCCACCGTCTTCGCCATCCTTCCTGCGCTTTGAGCCCCTCAAAGCAGAGCATCCCTCGAGACGATCAAAGACAGACTCTGAAAGCCTCTTGAAGACATTGGGCCTATCTAAAGCTTGCGTCTTTCCAGGCATCCCTTTGCCTCGCCTCTCGTACCAATCCCCGTCAAGAAAGTCCTGGGTCGGATCGGTTCGTACGTTAGCAGGATCAGACCGATCCTCGCTCCTTCGCAAAATACTGCTAGCTACAAAAGAATCCCCTAACAGTAAAAGCCGCAGATCATCAATCTTCTCCGCACTAGGGTGACCGGTATGAAGGAACCAATCCAAATACTTGTCAAACAAAAAGATGCTTGCATTAAAAGTCCGAAGGTTCGACCAGCGGTCCCGACTAGTTCCTTCACCCCATGCTTGATCTAGCACCTGTGCAAACTCTACACCAATATAAGGCACTTCACAAGAGGCCCCCTCGAAAAGATAAGTGTCCTGCTACTGACCAAGCTGACGGAGCACCCGCTTGGGAAAATAAAAAGAGGAATCTCGCAAACCCGGAAGAATAACCCTGTCAAAACCCTTGGTATTGGCAACATACTTGTTCAACCTCCAATAAGGTGGACACCAAAGAATGTCGCCAGCTTCGGTCTTCGCAATCAACTCAAAACCCATTCATCCGCTGAAAGATCCTTGATCAATAACTTTCGCGTATGATATGTGAAAGGGGAATATTCCAACGGGGGACCTACCAACTTGAGATGCTCCCTAAGCCAAATGGTCAACAAAAGAGGACTCCCTTGAGTCATGGCACCGGTCCTATGCAGCTCATCAAGACCATGCAGGGTTTCACCCAAGATTAGCGGAATAATGTTCCTAGAACGTCTTCTAGCCTGCAGAACAATTTCCACCAGTTGGGAGTCAACCAAGCCATCCTTGCACTTGAATAAAACATCTCCGAAAAGAGAAAGGGCCAGAAAGTTCCGTTTATAGACATGAAAGGCATCATCATCTGAGTCTCCGCTGAATCGCTCAGGAAAAGAAAAACAATCTATCCACTTACGATGAAACAACTCATAGCAAGTATCAAGGGGAATCCCTAGAAACTCATTCAAAGCCTCCGAATGATTCCTATGGTACTTAGGAACAGCAATCTCACCAGTCAAGGGCATATCCAAGATAATAGCAAATTCCTCGACAGTAGGCACCATCTCGTTCAAAGAAAAATTAAAAAGATGAATAGAGGGATCCCAAAATCTAGCAGCACCCTGCAACAGATTCCAATCCGGTTGGAGGTTCTTCAAGGTGAAAAGGATTCTGAATCCGAATTCTGCTATGAACCTATTGCGAGATCGGTTGCGAAATGACCTCACAAAATCTCTTGATGCTTGCTTGAAAGATTCAATCACTTCAGACGACAGAGAAAAATCATCGACAATCATGGACATTGGGGCAATCTCCTTGGAAGCCATGGATCGTAGGATTGAAAAAAAAAAGACAAGAGTTTCGCCCTAATAGAATATCTCTAGAGTTTGAAAGGCTAGAATAAGATATCTGTCCGGACTACGGGGTGATTTTATAGGGAAAACTGACAAAATCCTGTTTGAAAAAGGAAGAGAACTCTGTCTGGGTAGCGTGTCTCGTGCGAGATACCTTGTCCCGCGCGAGATATTGCTACGGCAAAACAGCAACAGTTCTGCATAAACAGCAATCTAGCCCCGACTTGACGAAGCAAGTCTCGAAAAAACCTGCACATACAGTTCATAAGTGCAACACCAAGATCAAGCTCAAAATTGTGGCCTTGATGGCCATTCCATTCCATTTTCAAAGACATGGAAAGTCGAGAAAGTTAATTAACTAACTAATTAAACCTAGGATTAGGGATTAAGAAAACATGTTTTTTTGCTACCTACTTGTTCCTAACAGGTACCGAAGAAAAAGAAAAATTGTCTGGGCCCACACGGTCAATATGTACAGATCATCAGAAATCAAATATAGAGAAAAGGAGGGGATCATGCCATCAAGTCACCCGAGCTGCCGGCACCTCCGCCATCACCACCACGGGGGCTACTATCCCTCCTCAACCTCTTGGCTCCGCAAGTAAGGGTCACCGCCGAGGCCACTGTCGAGGCCGCCAAAGAAGCCTTATGAAACAGCCTCTCGGACAGATCCGACACCAGGGCCATCAGTCCCGCCATCTTGGTCGCTCCACGATTGTAATCGGCCGCGGACATAATGACCTGACAACAAAGGAAAAGAAATGCTCAGATGAAGTCGGACATATACACTTATATGGACGAATACGAGAAATAATACAAACAGAAACATACCGAGGAGACGTCCGGCGGAAGGCAGTAACCCTCGGGAATATGATCCAGAGTCGGGATGTGGCCCATCATCGGCATGCTCCCCATCATGTAAGTATAGCTCAGAGGACCAAAGTTTGGCGCGAAAGGCAGAGAACCAGCAGACTGGGAAGAAGTGCTAGGGGCTGATGAACCTGAGGCACAAGCAGAGGCGGAGCCACGAGCATGCGATCACCTATCACCCACCAGGAGGGGACCCATCAATCGGGGCAAGAACTCCTCATAGGAGGCCCCGGGGGCAACACAAGCCGTCGCCGCATCACCCACCAAAAGACCTGCATAATCATCACCTGGAATGGAGTAGGTGGGATACATCGCCCTCGGCGGATCCGCCGGCACACTATATGGCAATCTACCCCGGCCATGCTGTGGGAAGACCCGCTCACCAAGGTACATGGTGTCCCCCTCCAGAGATGCCAACATCCTCTGCATCCCAGTGGCATCCCAGGCACGATGCACTTCCCGCTCCAACAAGGTCCAGGGATAAAGGCCCAGCCTCTCATACTCGAAAGTGTCCAGCATGGTCCTCGCCTCGGCCACTGTCAGGGTCCACTCCTGATTCTCCTCCTCATCAATACTCTGATTGGGGTGGCTCCACCTCCTGATATCCGGAAACAAAGGGGGCCGACTCTCCAACTCAAACCTGTACAGCCCAAGGACAGTATAGCCCCATATCTGCACAAGAAAACAGAACGGATTCAGTATGAAATACAGACAGAGAACATAAATGGAATCAAGAGCATACCTCCCAAGCATAAGAATACCCTGACAGGGAATCCTTGGTATGCCTACACGCCTCGTCCATGGCGTGATAGCAGAAGGCCAGCCCCGCTGAGCCACAATCATATCCACTCACCTCATCCAGATTCACCAACAAACCTAACAAAGAAAGACAAGCCGTAGAAGAATGGTTCGCAAAGATGGTCTCAGAAAGGATATACCAGAGGGCACCCCTCACCAATTGATCAATGACTGCATTCGGCTTAAGGGCATAATCCTCAATCTGACGCCGGAGGGGTGTCAACTCAGCAGCAAATCCCTAAACCTTGTTAGGGACAAAACTGATCAACTGTCTCCACACAGCTGGACCCGCAGGCTTATAACTCGAAGTCTTCGGAAGGGGATCGCCAATGAACTCTAGCCCCGTGATAGCAAGGAAATCCATCGGAGTCATGGTCGCTTCCCCGAAGCGCAAATGCACGGTGTGGGTAGTATCCCACCACCTCTCCCGGATCGCCTGAAGAACCTGGGGAGTCCGCCTCATCCCCTGAAGGTTATCAACAAAAGTTAAAAGCCCCGTTTGGGCCACCCTATCGCGAACACCATCAAGATCCTTGATCTTGTCCCACACAACTCTAGCCAGTTTCGGGCTCCCTCGACAATTCTTCATTGGCCTATATGACTGCAAAACAGAGGAAAAACAAAAAGGGCAACATTAGAAATCATTCCATGTCAGAAAATCAATGAAATAGAAGAAAATTTTCATTGAGGCATTTCATCGAACGCTTGGCGTGCGTACAAGAAAAGCTTGCCCAAGGATGCAATGGATAACTCGAATCAACCTCTCCTACAATCCATGATATGTAGGAGACTCATACGCACACGATGCAGCAACAAGCGTCCAACAAAATGCACAAAATCAGAGCATGCAAGAAGGAACCTAGTTCAAGACAAAAACAAGAAAAAATAGCCATTGATGGAATTTGAATTCAAGGAAAGTGGGTTCAAGCTCAATGCAATACGAGAATCAAGAGTTGAGAAAGAAACTCTTACCAAACCCTCCCGAACAGTGGTGGAGATGTGCGTATGCCTATCGAAGGTGAGATCATCGTGGGGATAATCCTTCCCTAGTAAATAACTCCCCAAAATGGGATTCCTTTGTTCTTGAGCCATTGATTATGGAGGGAGAGAGGATTGAGAATGGATTAGGAGGAGAATCACCAAGCAATCCATGAAAAATTGCAAAGAAAATGACCTTGGCTTGAGCTAGGGAGGGAATTTTGAAAAGGATGTTTTCAAATTAAAAGATGAGCTGTTGTTATATTAGCCCCGACAGTACAAGTCTCGCATGATACATGATATCTCGCGTGAGATATACCTTCTGGAAATTGACAAAATTGTCCCCGACAATAAGCGTCTACGCAACGTCAAAATTCAAAATTTTGACACATTTACCCTTGGAAATGATAAACTAGCAAGGAAACGTGGAGAAATCGGCACCGCAAGTCACGGAACGAGCCAAACGTGACGCCCGCACGATCGCCCGGTACGGCACCAGTCGCCCGAAAACCAACTGATCCGAAAATCAACTCAATCCACATGATTCAGAGCCCAGAAAGGTGAATCATCAAATTAAAAGCCCGGTCCAACGCCCAAACAGGTGGATCATCATCAGAAAAGCCCGGTCCAACGCCCAAACAGGTGGATCGTCACCAGCCCGATCCAATGCCCAAACAGGTGGATCATCAACAGAAAAGCTTGGTCCAATGCCCAAACAGGTGGATCGTCATCAGAAAAGCCCGGTCTAATACCCAAACAGGTGGATCGTCATCAGAAAAGCTCGGTCCAATGCCCAAACAGGTGGATCGTCAAATCAAAAGCCCGGTCCAACGCCCATACAGGTGGATCGTCATCATCAAAAAGCCTGATCCAATGCCCAAACAGGTGGATCGTCAAAACAAAAAGCCCGATTCAATGCCCAAACAGGTGAATCATCATCCTAAACAACAAAAAGCCCGATTCGGAAGCCCGGACAGGCGAATCGTCACAAAAATCAACAGGACTCAAAGGACCGGAAAGGTAAGCCTTTGTTTTCTAACATATTTCCCGCAGGTTCAGAGCCCAGACAGGCGAATCTTCAGACAGGCAGGTATATTCAGAATTGGGTCTTGATTTGATTCCTCAATATGAATTTACCTTTCAAAAAAAAATAGAATCTCTTCGATTTTCAAAATGATTTTCAAAATACCTAAAGCAGCCTTTTAGTGTTTTGGAGTCGAACTACGTCATGGTCTGATTCTCCGATAGAGATACGTAGGAAGCCGTGCGGCCCGACCATCCCGATGTTCAGAATGATGTCTTTTCTATCGTCGACATGACTTCTTCCATAAGTCTTGTCGCCGAGGGGCTCTGTAGACACCCCATTCTGAACACATCGGATCATATTTATACCACTCTAAGTCTCACTTTGAGTCAAGAAGTAGAAATCCACCATTTCGTCATGTTTCGTTAAGTTTTGACTAACCACCGTTAGTTTGGGACTAAACTTCATACGAGATAATGAGGAAAGGACAGAATTGTCCAACAGAAGCAATATCTCGCCGCGAGATGGCGTGTCTCGCGCGAGATATCGTCCCTTTGCAGTATGCAAAAGGCAGTTTCCTCATCGATTTCAACCTCTTTTCGGGTTAAAACTTCATCCATCCAGCCAACCAATAGAGTTTGGAGTCTGGAACCATCCTGAAGTGTTTGATCTCATCTTCAACACTTCCCCAACCCCTATAAATACTTGGTGACTTCCAAGGATCAAAGGTCGACAATTTTCACAACACACACATTTTGTTGGTTTCTCTTCCTGAAAGAATCCTACAAAATCACCCTAAAAAATCACCTCAAAGTTGGTTTGTCAACCTTGTTGATAGACAAACATCAAGATCCAAGTCAAGGACTGAGGTGAAGCTCTGTCCGTATCAAGATTCGATTCTAAACTTGAGTTGAAACTCTGTCCAAATTACCTCATGCAAGGTAACTCCCTAAATCCCTTTCTAATTGATTGTTAGAGTGGTATAAGTCCATAGAATCTAGGATCGGCCTAGAGCCTCTCCAAGATATGGAGACGGTCTCGAAGCAATCGATCCTACATTTTGTTTAACCCCGTTAAATGGATCTTTTATTTGTATTATTTAAAATCTTCCTCTTCTTCTTTTTGAAAACCTCTCTTTTCTTTAGCAAGACCGATCTCCGGATTGGGTGGAATGGATGCTCCTTGACCTACCCATTCCATAACCTAAGCCACGAACCCAAATCTCTTTCAAAATGGTTTTTCTATGTTTTCCAAACGAATAATATAGGTGGCGACTCAAAAGATAAAATTCACGCAAATGCTACGCCTCACCGATTGTTCAAACGGTTGAGATGCCCTCAACCGATGCATCTGCTGTACTAGTTGAGGAGGAGAAAAATGTTATTGCTGCTGCTGAGGACATTAAGCTACAAAAAGCTATGAATAAAAGCTTGTTTGAAAGTGAATTGTACCTACAACGGTCATCTGCAGAGGAGTTGGCTACTCAAGCCACTATTCAAGCAAGCCTTTTGGTCAGTCAAGCTAGTGCCCAGCTAAAGGGTAAAGATGTTGATGATATTGATCCCATTTTTGAGGAGGAGGATCCTACCCTTTCTGACTTCTTTGAGGAAGATGATGCTATAGAGTTCAAGGCACCTGAGCCTTTTGAATACACATATTTGATGATGCTCATCCTCCTGCTGACTTTGACTTCTCTGTGGATTAGAAAGATTTGATGTTCACCTTGAATTATTACACTTCTAAAGCTTCAATTCCCCGGTTGTCAAACAAGATGTTTTTATTTGATATTTACGAGAAGGACAACAGTCACTGCAGTCTTCAACCGATCCCAATGCCTTCATCCATAGCCGATGAGCTTCAACTAAAAGGAGACAGGATAGAATGCAAACCTTTGTGGATGTGGTTGAGACTATGAAAGTAGGTGCTCCTCCAGCTGATACCCCTCCTCATCAAGAGCTGCTCCCCCAAGAAACGCCAAGCTTATTCCAAGCAAGGCTGAGCAGCAACTGGTCCAGGATTTCCTTGCCAAACGGTTACCCTATATATCTTCTAAGCAAGGTCAGTCAAGCTCGATCAAGATTGCTGGTCAGGTGGTTCAACGTCTACCTCGACCGGTTGAGTCTTCCCTTTGAACCAACAATCTTTATATCCGTTATTTGACTTTGAACGGTCGTATGACCAAGGTGTTGGAATTGAAGTATTTTGCATGGAATTTTGAGGTAACTAAGATGGTGGGATTTATGCCCCAAGTGCCTCAACTATTTGTTAAAGGCGATGATGGAAATGGGAAGCCACAGAGCAATATTAGATATGCCTTCCAGCTGATCAACTTTTTGAGGATGGCTCATTTGATAAAGTTAAGGCAGTTGGCCATTCCTTTTGCTTCGCAAGCTGCTGAAATGATTATCTTGGCATTTGAAGAAGCCAAAGAATTTGATTGTGCTGTTGAGATGAGCCTTGAAAATAATGGATTTATTATTCAGTTTTGCATGTTTCGTCTGGTGATGATGCTGATGATATGGAAGCCTCTCCAACTGGTCCTGCTCCTTCAATCGGTCAAACCTCTCCTACCGATCAAGCCCCTCCAATCGATGCTCCCTCTCCAACCGATCCCTCTCCTTCAACCATTGCTATCATGCGGTCCTCTCTTCCACCAGTTGCTGATCCCTTTATACCTGAAGCAGCAGTACAATCAGTTGATGCCTTAGAGGATACTGATCTCCAAGGGACAACCATTGTGAATTACTTAATAGAATTGCATGATGCACTGATTGTTGGATTGGCTAAGTCCAATCAGGAGGAGGAAGGAAGAAGAATGACCAGAGTTGAAATTGGTTTTTCTAAGGCTATAGGCAAGTTTGTTGAAAAGATGTGTGGGCTCCTCCCAACTCCCGAAACCTAAAACCCGTGTCCCAGGATGGAGGGTCCCAAAACATACTTTTTTTTAAAAAAAAATTCTTTATATCAACTTGAAAAGTATAACGATCCATTTTCGAAACAATTTCAAGATAACCTCCCTACTTGGAGGTGAAATCTAAACCTGCTTCTACCAGTTATAACCTGTATACTTTACAAATTTTACAACTGTAACGGCTTACATAAGCCAACTTTAAAACAAACCAATCCCAAGATTAATTACAACATAACATACTGAAAATGTTTCATAACAGTTTCCCAGTATAAAATAACCACAACTACTCCCAAATCCCACACAAATAAATACATACTCTGACAACCCCAAAATACGATCCGAACTCCTTCCCGGCCTCCCCGGTATGGTCCACCTGTCTCAGCTGAATCTAAAACAGTAAAGGGAGAAGGGGTGAGATAAAATCTCAGCAAGCTATTATGTATGCAACAATTTGACATACAATATGCAACACATAACAGGTTGCTCACAATCACATTGGGAAAACAGTAAACACTTTATGTTACCTTTCCCTCCTGACCAGCAAGTCCTACAATAAGCACCACATAAACAGGTCGCTCATATAATATGCAACACACACAGGTTGCTCAACTAATATGCAACACCAAACAGGTTGCTCAAATATCACATTGGGAAAACAGTAAACACTTTACGTTACCTTTCCCTTTACTTTTCCCATCTAAATCATAGGCAGTACTACGGTGGGAGTTATACTCCACTCATTTTGTGAACTGCTAGTGCTTATTCACATCTTATATGACCCCTTACAGAGATCCATACAAGCTGCCTCGCTATCTTGTGACGGTTCATACCTATTTACAGAAGCTGAACCCCCTCTTCGTGGCCACAGAAGGGAGTGAAGGGTAACAAGTATAAGGAAATCCAAGCACCTTATGAAATATCTTCTCATAAGTGATGGTATTCCCTATACCCCCGAATCTCAGCTGATACCACTATATTCAAGCACATAACAGATACTTGAAAGTAAGTCCACCCCATGGGACATCAACACATATATATAACATGGAACTGCAACCAATGTTAAATCAATCACAATTGTGCACTTATATTTCAACACTATTGAATAACAACAATCTAATGACATGGTATTAATACTCATGCTCAACAAATGAACAATGCAACACGTATTTAAACACTATGTGCACAACCAACTAAGAACATGTAAACACTTATGGCACAAAGTATATCACATAAGTCCTACATATCCATGCTCAAACAAATAAAGTAGTGCCACATATATTTCACGCACTATTCAAATCAATAACCACATATAGATAACCACGTAGGGATACAATATCATCTAAGTAACCCTACGCATTCATGCACGAAGGTTGAACACTTTCCATCAAGGTTTCAACCAAGTAAATAGTGTACTACTCTTTTTACACATTATTTGAACCAACAACCATGTAAATATAATCACGTAAGGCACCATATATCACATATGAGGCCTACATATTCATTACACATATATAATCCAGAAACAGGGTATTACCACTCATGTCCCAATCAATGAAGTAGTGCACTATACATTTTATGCACTAGAAGAGCAAATAACCCTATACCGGTCACCACGTAGGAGTACAATATCATATAAATAGTCCTACGCTTTCATCATACAACATTAAACACCTTCTCTTAAGGTTCCAAGTTCAAATACCAAGTTTTATAAACTCTGGTTCAAGTTTCTTAATTGCCTTCCAAGCATTTTCAGGTCAATATTTAAAGACCTTCCCATTATCCAATTGGACCATTTCAAGTTCCATAGTGTAGTACTAAAGTACTAGAAGTATAGTTGAAGAGGGATTAAATCTATACTCATTTAACTATGTTAAAAACCTTGCAAAGTGGCTATCTTAACACAGTTTTGGGCACGACTCGTTCTTACTGGCACGATTGGTTCCAATTGCATGACTCGTGGCCCTGAAGACCCCTTTTTGTCGCACGACTTCACAGGTCTTGGTCACGACTCGTGCTACAGGGCACGAGTCGTGCCCAAGCCCAGAAAATGTTGGTCTTGCCAAACATCAGCAGCAACAACACAGCAACTTCCAGTTTTCATTCCAGCAACTACAAGGTCATTTAACAACAGTCTATATACATGATTTAGACCATAATATACTCCCTCCATAACACATTACACATCTATAACAAGTTTCAAATCCAATTCAACCCATTATATCACCTTTTAACATGTTCTTCAACCAACTTATTTTCTTTTCATTCCAAACCCCAAGTAAATGATTCCAACTTGTACAAAATGGATTCAGAACATCATAATAGCATCCTAATACATATTATGAACAGTTATTTGAAAGAATCATAACAACTTACCAAATTTTACCAAAATAAAAGGAAGATATGATCGGCTCTTCTTGCTCTATTCCACTCCCTTAGCAATAATTTGAAGACGGAATTTACCACGGATCAAAGGATGAATTTATAGAATTTTTGAAAGATCAGTTAGGTTTTGGGACTTCTCTAGAATGTAGAAGAAGGAGAAAACTGAGGAGGTGATAAACTTCATGAAGAAGCTTAAAGAGATATTTATATAAACAATTTTACACTTTAGCTCCTCCAAGTTCTAATCTCCTACAAACCACCACCTTAAACTTACAATTACACGTAAGCACTTCAAGGCTTTAAATAACACTTTCATTTAAAATTTCAAATGTTATCATTTTACTACACAACTTTCCCATTTCTTTTATTTAGACATTATTTTCAAAATCAATATAATAACATCTAAAACCATGTAATTTAGCAATCTAGCCAAATAAACACGTAATCATTTCATATAACTCATAATGCATAAGAGGAGGTGCAATGCACCCCTACCCCTACGTGCTTAACACGTGGCCAAATTAGTGCCCGAACCTAGGGTCGTGACAAGATGAATGAGAAAGATGCCACCATAATTGACCTTATTAAAGAACTGACCAATTTAACACATACCAACAAGCAATTATGGGATGAAGCCATAGCCTTCAGACCAACCTTGTTGAAGCTACTGAAGAGCTAAAGAAAGTGAATCAAAATATTCGTGACCTGTCTGCTCAACTTAAAGATTCAAAGACTGAGATGGTCAAGGTTAAAGCTCAAAATGAAATTCTAATGAAGCTTGCAAGTGGTCAGTCTGGAAAGTCAGAGAAGAAGAAGAGGAAAAGGAAAAGAGAAAAAAGGAAAGAGAAGGAAGCAAGGGATGCCAAAAGATCAAAGTTTGAATTGGTTGCATCGGCTACAACTTCTTAAAGGACAAGGACCTCTCAACTGATCCCACTCCTGGTGCTAATTTATAAAATGTAATCGATGATATATATTTCTTTGCTTGATCTTTAACCGGTTGCAGCTTTTTAATCAATGAGAATTTCTTTCCCTCAACCTTGCTCATTTCAAAGTTTAATATTTGTTTTCTTGAATTTCCTTTATATTTTTATGAATAACTACACTGCAACTAACTCTTTCAATTTGCAGGTTATTTCATTTCTCCATATCCTTTAATTTATTTCTTTTTCATTGTATAGCTTTTCATAGGTTACATCAAGTTGTCACTTGACTTAGGGAATGACAAAATTAAAAGATAAACACTTAATCATTATTTTACTAAGTTAAGATAGATGTATACCTAAGATGATTGGACTTAAGCAATTAGGAGGAGATTGTTAGTCAAATATATGTATAGCTTAGGAATTGCTTAATCCCAATCATTAAGGCATTATTTAGGACCCCTAATTTAATTAGACTACTTAGAATTTTTTATGTACCATTAGGATCCCATTAGTGCTAGTGCATGTGTTTTTATACTTGTATTTTCTCAAAGATTGAAGATTTAAGACCTTGAGTTTTTCCAAAGATGATATTGATTTACTTGTTCAACCTGCCAAGGCCCCAACCAGTTGACTCCCTTAACCGGTCATTCCCTTAGCCGTTCAAACACTCAACCGGTTGGTCAGTCAACCGGTTATACTCTGTCAGTTGCTGCTGCAATCATTTAATCTTCTTCAACAAGTTTCCTACAGTTGACCCATCATTAATTGCTCTCACCTACTTAGCCTTCTACTAAGCTAAAGTTGGTGGAACAGTTGCTTTGAATACCTTGCTGCCACCATGTTAGTAACTAATTTAAGGAATGTTCAATTTACCAATACTCGCAACAACTTTTTTATCCAGTGAAAAATTCAAATATGGTTGTCCTTTAAATCTAAAGCATTCAATGTAGAAGATATTCTCATTTAATGCTTGTCAGACCAAGTCATCCCTTCAACCCCTTCAAAGACAACAACTCAATTTGAATACTGTTGGTCCCAAAGGTAGCAACAAGGGTGAAAAATAGCTAGAGGGGAGGGGGTGAATAGATGTTACAAATTTTTCACCCTCTTTTAAGAACTAAACCTCTTGCTTACAAAACCGCTTGCACTGTATTAGAAACTGCAAGTAGAGTTTCAAAATGCACAGTGGAATGTCAGAGTTTATAATGCGGTTTTAGAGGTGCGGTTTTCAATGCGGTTTTACAAAACTGAAAAGTGAGGTTTTGACAAGATTAACTGTAAATGAGATCAAACAGATAAAAACAAAATAATTAGCAATGAACAGTAAGTAAAAATCCAGAAATGAAGAACACAAGATTTGGAGTGGTTCAATCGTAAATGATCTACATCCACTACCAAGATGGTTAGTCTTGGATTTTCTAAGAGTTAGATTTTATATTAGAGTATGAGAGAGATTACAAAGTACAAAGATCAATACTCAGATCTAAAATCTATTCTATGAAGATCAAATCCTAGACTATAACCGGTGTATCTCAAATGAATAATCTATGTGATTAATCAAGTGAGGTGTGTGTGTGTTTAACAAGATCAAGGCTCTTTGAATCTATATGATATAGAGCACAATGATTCTTGAGTGTTTAAGGCTTGATTTATGGGTTAGAAATATTTCTTGAAGGAAGAAGATGAAGATTCAAAGGGTTGCAAATTTCTGGGCAGAGCTTCAATCTTCTTATGAACTCACTGTAATTTCAATTTCTCAAGCAATCTTCAAATGTTGAAGATTAGGGGTATTTATACCAAAGCACCAAGAAAGTAGCCATTATGATATAGCTGTTGAAGTACTGTACTGGTGCATTCTGATTGGTCCACAAATCCAATTTTGTCCTTTGGTACATCAGTTGCAGATAAAGCTGATCAGACCTTAGCTGCAAATAAGGTATGAAGGACATCTGTCATCTTTTTAGAATCCTTGCAGATCCTGTCTGACACATAGTCACGTGACAAGATTTGGTGGTTAACTTTTGATATTGCTGACATTGATTCCGACAGTCATAAGTGGTTCAACTTCAAGTCTTCAATCATTGGATACGGTCTGGTGATGATGCGGTTTGGTCAATGCGGTTTCACCAGTGAGGTTTCTCAGTGCGGTCTCAAGATTGGAACTGCACTGTGGTTTGGTAGTGCGGTTTACTAGTGCGGTTTACTACTGCAGTTTCACTGAGTTTGTCAAGGGGTGGTTTCAAGGTAAGAATTCCACACGAGGTTTGCTGATGTGGTTTCTTAAGTGCGATTTGAAACTACTTTGAACTGAAACCTCATGTCCAATGAGTCTTGTGCCATTCTTCAAGCCTAAATAAGCCTATTCTATAAAATGGACTTATACTAAAAAATTGAAGTCTAAGCTTCATTACATATGGGCCTAAAGTCCAGAAAATAGAGATGAGGTTATGGTATCAATCAAATCAAAGCTAAAGCTAGTAGGGTTAAAGTATGCATACCCAACAATCTCCCCCTATTTGATTGATGCCATTACCTACTATAATAAAAGCAAACATTGTACTTTGGTAAAAACATGTCCATAAGAATTAACATGGTAAGTCATGTCCCAAGTCAATGCACACACTACCTTAAGTTATAAATTTCTATACTATTGAAGGAATAAAAACTTACAATTTGAAAGTATAGAAATGCATTCAATGAATACATGAAAATATGAATTTTAGTTTAAGTATGCTATTTAAACTGAATGTTTAAACTTCAATTCAAAAATATGATTTTAAGTTAAGAAAATTTGAATGAGGTTTTAAACCATATTGCGGTTTTATTGTTCTACAAACAAGCAGTTTGATATGAACAAAGTTTTGGAACCATGATGCAATTTTCATTACTACCTTAAATGGTTTGAGTTACAAGTACAGGTAGGAAAGCAAATTACAATGTTACAAAAACAAAAAGAGTTAGACAAAAAAAAAGAGTGCGGTCTAACTTAATCAAAAGATGTTCAGCAAAAAAAAAGGAAATTACAAAGAAGCGGTTCATTGCTGGGGCGATTGCTGAGGCGGTCCATCCACGACGTGATCTGCTCCTTGCTGCGGTTGAGAGTTGTTGAAAGTTGAGTTCTCAGCACGAAGGGTTCTTCTCATCCTTTTGACTTCTTCTGTGGTTCTGCCCTGAGCGGTTTCAAGTCTTCCAAGGGTATTTTCTTGGGTTGCAAGTCTGAGGTTTGCTTCACCAACTGCTCTGGAATTTCCTCTGACTTGTTCAGTCAGGGTGTGGAAGGAGGAATTTAAGGAATTGAAAAGAATATGAATCTCCCCCTGAACTGCAGCAGTCTGAGCAGAGATGGCTTCTTGAACTGGCTCTAGATCTCCTAAGCTCTCTTTCAAGGAATTTTTCAGCTCATTTATTTGGAGCTAATTTTAGAGTTAAATCCTTCCTTGAGGTTTTCCAGGCGGTCATTAACTTCATCATTGAGAGTGTTGATTTTTGCTGATAGGCTATCTCCAATGATGTTTATTTTAATGTTCAGCTCCCCTTTGAGAATGTCAATTTCTTCCTGAAGGCTGGCTTGCATAGAGTCCAACACAGATCCGAGGTCGGAATTTGGTTGTGGTCTGGAATTGAATGCTTCAAGCAGCTCAGTCTTCAACTTCTCAATATCTTGCTCAAAAGTATCACAGATAAGATCACCATCAATAGTGAGAAAATTATTGAGTTGTTCACTGGTGACAGAATCTCCTATGAATTCAATGACATTTCCAGCCAACTGTTGTTTGAAAGTGGTTAGGCTTGATTCAACAGTGGTCTTGACAATGTTTGCAGTTTGCCCATCCGTGGTTGTAGTTGTTCTCTCCCCCTTAATGGCATCCATCAATTGAGATTTCAAAATGGCCATCTCTTGGGTTTGAGAATCAACCCTGGCTTGAAGAGAATGATTGGAGGCTTCCAAAGAGCAGTTTGACTCCGTCACCTTTATCATGTGGCCTTGATTGACCAAGAGTTCGTTTTGTATAAGGTGAAGGGTGGATAGGATTTGGGAGTAATCAGTGGGAGCGGTTGAGGAGGAAGGAATATTAGAGAAGGAAGGAGGCAGTTGGAAAAAGGTAAGAGGTGCGGTTTGGATAATAGGAGGGGTTTGGGTAGAAGGTGCGGTTTGGGGTAGTTGGGAATTGAGGGTCTGGAATATATGGGCGGTTGGAACTGTATGAAGTTGGGTGGATGGGGGTGGAATGGGTAGTGTATGGGGTAAGGTAATATGTGCGGTTGGGATGGAAGCGGTTTGGATTGGAAGAGGAATTGTGGAAGTTGGAAGGTTTGAGGTTTTAGGAAGTGAGTTTGTGGGTAAATTGGTTTGGGTAGTGTGAACAGAAAGAGGAGGGGATTTTTGTTATTGAGGAGAGGGAGGAGGTGTAGGAGTTTTAGAAGGAGGAGGGGTTTGATGTATGGGAGAAGGAGGTGGTGTAGGGATTTTTTAGGGGGTTGGAGTTTCGACGCGGTTTGAAGGAGGAGGGGAGGTTTGGCCGCGGTTAGAATGAGGTGGTGAAGGAGTTGGATTTCTGAATATAGACGTAGAAATGGCTTGGCCCATGAATAGTTTTGTGGTCCATTCATGAAAGGCAGGGGGCAAAGGTGATTCTATATATGAAGGAGTATGATAGACAGAATGTGAGGAGGAATGTAAAGGAGAGTGAGAAGAGGATTCTTGGTCAAAATAGGATGGATTTTCACCAGGAATGGGTAAGGAGGTTTGGGCAACACGTTTGAAAAAACGTTTTGGCCTTTTGGAGATAGTTTTCTTGCCAACCATTTTAATCCTTCTTTTCTTAGCATTCTCCCCCTGAGTGGTTGCAGCTCCTAGCGGTTGAGTAGGGGAAGTCGGTTTAGTTGAAGTTTGAGGTTTAGAAGTTTGGTGAGGTTGGATAGGAGATGGAGGTGGAATTGGCTGTTGCGGTTCGGTTTGGGATCAGGCTGCGGTTGGGGAGGAGGTGAGGTTGCCTTACCTTTTTCAGCCCTTTTCAGGTTAGCTTCTCTCTCCAGTCTATCCAGCTCAGCTCTGTAGTATTGAGCCAAATCTTCACTAGTCAGGTTTGCCGTTGACTTTTTGGCTTTTCTTGCTCTAGCAATCAGAGCATGGATTCCATCATCATCTTCTTCTTCTTCTTCTTCATTCATCTCTTCAGGTTCATCAACCAACATTTTCTTCTTTCCCTTCTGGCTTGGACCAGCATCAGCAGCAGCACGCGATTTGGGTGCTGGTCCAGTTTTGGCTTTCTTCTTGGGTGGTTCAGCAGCGGCAGCCTTTCTCTTCCTGCTGGCCTTCTTGACCGCTTTGCCAACCGCTGTGTCTACGGTTTCAGGACTCATTTTGATGTAGAATTCCTTGGTAGGTAGAGTATCAGCTTCATATAGAGATTTGTATTCATCATCACCATAGTTGAGTCTGAAATTGTGGAGAACACTCAGACCAAGTGTTTCTTCAGTGCCCCAAGGTACATTCAGCTCAGGAGTAGAGATTCTGAGCTCTTCCAGGTGAAGGTAGTTGGCAAAAACAGCTGTCAGGAGCCTGCAGAAGGGTCTCCATCTTTGGTGTTCATTTTTCTCCTTGGACTGGTAGGTGTCAATGCTGGCAGAGAGTTCCCTCATGAGAATCTTTGGCCAATAAAGGGAAATCTCACTGTGGATGGCACTGCAGTACATCCATTGTTGGGATGTAAAGTTGTTATGATTTCCTATCTTCCCACATACTGATTTTCCAACTAGGAAGCAGAGGTGACTCATCAGCTCACCAAAGTCTTTCCGAGGGATCTTCTTATACTGACCAGTAAGAGTGGAGATCCCAGCAGTGGTTATCTCTTGTCCAATTCTCTTAGGAGCTGTGAGTACTCCAATCCAACTCGCGGCACGTACAATGCCTTTTACTCAATAAAAGTGCACTAGGGGGCGTTTTGGTAAATTTCCAGTCCATTCCGAGACTTCCGGGAGCTTTTTTAATAAGTTTCTTGCTAAGGAAGTACCTATAGGTCTTTATTCCATGCAGAAGGACCTATAGGGAATTATACTATTTGGACCTATTGGGGATTATTGTGGATAAGCTCAGACGGTTATTTGGGCGCCAAAACACAGATTTGGCTCGTGTCGTCGTGCGACACACCGAGCCCTGAGAAAATGGATCGCTTTGTCATGCGACACATCGTGCCACTGGAAAAGGTACTCGTTGTGTCGTGCGACATCTTAAGTCACCATCTGTGGCCTATATATTGAGCCCTCCCCCTCTCATTTTGAGATCCTCTCTCGACTCCTTACTGTCACTCTGCCCAAATTACGCCAGACTCACACAAAACCACTCTCTCACACACTACTCCTTTCTCTCTCACACACAATTCACTGATTTTCTCTCACACACTTCTCACACACATTGGAGATCCAAGTTCTTCATCTAATCTAAGATCTATATTGTTTCTGAAGCTGATTATGAAGGATTTCTACACTGACTTAGTGTAGAAATCATGGACTACAAGGGTAATCCCTTATCTCACTCTTCATCTTTCTTCTCCTTATTGATTCCATGCAATCTCCATGTTCACCATGCTTAATCTGTTGATTTGTCATTAATATGCCATGCTTTGATCTCTAAATGTTCTAACCATGCATTTATTCTCGTGATAATGCATGCTTTTGATTAGTAATGATGTGTTTTGTGCTTAGATGCTAAGGTGAGTGTGGATCATTCCATATCCACACTCATCTGAGTATTGATCTCTCTCTGAGGTCTTCGTGACCGGTTTTATATCTCTGGTAATCTCAATTTGCCATTAATTTCCTTTGTAAGCAATCTGTTATAAAACCTCTGCAGATTGGCATGAGGTGTCGTGCGACACAATTGGACATCCTATGTCCTGTGTCGTGCGACACACCTACCCAATTTGCAGCAGGTTCATTTTCAGTTGTAATCTGTTCAATTCGTTGTAATCAGGTTGTGGTCCCCTGCACAAGTGACTCACAAGATGTATTTTGTCTCTTGAAGTAATAAAATGCATTTATTATATATTGTCTCACACAATTGCACACACTCATGTATATTTTGGATGTTTTCATTGAAAGACTCGTTCGCGAGGCGCGTTAGGTGAACTCTCGATTCTTCCCAACATGTAACCTGACCCCCGAACCCTCTCTCTGATTTCAAATGGTTTTTCAATGTTTTCCATAAAACGGCGTGGCGACTCCTTTCTTTATTTACATATTTCCCGTCCCATTTCCTTAAATCCTTTTTCTAAACTTCCCATGCTTTTTGCATGCGGACAGGAGCATTAGGAACATTAAACCCAAAGGTATTTCTGATGTCGAAGTAATCTATGGAAACATCCATTCCTTCAACAGCAGTAGTAAGGCAATTTATCAAACGGCCATCTCCAAGTCTCTCTGGCCCTTCTTGGCGTTGGTGTAGAACTGATCCACGAAAGAGGGGATGGTGTAGGCTTGCTTTTTGGTGAAGAGAGGGAGGATTCCTGAGGCAGCCATCTTCTTGAGCATTTCCCTTCCTAGGGCATCATTCTTCAGATCAGTCTCATTTACTTCCCAACCTGGTAGAAAGAATTGAGGATCATACAAAATAAAATTTTAAAGTTAGATCCATTTTATGGATTCACAGTTCACATGCGGTTTGAGCACCCATGCGGTTTGACAATGGGGCGGTTTGAGAGGTGAGACACTTCAAACCCCAAGTGATCTGTGAGTACAAGGCAAGGAAATAAATAAGAAAATTCAAGAGTATATTTACTAGTACGTGGCATCGTTAAACCAATGTTATCTCATACTTCCAAGAAGTGTTCAGAGAGAAGGTTATGGTGTCCAGCCTATATACTAAGTAATACTCAAGAAAAATTAACATGCGGTTAAGAAATAGCATGCGGTTTCATAAGTTTTAGACATGCGGTTTCCAACATGCGGTTTAGCTTAGGGGCATGCGGTTTGGAACAATTATGTTAAGCGGTTTTAAGGATGCGGTTTTAAACAAAGGTAGCATGCGGTTGAGAGATGAGGTTCAAATGCAAAATTAAATCCAAAGTTTTCAAAAAAAATCTAAGTATGAAACACATAACGGAATCATGGAATCCAAAACATAAGAAATTTTCAGAAAAGCATATGAACAGCATGAAGAACACGAAGAACACTCAAGAACAGAGGCAACATGAAATTTAACCAAAATTAACAAAAAGCATATCAAAATGATCACATTGGGCAGTAGATTTTATATATCAATAAAAATTCAAACTTTGCCCAGAATCATCAAGAAAACACCAAGAACACGAAATGGGTTTTCGAAAAGTGAAAATTGAAAATTTCAAAATCAGTACCCAAAACATGTTTAGATCATCAAATAAGCAACATAATCAGAATCTACACTATAATTCGAACAAAACCCAACAAATTTCACAGAAAATGACTGAGAAATGAAACATTAATGAGCAAAAATCAATTCATGTCATTCGAAGGTTTTCAGATTCAACAATGGAGATTTGTAGAAAATAAGAGAGATTAAGGTTCAGAAATCATACCCTGTCGTTGAACTGTTTCTTAGGAGCCATGGAAAGTTTCAGATTTTGAGAAAAATGAAGGTTTTGAAGGTTTTCGAGAGATTTTAGAGAGAGAAAGTGGTTGAGAAACTGATAACTGAAAGTACGAATTGACAGAGTGCAGAGGTAAAAAGTGAACAGTTATACTGAAATGGGTATATACAGGTGGTTATAGGGTGGAGTGTAAATAGAATATGATGGTTCCACTTCCCACTAAGTGTACCACCAGCACCCTTTCAGCTTCTGCACAAAACCCTATGACGGCTGACATGATAGGGTTTTAATGCAAATGTTCCTTTTACATTAAATGCATTTTAATTTTGAAATAATGTGGGAAAATATTTACAAAAATACCCTTATGTCAAAATAAGGACCAAATGAGAAATAAGAAAAACTTACCTGGGTCCACGTGGCAGACATGCATGCGGTTTGAAAAATAAAAATAATTTTTTTTTAATTTTTTAAAGGAAATAAATTTCAAACCACATTGAAACTTCTTCAAAGCTTAGAAATGAAAAACATTGAAAATTATCTAAGTGTTGAAACACGGTTTTGATTTTACGGTTTTGAAACATCATGAGGTTTTAAAAATATACGTGGTTTAGATACTACATGCAGTCAGGAGTTGCATGCGGTTTACCTCATGCAGTTTGTACACGCGGTTTCAACAAGGGTGAGGTTTGAAACCTCAACAGGAGTTTCAACCTAAAATCCACATACTTAACACACAAGTTAGCAAATAAAAAGTATGGACTTATTTAAGTTTAAGCATACCCATTTCTCCTCTGAGGAATGAAAAGCTCTTGGAGTCAAGAGCTTTGGTGAGGATATCAGCAATCTGGTTGTCTGTCCCCACATACTCTAAATGGATATTCCCCTTTCTCACAAGGTCTTTGAGGAAATGATACTTGATATCTATATGCATGGTCTTTGAGTGCATGACAGGGTTGTTGGAGACTGAAATTGTTGATGTGTTGTCACACATGATTGGGCAATTTCCTTCATTAATTCCATAGTCCACCAACTGTTACTTCATCCAAAGAATTTGGCAGTAGCAACTTCCAGCAGCAATATATTCAGCCTCTGTGGTTGACACTGAAACTGAGGCTTGCTTCTTGCTGGCCTAAGCAACTAGTCTATTTTCGAGGAAGTGACAAATCCCACTAGTGCTTTTTCTGTCAATAGTGCAAGCTGCATAATCTGCATCTGAATAACCTACAAGATCGAAATTCGAATCTTTGGAATACCAAAGTCCAAGATTAGTAGTTCCATAGAGATTTCGGATTATACGCTTGACTGCACTTAAATGTGCTTCTCTAGGATTGACTTGATAGCGAGCACATACACAAACACTAAACATGATATCTGGCCTACTAGTTGTTAAATAAAGTAATGAGCTAATCATACCTCGATATAAGGTTTGATCAACCTTCTTACCTTTTAGATCTTTGTCTAGCTTATTTCCGATAGCCATGGGAGAATCATATGCTTTTGCATTTTCTAGTCCAAACTTCTTGATCAACTCCTTTATGTATTTGGCTTGGCTGAGGAAGATTCCTTCTTCACATTGTTTGATTTGAAGCTCGAGGAAGAACGTCAATTCTCCCATCATGCTCATCTCAAACTTGCTTTTCATTAGCTTTTCAAAATGCTTACAAAGTAATTCATTAGTAGAGCCAAAAATAATATCATCAACATAGATTTGAACAAGTAAGGAATGATTGTTATATTTGGCAATGAATAGAGTTGTATCGATTTTACCGCGTTTGAAGCCTTTTTCTAGTAGAAATTTAGATAGAGTCTCGTACCACGCCCTTGGAGCTTGTTTGAGTCCATACAAAGCTTTCTGGAGTTTGTAGAAATGATTTGGAAATTTGGAGTCTTCAAAGCCAGAAGGTTGAGCAACGTACACGGTTTCTTGAAGTTCAACGTTGAGGAAATCACTCTTCACGTCCATTTGATATAACTTGAAACGCTTGAAAGAGGCATAGGCCAATAAGATTCTGATTGCTTCTAGTCTTGCAACTGGAGCAAAGGTTTCATCGTAGTTGATTCCTTCTTCTTGCCTATATCCTTGTGCAACCAACCTTGCTTTGTTTCTGGTGATGCTTCCATTCTCATCCATCTTGTTCCTAAACACCCACTTTGTTCCTATCACTCCTTGATCATGAGGTCCAGGCACTAATGTCCAAACCTTGCATCTTTCGAACTGGTTAAGTTCTTCTTGCATAGCAACGACCCAACTGGAATCTTGGAGTGCTTCATCAACTTTATTGGGTTCAATTTGAGATATTAAAGAAGTATGCTCGTCATAGTTCGATATCCTTGTTTGAACACCGGAAAACAAATCACCAATCACATTTGTGAGAAGGTGACTGCTGACTTCATGAACCTCGGGGGGGGGGGGGAATCTGGTTGAACAGAGGTTTACTGAAGATCTTTAATTGGAACATCGTTAGATCCTTCAGCGAAGTCATGGAATGTAAGTTGACGAAGAGGTTCAATAAGTTGAATGGGTGAATTCTCAACATCTTCTCTTCCGGTTGCATCTGGAGTAGGAACTTTAGGTGCGGTTTGAGGGAATTTCAGTTGAGGTTGCTGGATTTTGCGGTTCTTGTGGTTCAGGTGCGGTTTTGGAGCTTTCACCTGTTTCATTAGTCTCAACAAAATCATCAGCAACATTTGGAGCCAAATGTGGCTCAAGGAGAGAATGTTCATCAAAAGTGACATGGATAGATTCTACTATCTTTAAGCTAGTTTTATTGAAAACACGAAAAGCTTTAGAATGTTTAGCATACCCAACAAAAATACCTTCATCGGCCTTGGCTCCAAATTTACCTCTATTTTCTCTTCCATTGTAGAGGATGAAGCATTTGCAGCCAAAGATCTTGAAGAATGCAATGTTGGGGGTTCTTCCTCTCCAAAGCTCATATGGAGTTTTGTTGTAGGTTTTGTTGATGAGGGAGTGGTTCTGAGTGAAGCATGTTGTGTTGATTGCTTCAGCCCAAAAATAATAAGGAAGATTGGCTTCTAAAATCATAGTCTTTCCGGTCTCAATCAACGTCATTTTCTTTCTTTACACAACCCAATTTTGTTGTGGATTGGATGACCAAAACCGGTTCCGGGCTCGGTTCCGGTTCGGAACCGCCGGTTCCGGTTCGGAAAATGTATGAACCTTAACCGGCCCGGATTGTTCACGGTTCCGGTTAATCCGGTTCCGGTTTTCTCCCCGGTTCGTCCGGTTCCGGGCTTTTCCGGTCCGGTTCCGGTCCGGTTCTATTGATAAACAATGAATTTCGTCCGGTTCACGGTTCCGGTTCCGGTCCGGTTCACCATTTTTGTGACCCTTAACCGGCCCTTATCCAAACCGGTTCCGGTTATCCCGGTTCCGGTTTTCGTGACGGTTCATGGCGGTTCCGGGCTTTTTCGGTCCGGTTCCGGTCCGGTTTTCCGGTTCCGGTCCGGTTCCGGTCCGGTTTGGCCATCCCTATTGTGGAACACCAGTAGTAGAAAAATTGTGACTAATCCCATGGTCATCACAATACTGAGCAACACCGTTATTTTTGAATTATGTTCCATTGTCGGACCTTACACTAACGATGTCGTCTTCTTTTTGGGTTTGGAGCCGTCTAAAGAGCGAGGTTAGAATTTCATAGCAATCATCCTTAGTGATCATCATCTCAACCCACGTATATCTTGAATAATCATCCACCACCACTAAAGTATATCTATTTCCTCCAATGCTGACAGTGGTGACGGGTCCAAACAAATCAATGTGAAGCAGTTGTAAACATCTTGCAGTTGAGGGTGCGGTCTTGCTGGTGAAAGACGACGCGATTTGTTTACCAAGTTGACATGCACTGCATTTCTCTGGATGGTGGTCAGCCACTTTGGGTAAACCACGAACGAGGTTTTCCCTTCCAATCTTTGCTAGATACTTGAAGTTCAAGTGGCTCAACCTCTTGTGCCATAGCCAACTATTTTCGCTCTCATTTTTTGCTACAAAACAGAGATTAGTAATACTACATGCAAAATTTAAATCGATAATATAAATATTACTCTTACGAATCCCTGTGAGTAGGGTGACTTCGGAAATGCTATCTTTGATAAAGCGGTTTGATGAAGTGAGGTTGCAATGCATTACTTTGTCACAGAATTGAGAAATTGAAAGGAGGTTATGCTTGAGTCCTTCAACAAGAGAAACCTTCTCAATGGTTAGGTTTCCTCTCCTTATCATACCATACCCAATGGTCTTGCCTTTGTTGTTGTCACCAAAGGTTACAGATGGACCACTGGCTTCAATGACATCTTCAAGTAATAATCTATCTCCAGTCATATGTTTTGAGCAGCCACTGTCAAGATACCATTCATTATCCTTGGAGTGACCAGCCATTAAGCAGAGGACCTGAAAGATAAACATTTAAAATGAGGTCCCCCCTTATTCTTTGGGTCTTGAGGTTAGCACCTTTTAACGACCCACACCTGTTTGATAGAAGGAGGATTATTCTTCCTGGCATTGGGTGTGAACCTCAAAAGGCATTCTGCAGCCTTGTGACCTAAACCATCACACACAGAATATTTATGAAAGCTTTGAGCAACATGAGGTTTTACAAACTCTTTACTCTTCTTAGGATCTGCATTCGGTGTGGGAACTTCAGTTTTAGCCTTCACAAAGGTAGGCACTTGCAGTTTGACCGCGATTTTTTTGGGAATGCTCCTCTTGCTTTTGAAGGCCACAGGTGCAGTCGAAGAAGAAGGACGGTCAGCCGTGCGGTTGGTTGCACAACGTACTTCACCAGGTGCGGTTGAAGTAGATGTGCGGTCATCCGCATATGAAACCTCCTCTGCGGTTTCAACCACATATTCTTTTCCTTTCATTTGAGAATTTTTCCCAAATTGTTTCTTAGGGTAGACATAATGGAAGTTAAGTGGAGCTTTTTGTTCCTGTCCTTTACCCTTAGAAATGGAATGCTTTTCCTTAGGAATTTCATTAGTTTGTTTAGAAAATTCCTCATCCTTTTCACAGCAGGATGCACATTTATCCTTTTCACCTGTTTGAAATCCCAGACCTTCTTTAACAACACTGGTCATTTGGGATTCTAAAATTTGATCCAAGGTGACACGTGATTTGGTCCACTCATCAATAATCTTCTGGAGATCGTTGTTTTGAGCAACCAGATCATCGTTCCTAAGTTCAAGTGCAGCAACCTTAGTTTCTAGGATGCGGATTTGTTCAGTAAGAGGAGAAGTACTTTTAACTTGGTCTCTAAGATTAGAAATTTCAGACCTCATTACGGTTTTCTCCATCTTAAGCTGAGAAAGTTCATCATGTGCTAAAGACAAGGCTTTCTTAACATTTTGGAATTTATGGATCATCATTTCAGCTTCCTTGAACATCCTTTCATGTTCCATGGGAGAAACCTCTTCCACCACCTTTTTCAAAATTTTCTTATTTGGAATTGTTTTTGAAGGTGTAGCATTTTTGAAAGGAAAAATGGGACGTGAGTAAGAACTATTCCCAATTTTTACACTAGGAGTAAGTTGCACGTCATCATCCATACTAGAAACCCTAAATGAGGTTTTCGTAGAAATAACCTCTTCTTCTTCTATTTCCAGCGACTGGACTGACTCAGAATCTGAATCATCAGAAGTCGGCAACTAAGCAAAGATTAACCTCTTCGCTTTCATCATCACTTCCTTCATCAGAATCCGTTTCAATCCAAGTTACTAACTCTTTTAAGTTCTCTTCCTCTTCAGCAACCATTCCCTTGTGATGAGAAAATTTCGCAGGAGAGGTTTTCTTTTTCATATATTCGAATCTAGGCTGTGGACACTCAGATGCAAAGTGACCAGGTTTTCTACAATTGTAGCAAACTAGATCACTCTTTTTCTTTGTATCAGCAGCCTTGGAAAAAGTTGCTGGAGGTTTGCCTTTTGAAAATGATTTTGTGAAGGGTTTAGATGATTTTCTAAATTTTTGAAATCTTTTCACAAACATGGCAAAATCATCATCATCCATTTCGATGAGTGATGCGGTTGATATGGAAGAATCAGCGGTTTGATTTGAAGTAGATGGTTTCTCCTCATGTTCCACTACGAACATGGAAAGTGATTTGCTTTTCCCTTCAACCTCTTCAATATGATCTAATTTAAGCTCATAGACTCTAAGATTTGCATACAAGTTACTTAACGTCCAAGTATTCAAAACTTTAGAGTCCTCAAGAGATGTGGCTTTATTGACCCATCTCGAACCTAAAGCAGCTAGAAAAGTCATACTGACTTCTTTATCAGTTAAAGTTTTGCCAAGAGATCTACAAGAATTAACTACCTCAACGTAACGATCGTAAGTTTGGCACAAGGTTTCGTTGGATTTTCTGTTGAAGTTGTTGTAGGATCTTTCAACAGCATATCTTTTATTTTCCTTGCAAAGATCATCACCTTCAAGGTAGCTCTCTATGGCATCCCACGTCTGCTTTGCGGTTTTGGAATACATCACTTTTTGAAGGGTTGATACGGGCAGGGTTTCGGAAATGATGAACCTTGCTTTGTTGTTCAAAGTAGCTAATCGTCTTTTCTCATCAGACTACTCAGATTTGGGCTTTTGGAAATTCAGCACTGGTGGTTGGATTAGTGTTGGCCTTCATAGGAACAAATGGGCCATTCATCACGTATTCCACCAGCATTTCATCAATGGTCTCCAAATGGATTAGCATTCGGACCTTCCAGATGTCGAAATGGTCTTCATCCAAAAGAGGAATGTGTGAATAGTTAACCGTTGTCATGGTTTTAGAATTTGTCATAGCGAATCGGCACACAAGCTGTTAAGCTTGAAAAATAGAAGTTTTATAAATGTGTTCGCTCTAATACCACTTGTTGGTCCCAATAGTGGCAACAAGGGTGAAAAACAGCTAGAGGGTGGGGGGTGAATAGCTGTTACAAATTTTTTGCCCTCTTTTGAAAACTAAACATCTTGCTTACAAAACCGCTTGTAGTGTATTAGAAACTTCAAGTAGAGTTGCAAAATGCACAGCGGAATGTTAGAGTTTATAATGCGATTTTAGAGGTGCGATTTTCAGTGCAGTTTTACAAAACTGAAAAGTGAGGTTTTGACAAGATTAACTGCAAACACAATTCACAACTTGGATAACTGTAAATGAGATCAAACAAATAAAAACAAAATAATTAGCAATGAACAGTAAGTAAAAATGCAGAAATGAAGAACACAAGATTTGGAGTGGTTCAATCGTAAATGATCTACATCCACTACCAAGATGGTTAGTCTTGGATTTTCTAAGAGTTAGATTTTATATTAGAGTATGAGAGAGATTACAAAGTACAAAGATCAATACTCAGATCTAAAATCTATTCTATGAAGATCAAATTCTAGACTATAACTGGTGTATCTCAAATGAATAATTCATGTGATTAATCAATTGAGGTGTGTGTGTGTGTTTTACAAGATCAAGGCTCTTTGAATCTATATGATATCGAGCACAATGATTCTTGAGTGTTTAAGGCTTGATTTCTGGGCTGGAAATATTTCTTGAAGGAAGAAGATGAAGATTTAAAGGGTTGCAAATTTCTGGGCAGAGCTTCAATCTTCTTATGAACTCACTGTAATATCAATTTCTCAAACAATCTTCAAATGTTGAAGATTAGGGGTATTTATACCCAAGCACCAAGAAAGTAGCTGTTATGATACAGCTATTGAAGTACTGTACTGGTGCATTCTGATTGGTCCACAAATTCACTTTTGTCCTTTGGTACAGCGATTCTGAGATAAAGCCGATCGGACCTCGAGCAAATAAGGTATGAAGGACATCTGTCACCTTTTCAGGATTCTTGCAGATCATGTCTGACACATAGTCACGTGAAAAGATTTGGTGGTTGAATTTTGATATTGCTGACGTGGATTCCAGCAGTCATAAGTGGTTCAACTTCAAGTCTTCAATCATTGGATGCGGTCTGGTGATGATGCGGTTTGGTCAATGCGGTTTCACCAGTGAGGTTTCTCAGTGCGGTCTCAAGATTGGAACTGCACTGCGGTTTGCTAATGCGGTTCACTACTGCGGTTTCACTAAGTTTGTCAAGGGGTGGTTTCAAGGTAAGAATTCCACACGCGGTTTGCTGACGTGGTTTCTTAAGTGCGGTTTGAAACTACTTTGAACTGAAACCTCATGTCCAATGAGTCTTGTGCCAGTCTTCAAGCCTAAATAAACCTATTCTATAAAATGGACTTATACTAAAAAATTTGAAGTCTAAGCTTCATTACATATGGGCCTAAAGTTTAGAAAATAGAGATGAGGTTATGGTATCAATCAAATCAAAGCTAAAGCTAGGAGGTTTAAATTATGTATACCCAACAAATACACTATAAATACCTTCCTTATAGCATTGAAGACGGTTGGTGCATTGAATACTTTGAGAGTGAGATTGTCAAGAACTACAAGTGCTCATACATTGAAGTTCAACACATTCTGTCCTTATATTCACTAGATTATTTATTAGGACAAACACTGTGCACACTCAATCAATTCCTGTAAGTGTTCCCCAACAAGACTATGTCTGGAACACATTGATTGATCACACTACACACCCAAGAAAAATGGTTCAACTTGTGAACACATCTCTTGAAAACACCTGGTCAAACTTGTATCATGATCCATTAGTGATCACTTTCCTTTAGGCAGCCTTACATCTTAAAGTTTGCAACTTGTAATAAACTAGTGACATTAATAGTGCATCTTTTCACAAATCTAAGTTTTGACCAAACTTGGTAGAGGACGTAGAAGTTATTTAACACTGTGAACCTCTCCAAACAATTGTGTTCCTTTATTTGTGTTTGCTCATTTTATCTTGTCTTGTAACTTGTTGAGCTCTATCACCAGTTACAACCCTTTGAATCCTTAACTGCTTTGTTTTGTACTTTCCATTGGAATATAACTTGCATGATCTTTTAACTTACTTTAACTTACTTGACACTCCTTTTACTTAACCGATCATTTGTGTGAGTAAACTAGTAATATTTTATCCGCTGCGTAACTGGTCAAAATCGGTTTAGCTTTAGATAAGTTACTTGGATATTTTGTAAAGAGTTTCCAAAATAAGTTAAATCGGGCTATTCCCCCCCCCTCTAGCCTATTTTCCTACCAATTGGGGCTAATATATAAACCACAAGTAGAGCATGCATCATGTAAAGCATTAACACTAGAAGTAGCGCTCTGTGTGGGTTAGCATGTCAAATTTCTGGTTTAATTGAGCTATCTGTCAAGAGATTTCATCACTCATGCTCAACTCATGTACCCCCTCACCTTACCCCAAGTACTCTTTTGATGGGAGTTAGCTCCCAACATTTCAAATAGGTCATAAGTCTCTTGTGGGGTCTTGGCTCCTAGAGAGCCACCTATCGCATATAAAAGGTTTGGTTTAACAATGATAGTGGGAAATTATGGTGGAGGCACTATACTAACATCATCTTGAACCTAAACCCACGTTTTGTGGAAAGGCTCTTTAATCTCCTGTGTAAACCCAATAATCTTTTGTCTATAAGTTGCCAACGTGGGATGTGGGTAATACTTTTGTAAAAATTGGTCATGTAATTGATCCCATGTACTAATGCTCCTAGGTGCAATCATCATTAACCAAGTCTTTGCCTCCTCTTTCAGAGTATAGGGGAAGCATTTAAGTCTAATTTGTTTATTTGTCACACCCTCTTTATCTGGAAATTGGGAGACAATCATCATGTAATCTCACAGAAAGGTTAAAGGGTCTTCAGAAGATACACCCTCATAGTTGGGTAACATAGCGAAGTATTGACCCTTTAGCTGCTTCAGTTAGTACTATGCATGAGATAGAGGTATCGACCTTAGGTCGTAGGAAATCATTCATGGTTTGAGTTGGTCCTGCCATCTCGACTTTGAGTTCTTCTTACTCGGTGGAAGCAAACTCACTCTCACTATCTAGGACTGATGGGAGGGGACCGACCTCGTCTATTTTCAATTCCTTAAGTCGATGACCTAGTCAATCAATGTCGTCGTTCAATAGCTGCAAGGTAGGATTCAAAGAAGTCGACCAAACATACACTACTTAAATTAACTTGCCTACGTACAACAATTCCCCGGCAACGGCGTCAAAAACTTGATGGATAAAAATCCCCTCTTGTAATAAAAATCTAGCAAGTGTACTAATTACCGTTATACTAACTTACAAATGTAAGGGTCGAACTATAAAGACTCGTTGGCAAACAAGTGTATTTAAGTTGTGTAGAAGTAACCAAAGGGGTTTTTTGTTTTGTTGTTTATTAACTACTTGATCAAGAAATTAAATACTAATATTAAGCAACACAATTAAGACAAAAGATATTTAACCAGATTTAGAGGAAATATTGACGGATTGCATTTCATTAATATCATCATTTTATGCTATATTTTGGGTAAAATAATTACTCTAATTCGTTCAAAGGTTCATTCACTAGATTAAGGGTTGGGATGTTTGTTGTTTGGATTGCAACCCTAATGTTTATTTCCCAATTATATTTTTCGTGAATTTAATATAATGATTTAGAAATTCATTAAGATTTAAGGAACAAGTGAACCTAGATTCATTTGACTTTTTTGTCTGTGATCAATTGAATCTAATAATGGGGCTAGGGGTCTTTATGTGAACAATCCACGTGAATGAAAAAGGTTACACCATACAATTAAATGATAAAAATATCTTAACATATAGTTAAACCTAGAATTGATTGATTATTATTCTCATGAAAAAGAACGAGTTAGGGTTTGGAAGAATTAAAATAGTAATAGCATAAAGATCTGATATTAATTACATCCTATCAATGAACAATAAGTTTAGCTATTCATATTCATGTTTGTCATCACATAAATTGAATAAGAAAATATAAAAACCTGGAAATCTACAGATTGAACAATAAAGAATCCTTCAAAACCTTGCTCTAAAACTGAAAATAGTAAACAATACATAACCTAACCTAAACTAAGATAAGTGTTTTATATATATACTAGGGCTCTAAAAAGAAAAGAAAAAAATCTGAAACCTCTTCGATCCTTGCAAAATCCGGAGGAGGAGCGTACAAAACCGCTTAGGGCGCGATCGTCCCCTCCAAAGGGTACGATCGCTCGGTTGGTTTTGTCAAAAGGGCGCGGTCGTGCAACTAAGGGAGGGCAGTTGCGCCAAACTTCTGTCAAAAGAGCGCGTTCGCGCGGTGCATAGGGTGGTCGCCCCCTCTCTCAATTCCTGATTTTGACTTTTCTTCTTTCCTTTGATTGTCTGCTCCGTTGTTGACCCTCATATCATCCTTAATCATTCCAAAATCCATCATTTTCCCTTTATTTCCCTGCCTTACACAAACACTAGAAGACCATATCAAAATAACAAATAACCCAAGGATTAAGCATAAATTAAGTCCGAAAGTACCTAATTTAGATGTGTATAAACACATTCATCAGTGGGGGACGCTGGTTTGGCTAGATTGGTGTCTGACGATGAAGAAGGAAACGATGGAATGGGGGATGATAACCTAGATTGGGTAGGAGAGAAGATTTGGGTAAGGGTTAATTAGGACCTTTCATGAGATGAATTTTTTCAATAAGGCTCCGTTTGTTTGGGAGAAAATATTTTTCAGAAAATGGTTTATGGAAAACATTTTCTGGAAAATGAAAATATTTTCCGTAATATAACATTCGTTTGTTTGATAAATCTACGAAAAATGTTTTCCAGAAAATATTATAATATGACTAAATTTTTTTTACGGGGTTGGGAGGTTGGGGGTGTGAATGTGCGCTCGCCCGAAAAAAAAAGAAAAGGAGTCGCCACACCGTTTTTAAGAGGAAACATTGAAAACCTTTATTTTAGAGAGAAAACATGAGTTCGGGGGTCAGGTTACGTGTTGGGAAGAACCGAGAGTTCACCCAACACGCCTCGTCCATAGACGAGTCTTTCAATCAAACACATCCAAGTAAATCCAAAGTGTGTGCAAATATCGATAATAAACGAAATGTGATAAAATGCATCTTATTAATTATGAAACGAGAAATTACATATTGTGAGCCCATTATTTAGGGAGGCCACATCCCTGATACAAACAAACTAGAACAGATTACAAAGGAAAAGAGTCAGCAGATGGGTCATGTGTGTCGCATGACACATCGTACCGATGACCACATGTGTCGCGTGACACAGATCACTTGGGGACGAAGGTGTCGCGTGACACATATGAGCCTTCTGCAGAAACCTCACAATATGAACTCGTAAATTAATAGAAGCTATACGGATCTAATTAACAAGCCGAATTATGAACGAAAAACATAAACAACATCAAATCGACCCGGGGAGTGTGGATATGGGTAGATCCACACCCCCTCGGGGCTCAAACACCAAATTCAACCAAATCAATCAATATGAGCTCAACTACACAATCTATGCAAGTTAAACAGAGAGATTGCGATTGGGATTCAGTAATTCAGATAGCTAGGATCTGATTAGTGAATCCAAACAAAAGAGAACTATAAAATTGCAAGGAATTAAATGAGAGAGAGAGAGAGAGAGAGGGTTAGGGAATTGTTACCCTTGTTGATTCCACGAATTCTATATCTAGTCAGATATAGAATCCTTCAATTCTTCGTTGTAGATCTCACAGCTCTGATCCAAGGGTTCCAATTGGTGTAGGTAGAGAATTGGGTTTGGATGAGAGGGATTAGTGGGTTGGAAGGTAGGAGAGAGAGAGGTTTTGTGCTTGGGATGTTCGTCACAATGCTATTTTGGCAGAGTAACAGTAGGCTAGAATTGGGATCTTCTTTTCAATGAGGGGGAGGGTCTTATTTATAGGCTGCAGTTGGCTGCCTTAGTATGTCGCACGACCTTACGCGTCCACTTTCCATGCCTCAAGCTGTCGCGTGACACAAGGTGGCTCAACCGATTTTGGCGCCAAAACCGGTTTACGGAACATTCCGGGAAAATACCCAAAAGGTCCAACAGGTTTTATTCCCAAGGGGTCCTTTGGCATGAATGATGTACCAAAAGGTACTTCCTTCGCGGGAAACTCATGGAACATTTCCGGAAGTCTCGGGGTAGGCCGGGAATTTACCAAAACGCCCCTTAATGCAGTTTTATTATATTAAAATGCATCGAAAAGGTTGCGAATTGGATTGGCGTACTTACAGAGCCCCTCGGCAACGTCACTTTTGGAAAAAGTGGGGTTGTCGATAAAATAAGACCCAATCTCAATGAGCAGATGGGGTTAAGGTGAAGGGCTAGAAGGGTGAGAAGGGGAAAATTATGGCTGGGCCTTTCTGAGAAAGGATTCCTACGTATCCCTTTAAGAAGGGAATCAAGCCAAATCGTAGTTCGGAACACAAGACTGGAGGGGAAAACGACAAATCGAAGAAGTGAGAACTATGGTGTCTCGAACCGATTTTGAAAATATTGTGAGATCTATGGTGTCTCGAACCATTTTTGAAAATGTTGTGAGATCTATGGTGTCTCGAACCACTTTTGAAAATATTGTGAGAACTATGGTGTCTCGAACCAATTTTGAAAATGTTGTGAGATCTATGGTGTCTCGAACCAATTTTGAAAATGTTGTGAGATCTATGGTGTCTCGAACCACTTTTGAAAATGTTGTGAGATCTATGGTGTCTCGGACCATTTTTGAAAATGTTGTGAGATCTATGGTGTCTCGAACCAATTTTGAAAAAATTGTGAGATCTATGGTGTCTCGGACCAATTTTGAAAATGTTGTGAGATCTATGGTGTCTCGAACCACTTTTGAAAATGTTGTGAGATCTATGGTGTCTCGGACCAATTTTGAAAATGTTGTGAGATCTATGGTGTCTCGAACCACTTTTGAAAATGTTGTGAGAACTATGGTGTCTCGAACCAATTTTGAAAATGTTGTGAGATCTATGGTGTCTCGAACCAATTTTGAAAATATTGTGAGATCTATGGTGTCTCGAACCATTTTTGAAAATGTTGTGAGAACTATGGTGTCTCGAACCAATTTTAGAAATATTGTGAGAACTATGGTGTCTCGAACCAATTTTGAAAATGTTGTGAGAACTATGGTGTCTCGAACCAATTTTGGAAATATTGTGAGATCTATGGTGTCTCGGACCAATTTTGAAAGTATTGTGAGAACTATGGTGTCTCGAACCAATTTTGAAAATGTTGTGAGAACTATGGTGTCTCGAACCAATTTTGGAAATGTTGTGAGAACTATGGTGTCTCGAACCAATTTTGGAAAGTATTGTGAGAACTATGGTGTCTCGAACCAATTTTGAAAATAATGTGAGAACTATGGTGTCTCGAACCAATTTTGAAAATAATGTGAGATCTATGGTGTCTCGGACCAGCTTTAAAACGACATGATATGATGACTAGACGCTTGAAAGAAATATGCGTTCATACCTGTATTGTGCTCACTCGCAGGTGTCGGAAGGTCTTAGACTACCATTGTTATTTCTGCTCTGCTGGGGATAAGTGTAGCTTCAGGAGGGCTCACGCTACTTCTTTCCTGCTCTCTTGTTGTTCTTTCTTTCATGTCATGGGCTTTGCTTGGGAAACTGGGGACTTTGCCTTTTTCTGTTTCTTTCTTTCTCAATTTGGTCTGAGGGCCAGTCTTGAGACTCAATTGATTATTGTACCTGCGAGGGTAAGACAACAACTCCCAGTGCTATGCCTAAATAAGCTTATCTTGTTAGTAAAGATTAATTTATGTTAGTTTGTTTGCACGAGTCGTGCGTTGCAGGAAAGCAAATGCGATTATTGGGTTAAAGGTCGGTTTTGCCGGGTTTACTCATGAAGTTTTGGGATTGTTTCGGACAGGTATGTATAGTAGGGGTCCTCTCCCGTGAGGTGGAAAATGATATGGCGCGGCTAGGCAAGTCGGGGACGCTCCCGAGAGTACGATTGCAGCGGAGTCCGGAGTGTATCGCGCGTCGAGACAAAGAAGCGGCGAGAGGGGGCGAGAGAGCCATCCGGCTTGGTGAATCCCAGCTGATAGTGCAAAGCAATCTGGAGGGAATCGGGTAAGGAGAGCCGGAGGGATACCTTAACCAAAGCCCCGGCTGAGGATATTCCATGCGGCTTCATCGCGGGCGAGAGTCATCTTGTAGCCACAGAGGCAATTCATCATTTCAAACCGTAGTCAATCGCATTTGGACAAGACTCGGAAATTTTTACGCGCAGGGGCACATCTTTCGAATGATGGGAAATGAATCCCGAATTCTGTGTATGACACTCTCGCTTTGGGTTTGGCTCTTTTGAGAGAGTATAAGCATCACAAGGTGTGGAAAGTGTATGGAAGCCCCTGGCCGGCCGAAACGGTGTTTAGCTCTATCTTCCTATGATGTAGCAATAGAAGACTTTTCGAGACACTTGAAAACTTGTCTTATTCGTGGTGATCACAAAGCTGCTTAAAACCCTTTATTGATGTTCGGGTTACTCAACCACCAAAGCTGATATGAGCAAATATTTTTATCAATCCTGAGGAGAAAACCCACTGATGTCGAGAATCGGAAGGATAGACAGTGTATGGGCATGGTCCTTGAAGAGACCGAATTTTCTGAGATTTGTTTGTGATTTCGACCGAACCAATAGTGGTTGCCTACGTTCCCCTCCTTACGAGGAGCTCAGGTCGCCGTAGTTCGGGTTTATCCCGAATGAAAAGAATGAACGGTGAAGTTCGGGGATGTGAGGACCTTCGAGAATTTTTGAGAATTGAAAAAAACGTGTCCTCTTAGAGTGTCGATGGGAGACACGGATCGAAGCCCTTGATGGGACGTCCACGGCGAGTGTTTGCGGAGTAGAAATGAAATATGCTCACATACAACGTCGAATGAACGGATGGAATTTGCACAATCTTCGCTTGATGGTTCTTTTGAGCCGGGATGGACTTGGCTCCTCTTTAAGCAACAATCTGTTTCAGATCTCGACGATATTGGAATGAGACTGCTATCCGGTAGGAACTGCGACTGGGCTTCAGGGTTTCGATCGGTCTTTGGGTGATTTAGGATATTATGACCTCTTAAAACGAGAGGTCGGCTAGGCTTTTTGCTGGCTGAACCTCTAAAGATGAGAGGTTGGCTCTTGGGTATGTGTTTGGGATTTCTAAGGTGAGGGAATCCATGATTGCATCTTCAATGCCTCTAAGAATGAGAGGTCAATCTTGGCTTTGGCTAAAGGGCAAAGGTAAGGGTAATGGTAATGGTAATGTCCTCTAAAATCGAGAGGACGGCTTGGGATCGGTTTGAGGTAATGGTGAGGGGACATCCGTGCTGTCTCTTTGTTCACTCTGAGACTCCTTTTGAGTAATGACCGAATCTTCTGACTTTCGCTTCTGAGAGGATCACTGGGGACTAGGCTCTCTTTCTTTTCTTTTCTTTTTTTTTTGTATCTTTTTTTTTGTATATTTTTTTTATTTTTGTCTCTCTCTTTTTTCTTTTGAGAGGAGAATTTCAGCTAGTCCCCAGGATGGATCATTGCTTTCCATCGTTCTTGAGCTTGGAGACGGTCGATCTTCTTTTGCATCGCGGGAGCCTCAAGGATAGTCCCTCTTCTTCTTGAAATGGTTAAACGGGTTTCAAAACGTGCCGATCTTGAACCGAAGGGGTATTGTTTAGTGAGGGTGAGGTGATGGTTTTCCCAAGGGTAAAAGGTTTCAACCGCAGTCCCTACCGGATAGTCTGAACGAGATAGAGTCTTCGTTTGCTTGTTAAGCTTACTTCGCGGAAGATCCATGCAAATTCATCGAGCAACGAGATAGCGAGGACGAAGGAAGATATGCGAGCATATTGGAATCGAGGTGGGGAGTTCTTAAGCCCCACTGCAGGAAGGATATCGATCCAATTTTCTCACTCCGATCAATTTAAATATTAGTCATTTCAAAGCGTTAGTCGGTGAGTAGCACAAGTGATCATTTGGAATAAGACCATTTCAATTGAGTGTAACGTAGGTGTTCTAGTGATGTCTCGAGTCTAGCAGGAATAGAAGCAAATATTTTATTATTGAAAATAAAAAACTCATAACATGGACTTGACAGACTCGCGACCACATAAAAGACACTCTAGAACCTACGACGCTGACTGATTGACTTCGTTGTCTACGGGTGAGATAACCTCTGGGCTTCTGCTGATATCACTAAAGAAGATCGGGGACAACATTGGGGCGAGCCTTCTCAACCTTTCCATCATCAACAAGTCTTCGAATAACCTTCTTCAAGGGGATGCAATCATCGGTGATGTGACCCGGATACTGGTGATATTGGCAATATTTGCTATGATCCAAGTCCGGATTGGGTTTGGTGGGGTTGTAGTTATCAAGTGGCCTGATCATTCCCTGTTGAACCAATCCCCTGAAGGCCTCTTCGGTTGTCATTCGAGATCATCAAGCGTCTTTGCTTACGGGGTGGTGCTTTCTCTGGTCCCTGTAGATTGCTGACACTGTTGTCGATGGTCATCTCTTTTGCCTCAGGGATCGTTGAACTTGTCGCTCTGTGTCGAAATCCACCATTATTGCCAACATTGGTGTTTGATGCAAGGTTAAAGAGTCTATTTTCGCTGCGGGCTCCCATGCCTACCATTTCCCTCAAGTCAGGATACCAACCACTTCCGATAGCTTCACGGAGAACTGGCTTCACACACGATAGAAAGATGTCCTTTTGATCCTGCAGCGGGATTGACTCAGAGAGTTCATTCAGCTTAGCGTTCCATCTCTTGTAGAACTCGATGATTGACTCGTCTTGTTTCTGAATTGTACCGACCAAATCATCCCTGGTTGTGCGCCATTCAAGGTTTCCACGATACTTTTCAAGAAAGGCCTCAGTAGTCTGACTCCAAGTAGCTCAATTTTCTGACTTAAGGGTTAGAAACCATGTCAAGGCAGGTCCTTTGAGTGTGAGATGAAAGTGCTGAGCCATAAACTCGGGAGTACAACCCATTGCCCCCATAGTCATCACGTATGTGTCCACATGAGTTTTCGGGCATGCCGAGCCATCAAATTGTATTTTGGGCATTTTGAACTTGTAAGGAAGAGGCTCTACTTGCTTTGGGTCAACAACCTTAAGTCCACTTGATCCCGCCGTCAACTTGTCAATTTGCTTCTTTGCATTTGCTTCAACGGTGCGATTACCTCTGGAGTCATCCCGGGAAGTTGAGGAAGAGTGGTAGCAATAGTAGAAGAAGGCTCAAAAGCGGCTGGTTGGAAGAGAGGCGGCGAGCTAACCCGGATGCTTTGGCCGGCAAATGATTAAATTGACCGGTTGGGAAATTCGATTCGCGGAAAAGCACCGCAGGCCCGTAAGGAATTGACCCCGGATGTTGCATAGATGATGAGCCAAATCCAAAAGCTAAATCCATTGAAGGCCGAGACATGTATTCTTGAAACCGAGGCCGTCTAGTAGGAAACCGCATAGATCCATCCCGTCGAACCGATTCCCTGAGGTAGGATGTCGATTCTGATACCGGGCGTTACTGCGAAAGTGAGGACCATGAGACCGGCCTTGCGAGGCGAGAACCCGGAAGCCACGTACCTTGATTGTTCGGAAAGCCAGGACCCAAATTGGCCTAGAGGCACGGGAGCATTGAGAATTGGTGAGGAGGTCAAATCATGGAAGGCATTTGTGTTCCTCCAAAACCAACTTGAGAGTTCACCGGCGGCCCACGATTACGAGCGTAAGCTGACTGTGCACCACAGGTGCGAGGCCGAAAAGGAGAGAAACATTCCCGGCTCCTAGATCAGTGTCATTAACTTCAGTGATCTCTTCATAAGTTCCATCAGCGCGTCGGATCACAGCAATACCTCGGCTTCTCATTGCATCTACGAACTTAGGATGTGCTGCCTCTTCCCTGGCTTGAGTGAGTAATTGAGTCTCACGCTCTCTAGCTAGAGCGGCTTCCAAATTAGCCCTCATCTCCTCCATAGACAGACTATGCATGACTTGTTGATCCGCGGCAGATGAATCCTCATATTGAGTGGTCATACTCTTCTCTGCACTAGACATCTCTGAAATTGAATCGGGTGCGAAATCTGTAGAAACTGCAGCTGCCTCAAGACGCGAACTAAACGAACACCGGGAATCGGATCGCGCACCCAACTTGCCTTATCTGGAGAGGATAGAGCGTGTATAAAGAGGGGGGTAGAGAATTTTGAGGAGGTACGGGAGAGGGAAGAATACGGAAAGGAGACGGACTCGTGCAACACTTTATTATTCAAGTAGAAATTAGTATTTTAAATCCTAAATACAGTTGGGAAAGGATAAGCCTTTATTCATACTAACTATACCTTGGGGAAACCTAATGACGCAACGTTCGAATTACACCAAATGCTTTGTCTTGAAACATATAATAGGTAATGATACCTAACCAAACCCTAACATCTTTATGGAACGAAAAGGTTTGTCCAAATTTCTAAGGAAATTTGGGCAGCATAACGAGTCTTTTCGAAGAAAAATCCGGCATGACCTCTCGTCGGTACATGTTGGCAATGCGGCATGATCTCTCGTTTAGAAAACGTCACGGGAGTGACATGTCCTCACGTGAAATCATGTTGCATTTGGCAACATGTCCACAAGGTGTGAGGTTTTGGGAGAAGGTATAAGGACCTATGACATTTTTCAAAAACACTTCATTTTGTTGCAATTAAAACATTGTATCGAAAACCAACCGTGGGTAAGGTTTAGTGTGGTGCCACCTATAACGCACTAGGGGTTTAGGTTTGATTTCAGGCGCTCAAGCGTAGGCGAATTTCATGGCCGTCCGCGATGCCGTCAATCGCACCCGAGGGTTCTAAATCTACGTGGTGTAGTGTGCGGGATGGCTATGTTCCTTTATTTATGAAAATGATTTTTTATATATATATATATATATATATATATATATATATATATATATATATATATATATATATATATATATATATATATATATATATATATATATATATATATATATATATATATATATATATATATATATATATATTTTTTTAAAAAAAAGAAAACAACACACACCCTCACACAGGATAAATAGGGAACAATAACCAAATGAGTCACGCTTTGGTCCAAGGGACCGCCCTCAAACCAGCCTTCTGATGATCTGCTCATGGCCACCTTTTGTCGCGTGACACAGACAACCAGAGACAAAGGTGTCGCACGACTGGATGGTCACCGAACCGGCAGCTCTTCAATCATCAAATCAGCCCCTGTTTTACCATAGCAAGAGCAACACAAAAAGAAGACTAATGCACAAAAAAAATGACCACAAACACAAAGGGCTCACAAGTTCCATAATCAACAAAATGTAGGCATCACAAATGATTATCGAATAATGTACACAACATGGATGCATTGGATGTTTTTTGACTAAACGAAAGCTTGACCCACTTAACACTTGAAAAACAGGTTTTCAAGTGAAATTCCCCAGCAGAGTCGCCACTGAATGTGCGCTCGCCCAAAAAAAAGAAAAGGAGTCGCCACGCCGTTTTTAAGAGGAAACATTGAAAACCTTTATTTTAGAGAGAAAACATGAGTTCGGGGGTTAGGTTACGTGTTGGGAAGAACCGAGAGTTCACCCAACACGCCTCGTCCATAGACGAGTCTTTCAATCAAACACATCCAAGTAAATCCAAAGTGTGTGCAAATATCGATAATAAACGAAATGTGATAAAATGCATCTTATTAATTATGAAACGAGAAATTACATATTGTGAGCCCATTATTTAGGGAGGCCACATCCCTGATACAAACAAACTAGAACAGACATAAAGGAAAAGAGTCATCAAGTAGATGGGTCATGTGTGTCGCATGACACATCGTACTGACCACATATGTCGCGTGACACAGATCACTTGGGGACGAAGGTGTCGCGTGACACATATGAGCCTTCGCGAAACCTCACAATATGAACTCAAAAATTAACAAGCTATACGCATCTAATTAACAAGCCGAATTATGAACGAAAAACATAAACAACATCAAATCGACCCAGGAGTGTGGATATGGGTAGATCCACACCCCCTTGGGGGCTCAAACACCAAATTCAACCAAATCAATCAATATGAGCTCAACTACACAATCTATGCAAGTTAAACGAGAGATTATGTATTGGGATTCGCAATTCGTGATAGCTAGGATCTGATTAGTGAATCCAAACAAAAGAGAACTATAAAATTGCAAGGAATTAAATGAGAGAGAGAGAGAGAGAGGGTTAGGGAATTGTTACCCTTGTTGATTCCACGAATTCTATATCTAGTCAGATATAGAATCCTTCAATTCTTCGTTGTAGATCTCACAGCTCTGATCCAAGGGTTCCAATTGGTGTAGGTAGAGAATTGGGTTTGGATGAGAGGGATTAGTGGGTTGGAAGGTAGGAGAGAGAGAGGTTTTGTGCTTGGGATGTTCGTCACAATGCTATTTTGGCAGAGTAACAGTAGGCTAGAATTGGGATCTTCTTTTCAATGAGGGGGAGTGTAAAGTGTGGAAATGAGGGGAGGGTGAAGCAAATATAATTATCTTTCTCCTTCAAATAAAGCTCCCAACCCTAACCCCCATTTCCATATTAAACCCACCTAGGGGTGTGCAAACCCGCCCATCGGCCCGCAAAGCCCGCAAAAACCCGGCCCGCAAGGCCCGCGCCCGCAATTTTTCAATCCTGTTGTGCTTGACAGCTTGAAGGCCCGCGGGCTTGGGCTGAGATCGGGCTCTTATTGTTCTACAGTCCGTTAGGGCCCGGCCCGTCTCTTTCAAAACTACGTCATTTTGTAATTTATATATATAATAAATTTAACTTTGAGCCTAGAAATTTTACTTCCCTCATTGCAGCATGTATTGGGAATGATGCACATGGTGTAACTTTGATTACAACTTGGATTTTTTTTATTCGGTATGGATTGATGGGCTGAAAATAATTTATATGGCAATTCTTTTGTATGGCAATTCTTTTGATCTTGAATAATTGGGCTCCAAAAACTCCATGGCAAAATGATAAAGTGGTAATGGATTGATGGGCTGAAAATAATTTAAAGCCCAAGATGTAATAGGTATAAAATTTTCAAAATACAACATCTAATTTGTAAGTCCGTCAAGTCCGAGCCCTCACAATGCCCGTTTAAAGCCCGCAAAAGCCCGTTAATTTGGGCCCGCATGAAGCCCGCTATGTTGGGCTCTTGAAATTGAAGCCCGCAACTAAATGGGCCCATACCGGGCTTTGCCAAAGCTCGCGGGCTTTAGAACCGTGCACACCCCTAAACCCACCTCCCTCACTCAGCTCTCTGGCCACACCAACCACCACACATATCATCTCTCTTTGAAACTCTCAGCCCCCCTTTATTCTCCTCGACGTCGTCTCCCACTCACCCACCACCCATGGATTTCACACTCTCTCTCTCCCATTTTCTCTCAATTATTTACCCATTACCAAACGAAATCACCATGGATTTCGGTAGATATGTGTGCACACTCTCCCTCTCTCCTCTTTAACCTTACTCTGGTCCCCTCTCCACCCATGTCCGCCACCTTCTTTCCATCGTCTGCCATATCTTTCGCCTTCTCTCTTATGCCCCCCTCTCTCTCTCTCTCTCTCTCTCTCTCGTCTCTTTCTCTCTCTCTCTCTCTCTCAACATCTCTTTTAGCAAGATCTATTCTCTCTCAAAATATAGGTTCTATTTAAAGGAAGTGACTTTGGTTTGTTAATTTAGTTTCAGTTTCTAATTTGTTCATTTTTGTTTAATTTGTTGATGGGTTTGTTCAAATTTGTTGATGATTTTGTTGGTGGTGTTGGCGGGTGTTGGTGGGTGATGGTGATATGATGGCAGATTGGGGCAGGGAGATGAGGGGAGAAAGGAGGAGGTCGGAGGATAGTGGCGCACTGTGGTTGTTATGGTGGTGGACAAGGGCGGATTCAGTTGTGCGCCAGAAAGTGCAACTGACGCACCTGAGTTTTTCAAAAAAATTTAGCGAGTATTTATATATATAAAAAAAACTATAGGGATGCAAATTGTTGTCTGAGAGTGGATTTATTGGATTTTCTGATGGGATTAGGGGTAGGATGGTAATCTGAGAGGGGATGGTGTGGGGAGAGCAGTGGCGGCCATAGGAGTGGGGCTAAGATAAGAAGGAAGAAAGAAGGAGGTAGACGAAGATGTGACCCACATCATGTGGGGTTTTTTTTTGGGATGAAATTGATTTAGGTTGGAAACTGGGAAATTGGGGTTTCTTAGGAGTGAGGGTTAATTTGCAAATAAATATTTTAATCTTAGGCCCCTCAATATTTGTGCGAATTATTTTTAGGTTTCTTATTTTGATATTATTCACTTTTATCCTTTTTAATTTTCACATCAGCAAATTTTGACCAAGTTAGTGCCAACTCATCAATTTTATGACATTAGCATGCTACATAGACAGATTTAACGGCAATTTGGACGGAAATGAGATGGAAGGACGACATGGTAAAAATATTATCTTGCAATTTTTTATAAAAATGATACATATTATTTTATCTTGCAATTTTTTTTTTAATATTGCATTACATTTTGTATACCCTGACTCTAAATCTTAGATACGCCACTGGTGGTGGAGGATGGAAATGAGATAAAGAGCTAGGGGAAATGTGGGATGAATTTGGACATAAACATAAACTTGAGAAGGATTTTTTATCATATTTTTTTGATAATTGTTGTTATTTATACCTTTTATTATTATATTTTGTTTATTTATTATGAGGATAGTATATTTTTCTTAAAATAATTTTTTTACCCAACTCAAAATTTAAAGTTATAAATTATGAATTTTTTTCTCAAATAATTCAATTTTAAAAATTTAAATCCCAAAATAACCCACATTTGAAACTATTTGTCAAAATGACCAACTTTTTGGAACTCGCTACACGGTGTAGCGAGTTTATGCTATTAAAAAAAACTAAAATTTGAACTCGCTCCACAATGTAGCGAGTTCAAATTGACAATAACCTGCTCATACTACAAAGGTCCAAAGTAAGTTTGTATTTCTCCGTCTCACTTTAAATTACAAAATAATAATACAAAACTTATGTATTAATAAAGAAAACTAAATAGAAATATTATTTTTTTCATCTCAAATAAATACTTTAAAAAATATACTTCTATAAAAAATTATATTCTTCATTTCAAAAATAAATATTACTTTCGACTCAAAATGAATAACCAAAAAATAATACTACATTTTTTATCCAAAAAAATGAGCATTACTTCCTTCATCCCAATGAATATTTTAAAAATTAATACTACTTCATTCGCCTCTAAAATTAATGTTTGTAATGTTAGTGCATTCGTCTCAAAATATGACATTAAGATGACATTAATTTTTTAGACGAATAAAGTAGTATTCTTTTTTTAAATGTTCATTGAGACGAAGGAAGCAATGTTCATTTTTTTGGACATAGAAAAAAATTCTACTTTTTAAGAAAAAAAATTCCTTCAATTCAAAAATGAATATTACTTTCGTCTCAAAATTAATACTACTTTCTATATCCAAAAAAAAAAAAAATTGCTTCCTTTGTCTCAATGAACATTTTAAAAAAGAATACTACTTTGCTTGTCTCAAAAATTAATATTCATTTACTGAGACGAAGACACTAACATTATAAACATTAATTTTTAAAAAAGAATACTACATCGTCTAAGAAAATAAATTACTATCTTCGTCCCAATGAATATTTTATAAAATATTACTTCATTTGTTTAAAAAAATAATCTCATATAGTGAAACGAATGCACTAACTTTACAATCATTAATTTTTGAGGCAAATGAAGCAGTATTATTTTTTTAAATATTCATTGGGGTGAAGAAAGTAATATTCATTAGTTTGGACAAAAAATGTAGTATTGTTTTTTGGTTATTCATTTTGAATCGAAAGTAATATTTATTTTTGAAATAAAGATTATAATTTTTTATTGAATTATATTTTTTAAAGTATTTATTTGAAATAGAAAAAATAATATTTCTATTTAGTTTTCTTTATTAATACATAACTTTTGTATTGTTATTTTGTAATATAAAGTGAGACGGAGAAGTACAAACTTACTTTGGACCTTTGTAGGAGGAGCAGGTTATTGTCAATTTGAAGGTTATTGTCAATTTGAACTCGATACATTGTGTAGCGAGTTCAAATTTTAGTTTTTTTTAATAGCATAAATATTAAAATAAAATTGAGCAAATTTAAATTCGCTACACCGTGTAGCGATTTTAACCGGAAAAATTATAAACTCACTACAACGTGTAGTAGTTCCAAAAAGTTGGTCATTTTGGCAAATAATTTCAAATGTGGGTTATTTTGGGATTTAGATTTTTTAAATAGAATTATTTGAGAAAAAAAAATCTAAAATTATGTAGTAAGATAATAGTTAATATTTTAATTTATATTAACTATTTTATATTACTAATATAAAAATTAACAAGGTGATTATTTATTTCTAGCTAATGATTTAGTTTTAAAAGAAAAATATTATTTTTAGTAAGGGGACTATCTATTGCTTCTTCTTTTTTTTTTTTTTTGAAAGATTTTATTGCATAAAAATGAAATATTTAAAGAAGTTTTTGGAAGAAAGGATTGTTTTATTCATCTTTGCTTTGTGAATTTATACAGAAAATAATAACAAACTAGCTAAGGATTTACATAATCAATATCCTAAAATACGGGAATTACATAGGAGAATTACATGGGATTACAGGGAGGATTACATGGGATGATAATGATAACAAATATACTGATAATACAAAAACAAATATACTGATAATACAAATGAGAATAATAGCTAATTATGAGGAGGAGATATTATTTCCTTAATACGCCCTCGCAAGTTGGACGTTCCTTGAGTAAGACCAATCTTGGAAATAAGCGAGTTGAACCGAGCACGAGGGAGAGGTTTGGTGAGCGCATCTGCCAGTTGATCCCGACCGGAGATATGTTGGACACGGAGGTGGCCATTTTGAACTTGTTCCCGGACGAAATGAAAGGCGAGAGCAAGGTGTTTCATTCTTGAGTGAAAGACGGGGTTTGCTGAGTAGGAGGTTGCACCCAAGTTGTCACTATAAATTACCGGAGGCTGCGAAGAGGAGGCATGAATTTCAGACAGAAGGTTGGAGACCCATAGTAGCTCGGCTGTGGTGGCAGCAATGGCACGGAACTCGGCGTCCGTGGAAGACCGAGCTATAGCACGTTGCTTCTTTGAGGACCAAGCTATGGGATTGCGACCAAGATAAACAATATAGCCTGAGGTGGAAAGAAAATTATCATGGTCGCCCGCCCAGTCGGCATCACAAAAGGCATGAAGTGGAGAAGGGTTGTGTTTAAAGAGCTGAATGCCCAAGTACATGGAACCATGCAAGTAGCGGAGTAAACGTTTGAGAGCCACCCAATGTGACTCTTGGGGGTGGTGGAGAAACTGGGCAAGCCGATTGACTGAGAAAGCGATGTCGGGACGGGTGAACGAAAGATATTGAAGACTACCAATGATAGCCCGAAACTCGGAGGGGTTGTAAATAGGGGTGCGGGGCATGGCCGAGACAGGAGGGTAGGTTGCCATGGGGGTGGGGGAGGGTTTTGAGTGAAGCATGTCATGTTTGAGTAGGATATCATGAATGTATTTAGATTGGGAAAGGTGAATGCCAAGAGAGTTTGGTGTTACCTCAATGCCTAAGAAGTAGGAGAGAGGACCCAAGTCCTTTAGGGAGAACCGAGAGGAGAGACTTTGAATAAAAGAGTGAAGAAAAGAGTCGGAGGGGCCGGTGACAATAATGTCATCGACGTAGACTAGAAGAAGTAAGTGTTGAGATTTTTGAGTATAAATAAAGAGGGAGGGATCGGCAATGGAAGACGAGAAACCGAAGGAGAGAAGAAAATTTTTGAGTTCGGTAAACCAAGCACGTGGTGCTTGTTTGAGGCCATAAATGGCTTTGGAAAGTTTGCAAACGTGAGAGGGGTGGGAGGTGCTTTGGAAACCGGGAGGTTGAGACATATAGACGGTTTCGGAAAGACGACCTTGAAGGAATGCGTTATTGACGTCAAGTTGGCGAAGGGACCAACCATGACTAATTGCAAGAGAGAGAGAATGAGACGGATGGTAACGGGTTTGACAACAGGACTAAAGGTGTCGGAATAATCTAGACCTGGACGTTGGTGGAATCCTTTGGCTACAAGGCGAGCTTTGTATTTTTGAATGGAATTATCTGGGTTGTACTTGATACGAAATACCCATTTGCAACCAACGATATTGGGAGCCTCATGTGAGGGGACAAGAGACCATGTGTTGTTATTGATAAGGGCAGTGTATTCATCGATCATGGCGGTATGCCAATGAGGAGAGGATAAGGCCTGTTTTGTGGAAGTGGGGAGAGAGTTCGGGGAGGGTAGTGTGGCTAGGTTAGCGTATTTGGGGTTGGGCTTTCGGATATTATTGGAGAGGCGGGTGGTGATGGTGCGGTTTGGGTTAGTGGGAGGGGCTGGATTTGGTTCGGCAGTGTGGGGTGGATGGGTTGTGGTCTCGACAGAAGGAGTGAGCTGGGAGGGAGGGTTGGTGTTTTGGACGGGTAGAGGGGCTGGGAGAGGGTTTTGCATGGAAGTAGTACGTGGGTCAGGAAGGTTGTCTGGCGAAGGTGAATGGGTAACAATTGGTTGGGTAGACAGAGATGTGGGAGGTACAGAGGGGTTAGCAGTTTGAGGTGTGGGAATGGTAGAATTAGGGGAGTTGGTAGAAGGCAGTATAGGTAAAGAGAATGAGCACCACTCAGTGGGAGACATTGTGGGAGATGTAGTGGGATTGGATATAAGAGTAGAATAAGGGAACTCAGACTCTACAAATTTTACATGTCTCGAAGTATAAATGCGATTTGTAAGAGGGTCAAGACAATAAAAGCCACTTTGAGAGGGAGAATAACCGACAAAGATGCAAGGAGTAGACTTGGGTGCGAGTTTGTGTGGTGTATAAGGACGGAGCCAGGGGTAGCAAAGACACCCAAAACATTTTAATTTTGTGTAGTTTGGAGATTTTTGAAAAAGGCAGAAGTAGGGGGAGTCATTTTGGAGGGTGGAGGTGGGCATTCGATTGATGAGGTACGATGCGGTGATTAAGGCATGTGGCCAAAAAGTGAGAGGAAGGTTTGCATGAGAGAGAAGAGTGAGACCGGTTTCAACCAAATGTCTATGACGACGTTCGGAGAAGCCATTATGTTCGGGAGTGTGGGGAGGGGAAGTTAGGTGAGAAATGCCCTGATTTAGAAGAGAGGGAGTGAGTTTAATGTACTCACCTCCGTTATCAGAAAAGAATTGTTTGATGGGACGGGAAAAGTGTTTTTCAACAAGATATTTGAAACGAAAGAAGATAGCATAAGTGTCGGATTTGTGTTTAAGGGGATATAACCAAGTGTATTTTGTATAATGGTCAACAAAAATAACATAGTTTTTATAGTTGTCATAAGAGAGAACGGGAGAGGTCCAAACATCGGAGAAAATTATTTCAAGTGGTGCATGCGATTCAAGAGTGGAAGAAGAAAGCTTGTGACTTTTATTAATGTTGCAAGAGTTACAATGGGAAATAGAACCACTAGGAATTGAAAGACTAAATAATTTATTCAAATGAGAAACAATTGGGGGAGCGGGGTGTCCCAATCGATGATGCCAGGAATGGAGAGAAGCAACCGTGCTAACGTTTGCTTGGAGAGATGAGTGATGCCATATGTAGACTCCACGTTCAAGTGTGCCGTGGAGAAGAACATGATGCGTCGAGATTGCCTTGATAAGAAAAGAAGAGTGTGAGAATTCAATTGTAGCATTGTTATCAAGGCAAAATTTCGAAACGGAAAGAATATTGTGAGAAATACGAGGTACGTGCAAGACATTATTGAAAGTGATATGAGATGTAGATGTGGAGTAAGAGAATGAACCTATATTGGCAATGGGAAGAGAGGAGCCATCGCCGATGATAACATCATCGCTACCAACATAGGGGTGGTGAAGAGCTAAGGTAGAGAGATCATTCGTGATGTGGTTCGTAGCACCACTATCAACAAGCCAAGGAGCCGGAGGTGAGGCGAAAGACATTGAAACCGTGTGGACTTGGGGAGGAGAGGGGGAGGTAGTGGTGCGAGAGGGGCGGCTGGAAGTGGGTGGAGGCGGGAAGACAACCATGGGATAGTCCCTTTTGAACTGATGGCACTGTGAGATAACGTGGCCCACGAAGCGGCAATATTGACACTTGCCCTTGAAGGGGTTGGCGGACTGAGTAGGGCGAGAAGGGGGTAGGCAGAATGGGTGGGTTGGGGTTGTGGCGAGCATGGTTGTGACGGTGGGTTTGAGCAACATGGGCCGAAACAGGGTAAGGGAGAGGGTTGGATGGTGGGGCGGCTTGTTTGAGGGAGAGTTCGTGGTTGATCAATTTTTCATGAAGAGATTCGAAGGAGATGGGGGTATCTCTAGCACGAACGGAATCAATCACGGGTTTGTAAGCCTCATATTCTAAGCCTTTGAGGACCTTTGAAACGATGTCCTCGGAGTCCATTGGTTTTCCTAGGATGGCCAATTTGTCGGTGCATGTTTTTATAGCTTGCATATAGTCGGTGATGGAGAGTGAGGATTGAGTGATGGAGTCTAGGTGGTGTTTGACTTGTAGGATGTGGCCCCTAGATGGGTTGGCATAGGTGGTCTTAAGGATTTCCCAAACTTGGTGGGATGTGGTTGCTTGAAAGACAAGAGGTGCAACTGCGGTGTCAAGGGTTCCTAAGATGGCGCTAAGGATGAGACGATCTTGTCTCTGCCATGTGATAGAGGCGGGGTTGGGAGATTCTTTACCATTGGTATCTTTGATGGTAGCGGCTGGGGAGGGGTGGGAACCATCGACGAATCCTAGAAGGTCTAGGCCAAACAGAAGAGAGGTGATTTGAGATGACCACGAGAGGTAGGTAAGGGGGGTAAGGGTTTTGCAGTTGGAGAGGTTAACGAGGATTATTGGAGAAGAAGGGTCAGCGGAATTTGGGATGGTGGTGTGTGAGCTTTGTCCGGCCATTGGGTGATGGGCAGTGGTGATGAGAAGGCGGCAATGGAGTGATATAAGGTGGCTGTAAAAGAAACTAGGAACAATGCTCTGATACCATAAAGAAGTTTTTGGAAGAAAGGATTGTTTTATTCATCTTTGCTTTGTGAATTTATACAGAAAATAATAACAAACTAGCTAAGGATTTACATAATCAATATCCTAAAATACGGGAATTACATAGGAGAATTACATGGGATTACGGGATTACAGGGAGGATTACATGGGATGATAATGATAACAAATATACTGATAATACAAAAACAAATATACTGATAATACAAATGAGAATAATAACTAATTATGAGGAGGAGATATTATTTCCTTAATAATATTTAGCTTTAGTTATAATATAATAATGCTTTTAAAATAATATATATTAATTTTTTCAAAGCAAAAAAAATCAAATTATATTAACTTTATTTGTTTATTTAATAAAAGAAGAGTTGATATTATAAAAAAAAAAATCATTTTTTAAAAGTGAAAAAAAAAAAGACGGATTTTGTTTTTTCCGCGCGTTCTACTTAGAAACTGCTCACGCTCTACTTAGAAACTGCGGAGATCTTGTTGTTGAAATCCACTTAAATCCACAAGTGGGATAGCTGGAAAATTCAATTAAACGGAAAACCCAATTTGTGCACCATTCTGACAGAGCATATATTCTTCAATCTTAGTGCTGGGTACTTTTTTTGCAATTAGATTCCATGTAGTGCTGAGAACTCAATTGTGACATAATCCACCAAGTCAGATGGAAAAAATTTCTATATTGTAATAAAATAACCTATTAAATGTACTCCTTATTATTAAGGAAATAATATCTCCTCCTCAAAATTAGCTATTATAGGTATTCTTATCATTTGTATTATTAGTAAATATTTGGTTGTGATTATCATCAGTCAACCCAATCCCATGTAATCCTCCCATGCAAATGTAATCCCCTTAATTTAGGAGCTTGATGATGTATATCTTTAGTTAGTTTGTTATTGCTTTATTGTATAAATACACAAAGTCAAGATGAATAAAATATCTTTCTTCTTCTAAACCTTCTTTATGGTATCAAAGCATTTGATCCTAGCTTTTAATTTTTGACAGCCACCTTATACCACCCCATTGCCGCCTTCCCACCACCACTGCCCATCACCCAATGGCCGGCCAAAGCTCACACACCACCATCCCAAATTCCTCTGACCCTTCCTCTCCAATAATTCTCGTTAACCTCTCCAACTGCAAAACCCTTACCCCCCTCACCTACCTCTCGTGGTCATCTCAAATCACCTCTCTTCTGTTCGGTCTAGACCTTCTAGGATTCGTCGATGGCTCCCACCCCTCCCCAGCCGCTACCATCAAAGCCACCGATGGTAAAGAATCTCCCAACCGCGCCTCTATCACATGGCAGAGACAAGATCGTCTCATCCTTAGCGCCATCTTAGGAACCCTTGACACCGCGGTTGCACCACTTGTCTTTCAAGCCACCACATCCCGCCAAGTATGGGAAATCCTTAAGACCACCTATGTCAACCCATCTAGGGGCCACATCATACAAGTCAAACACCACCTAGACTCTATCACTCAATCCTCACTCTCCATCACCGACTATATGCAAGCTATAAAAACATGCACCGACAAATTGGCCATCCTAGGAAAACCAATGGACTCCGAGGACATCATTTCAAAGGTCCTCAAAGGCTTAGAATATGAGGCTTACAAACCCGTGATTGATTCCGTTCGTGCTAGAGATACCCCCATTTCCTTCGAAACTCTTCATGAAAAATTGATCAACCACGAACTCTCCCTCAAACAAGCCGCCCCACCGTCCAACCCTCTCCCTTACCCTGTTTCGGCCCATGTTGCTCACACCCACCGTCACAACCACGCTCGCCACAACCCCAACCCACCTATTCTGCCTACCCCCCTTCTCGCCCTACTCAGTCCGCCAACCCCTTTAAAGGCAAGTGCCAATATTGCCGCTTCGTGGGCCACGTTATCTCACAGTGTCATCAGTTCAAAAGGGACTATCCCATGGTTGTCTTCCCGCCTCCACCTACTTCCAGCCGCCCCTCTCGCACCACTGCCTCCCCCTCTCCTCCCCAAGCCCACACGGTTACAATGTCTTCCGCCCCACCTCCGGCTCCTTGGCTTGTTGATAGTGGCGCTACGAACCACATCACGAATGATCTCTCCACCTTGGCTCTTCACCACCCCTATGTAGGTAGCGATGATGTTATAATCGGCGATGGTTCCTCCCTTCCCATTGCTAATATAGGTTCATTCTCTTACTCCACATCTACAACTCCTATCATTTTCAATAATGTCTTGCACGTACCTCGTATTTCTCGCAATATTCTTTCCGTTTCACAATTTTGCTGTGATAACAATGCTACAATTGAATTCTCACACTCTTCTTTTCTTATCAAGGCAATCTCGACCCATCATGTTCTTCTCCACAGCACACTTGAACGTGGAGTCTACATATGGCATCCCTCATCTCTCCAAGCAAATGTTAGCACGGTTGCTTCTCTCCATTCTTGGCATCATCGATTGGGACACCCCTCTCCCCCAATTGTTTCTCATTTGAATAAATTGTTTAGTCTTTCAATTCCTAGTGGTTCTATTTCCCATTGTAACTCTTGCAACATTAATAAAAGTCACAAGCTTTCTTTTTCCACTTCTACTCTTGAATCGCATGCACCACTTGAAATAATTTTCTCCGATGTATGGACTTCTCCCGTTCTCTCTTATGACAATTATAAATACTATGTTATTTTTGACGACCACTTTACAAAATACAATTGGTTATATCCCCTTAAACACAAATCCGACACTTATGCTATCTTCTTTCGCTTTAAATCTCATGTTGAAAAACATTTTTCCCGTCCCATCAAACAATTCTTTTCCGATAACGGAGGTGAATACATTAAACTCACTCCCTCTCTTCTAAAAGAGGGCATTTCTCACCTAACTTCCCCTCCCCACACTCCCGAACATAATGGCTTCTCCGAACGTCGTCATAGACATTTGGTTGAAACCGGTCTCACTCTTCTCTCTCATGCAAACCTTCCTCTCACTTTTTGGCCACATGCCTTAATCACTGCATCGTACCTCATCAATCGAATGCCCACCTCCACCCTCCAAAATGACTCCCCCTACTTCCGCCTCTTTCAAAAATCTCCAAACTACACAAAATTAAAATGTTTTGGGTGTCTTTGCTACCCCTGGCTCCGTCCTTATGCACCACACAAACTCGCACCCAAGTCTACTCCTTGCATCTTTGTCGGTTATTCTCCCTCTCAAAGTGGCTTTTATTGTCTCGACCCTCTTACAAATCGCATTTATACTTCGAGACATGTAAAATTCGTAGAGTCTGAGTTCCCTTATTCTACTCTTATATCCAATCCCACTCCATCTCCCATAATGTCTCCCACTGAGTGGTGCTCATTCTCTTTACCCATATTACCTCCTACCAACTCTCCTAATGCTACCATTCCCATAACCCAAACTGATGACCCCATTGTACCTCCCACAACTCTTTCTACCCAACCAAATTATTCCCATGCACCTTTGCCAGACAATCTTCCCGACACACATACTATTTCCATGCAAAACTCTTCCCCAGCCCCCCTACCCGTCCAAAACACCAACCCTCCCTCCCAGATCACTCCTTCTGCCGAGACCACAACCCACCCACCCCACACTGCCGAGCCCCATCCAGCCCCTCCCACCAACCCAAACCGCACCATAACCACCCGCCTCTCCAATAATATCCGAAAGCCTAACCCCAAATACGCTCACCTAGCCACACTACCCTCCCCGAACTCTCTCCCCACATCCACAAAACAGGCCCTATCCTCTCCTCATTGGCATGCCTCCATGCTCGATGAATACACTGCCCTTCTCAAAAATAACACATGGTCTCTTGTCCCCTCTCATGAGGCACCCAATATCGTTGGTTGCAAATGGGTATTTCGAATCAAGTACAACCCAGATACCTCCATTCAAAAATATAAAGCTCGCCTTGTAGCCAAAGGATTCCACCAACGTCCAGGTCTAGATTATTCCGACACCTTTAGTCGCGTTGTCAAACCCGTTACCATCCGTCTCATTCTCTCTCTTGCAATTAGTCATGGTTGGTCCCTTCGCCAACTTGACGTCAATAACGCATTCCTTCAAGGTCGTCTTTCCAAAACTGTCTTTATGTCTCAACCTCCCGGTTTCCAAAACACCTCCCACCCTTCTCACGTTTGCAAACTTTCCAAGGCCATTTATGGCCTCAAACAAGCACCACGTGCTTGGTTTACCGAACTCAAAAATTTTCTTCTCTCCTTCGGTTTCTCGTCTTCCATTGCCGATCCCTCACTCTTTATTTACACTCAAAATCTCAACACTTACTTCTTCTTGTCTACGTCGATGACATTATTGTCACTGGCCCCTCCGACTCTTTTCTTAACTCATTTATTCAGAGTCTCTCCTCTCGGTTCTCCTAAAAGACTTGGGTCCTCTCTCCTACTTCTTAGGCATTGAGGTAACACCAAATTCTCATGGCATTCACCTTTCCCAATCTAAATACATCCATGATATCCTACTCAAACATGACATGCTTCACTCAAAACCCTCCCCCACCCCCATGGCCACCTATCCTCATGTCTCGGCCATGCCCCGCACCCCTATTTGCAACCCCTCCGAGTTTCGGGCTATCATTGTTAGTCTTCAATATCTTTCGTTCACCCGTCCCGACATCGCTTTCTCGGTCAATCGGCTTGCACAGTTTCTCCACCACCCCCAAGAGTCACATTGGGTGGCTCTCAAACGTTTACTCCGCTACTTGCATGGTTCCATGCACTTGGGTATTCAGCTCTTTATACACAACCCTTCGCCACTTCATGCCTTTTGTGATGCTAATAGGGCAGGCGACCAAGATAACTTTCTTTCCACCTCAGGCTATATTGTTTATCTAGGTCGCAATCCCATAGCTTGGTCCTCAAAGAAGCAACGTGCTATAGCTCGGTCTTCCACGAAAGCCGAGTTCCGTGCCATTGCTGCCACCACAGCCGAGCTACTATGGGTATCCAACCTCCTGTCTAAAATTCATGCTTCCTCTTCGCAACCTCCGGTAATTTATAGTGACAACTTGGGAGCAACCTCCTACTCAGCAAACCCTGTCTTTCACTCAAGAATGAAACACCTAGCCCTCGCCTTTCATTTCGTCCGGGAACAAGTTCAAAATGGCCACCTCCGTGTCCAACATATCTCCGGTCGGGATCAACTGGCAGATGCGCTCACCAAACCTCTCCCTCGTGCTCGGTTCAACTCGCTTATTTCCAAGATTGGTCTTACTCAAGGAACGTCCAACTTGCGGGGGCGTATTAAGGAAATAATATCTCCTCCTCAAAATTAGCTATTATAGTTATTCTTATCATTTGTATTATTAGTAAATATTTGGTTGTGATTATCATCAGTCAACCCAATCCCATGTAATCCTCCCATGCAAATGTAATCCCCTTAATTTAGGAGCTTGATGATGTATATCTTTAGTTAGTTTGTTATTGCTTTATTGTATAAATACACAAAGTCAAGATGAATAAAATATCTTTCTTCTTCTAAACCTTCTTTACTCCTTTCGTCCCACCTCAATTGATCCACTTTTCTTTTTGGGACTTCCCACTTTAATTGAGTCATTCCATAAATGGAAAGAAGTGAACAGTATTTCGGACATTTATACCCTCATAATGTTTATATATTTACAAAAAAACCATTCATTATACCCTTATAATTTTAACATATTTACAAAAAAAAAACAATCATTAACTTACTCAATTAAACTAATTTGCTGACTTAACTTAAGGTAATTAAACTCCTAATCACAATTAACTCACTAACCTAACACTAATGACCCTAGATATAATATCAAAAGAAAACCTAATCCATTTACAAAATTATCAACTCGCCGTTCTCTCTCATCTTCTCAGTTCACCGGCGCCTCCTCCATGGCCGATGAACAATTTTCCACCGGCAATACGCCATAGATCTTCTTCTTTTCTCTCCTCTCCTTTCGTTCTTCCCCCACAATTTGGCGCCCATTCACAATCTCTCTCTTATTCTCCACCGGCAAACCCCTAACCCATTCACAATCTCTCTCTTATTCTACTCTCATTTTCAACGCCTTAACTCTGTTTACCTATGGATTCGCCATCATTGACTCAAAATTGCTTCGATGTGAGTCTTCCCACCGTTGGTTCCTCCGTCACCGTCAACGTTCCCGTCACTTGCGATTTGTGGGTTTTTAACCCAGGTGAAGAATCGGGTTTGCCGATTCAATATGGGGTTACTGACTCTTATCAAGGTTCAATTCCGACCAAATTTATAGCTTTTCCGTTCTTTGATTTGCCTCTAGATAAAACCCTTGTGCCGGAAACACTTTTCTCCACCCCCACCGACAATGACTCTATGCCGGACAAAGAATTGATTTTGCCAACTGAAATTGGTGTTGATTTGGGGATTTCGAGTCCAATATCCGACTGGGGTAAAGCTTATGGGCATCGGTCTACGCTGAAAATGATGGCCATCTTCCTTCCTTGGACTGTTGGCCCCGATCCAGACGTGAATCCATTCTATCCGGCAACTGATGAAGTTAAAAAATGCCTTCTCAAGTACCCGCAGGTTATTTCCTTGAATCCATTCTATCCTTAGACTCTGTTGCAGTTTCTGAGTAGCTAAGTTTTATACTTGCAGTCAAATGTGTTTGAGTAGCTTGATTTTGTTGATTAGTTTAGCCAATCTTAGTGAATGCGCATGTGGAGTCTCTGAGAATTTAGACTCTGATGTAGTTTCTGAGTAGCTAAGTTTTATACTTGCAGTCAAATGTGTTTGAGTAGCTTGATTTTGTTGATTAGTTTAGCCAATCTTAGTGAATGCACATGTGGAGTCTCTGAGAATTTAGACTCTGATGCAGTTTCTGAGTAGCTAAGTTTTATACTTGCAGTCAAATGTGTTTGAGTAGATTGATTTTGTTGATTAGTTTAAGTCAATTGTGTTTTGTTTTATACTTGCAGTTTTTCTGAAAAGGGCATGCTATTCCTTTTGGATGTTCCACAAAAAAGGGTTCTTGCTGGAAAATAGAACCAGTCTTTCTAACTATGTAGAGTAGTACTTGCGATTACAAAAAGTATGCACAATTTTACATTCTCAAAATACAACTCATAGTTGTTCATTACATCATTTAACTGCATTCATTACATCAGTTCACAAAAGGCCAAAAGTGTAGTACTTGCGATTACAAAAAGTGTGCACAATTTTACATCTCAAAAAGTGAAAACATTCACGGTATACCTCAAAAAGTGTCTTCACTGCACCATATGTCTTCATTGATCTATGTAGCCCATTTGTGTCATCAACTCTTCAATATCATTTGTTTGTTGTTGTTGCAGTAGGTAGTCAATGCAGCCTCTCACCATTGCACTATTTACTTGTACATCACTAGGAAGTATTCCTAGCCTTTCTAGTGCAGCATTACCCAGATGAGGCACATGATAATTATTGCTCCCAAAAATATTCATAATCTCTACCATGCAATTTTGTAATGACAAAATACCTTATTCAAAATACTTGCTGATAGTTCATAAAAAGCCTCATGCACTGCAACTAGTAGTTCATCAAGGGTATAAGAGGCTGTTTATGTTTGCAGCAATTGTATTGCCCTGAAAAACCCCAAGTCTAGTACATTAAGGTCTGGAGAGTTAGGTGATTGGCAAGCTAGGATAATGTTAAACCCATCAGAGGAAGCTGCTACCCTAAAATCTTGATCATCATTGCTAATATGTGGTCTTGCATTATCTTGTTGTATTATGATATTCTTGCTTGCAAAAGGTGGCCAAATTTGTTTGATTGATGGTATGATTTTATTGATTAGGGTATCTTTGATCACTTCTTTGGTAATTGACTCAATAGATTTGGTCACTAGGGTTCCTCTTGGTCTATTTTTGCTATTCCTTTTTGCGGGCTCTTTGAAGGTAAAAGGGAAAATACCAATCTTTCCATCAAATATAACCTCACCATTACTCCCAAATAATGGACTAGCCACTGCACACATAAACATTATTTTTGGAATGAACTTTTTTGACTTGCATGTTCTATGTGGATCTCTTTCATTTGGTAGCATGTAATATCTCTCACTAACTTGTGAGAGATTAAACCATTTTTCATCTATGTGCACATCGCAATGCATGTCCTTAAATGTAGTTGAATTGAGCAAGTTGTCATGCATTAACTTAGAAACTGAGAATCGTAAACTGTGAATTTTGTTTGCTTCACTGAGTTCCGGACGGATTGCATTTGTGTGACTTCTTATAACTCCTTTAGATACCCATCTTCCAATTGTACCCATCTTCCAACTGTAGTTTTGCTCACATCAAGCTTTTATGCTAGTCTCCTTATTGTGCACCGTGATTTGAGTGGTATTGCCATTACTTTTGCCTCATCGATTTTTATTTGCTTAGTCCCTTGTCTTCCAAACTTTTTTGACTTTAAATTGATTGGTAATCCAGCTGCTGCTTGTTATTTTGCAGTAGTCAAGATTCGTTTAATTGTGCTTCTGTGAACTCCCCACTTTTTTGAAGCTTCAGCTACACCGCTGTTGATAATTCGCCCATCTTCGTGATTTTGAAGCAAGAACTCAGCTATGCACTGCTTTTCTTGAGTGGATAACATTTTGTAACTCGTTTGAACTTACTGTAATGAACTTGCTGAAGTTGTGTAATTATTTGCTGAACTTGTTGCTGAACATTGTGGATTTTTAACTCAGGTGAAGTTGTTGTAATTATTCCTGAAGTTGCTGTTGCTGTACATTGAGTAGTTTGAAGTGGTTGTATATATAGTCCCAGTAGATGGTGTTTTTTGAAAAGAGAGGGAAATTGAAATCTTCCTTTTTCCCTCCTACATTCCCTCCTACACCCTCCTACAGTTGTTTGCATTTTTAATTCCAGTCCTTGGTTGTACTTTTAATTAGGTTGGTTTTAATTACTTGGGTTAGTGGAATGAAAAAGAGGGGTAAATATTAAATTTTTAACTTTTACATTCTCTCACCTCTAATTTTCTACCCACTTTCAATACTTTATTCATTTTTCTTAAGAACCGTGAAATTTACCGACCAATTGAGGTGGGACAGAGGGGGTAATAGTTATCGTTTTAATAGTTTGCAAAATCACGTTGTTAAATCACAAAGACTTGGGTGATACACAAGATGATTTAAATAGTGTAAAGTAACCAAAAGGATTTTGTATGATTTTATATTAAACTACTAACGGTAGGAAGGAGATAAAATATTTAAACTAAAATAACAAGTAAAGCAAGGAATTAATCATATTAACAGGATTCATGGATTTGATTTAATAATTATATTCACTTTATACTATTGTAGTAATAAAGAGATCAATCTTATTCAATGGTTCGTTCACTATATTAAAGGTCAGGACGTTTGGTATGCGAATTGCAACTATAATTGTTGGGTATGCATATTTTAACCCTCCTAGATTAGCTTAAGATTTGATTGATACCATAACCTCCTCTCTATTTTAAGGACTTTAGACCCATATGCAATGAAGCTTAGACTTCAATTTTTTAGCTAAGTCCATTTTATAGAATAAGTTAAATTAGGCTTGAAGACTGGCACAAGACTCATTGAATTTGAGGATGCAGTTCAAGTTTCAGACCGCTCCATCCAAAACCGCCTAGCAAAACGCTTCTAGCTAATTGCTTTGTGGAATCCTTAGTCTGAAACCACTCCTGAACTCCTAAGTGCAAACCGCATTGAGAACCGCTCCATGCAAACTGCATTGCAGTTCCAACCTTGAGACCGCACTTATGAAGTCCTCCTCTGGTGAAACCGCTCATGTCTAAACCGCTCGTCACCAGACCGCTCCAATGATTGAAGACTTGAAGTGACCACATTTGACCGTTAGAATCCACGTCAGCAATATCAAATGTCAACCACCATATCTTGTCACGTGACTACTTATCAGATAAGATCTGCAAGGATCTTGAAAAGGTGACAGATGTCCTAACTACCTTATTTGCAGCTGGAGCCTGATCAGCTTTTCCTGCAACTGATGTACCAAGGACAAAAGTGGTTATTATGGACCAATGGAAAAGCACCAGTACAGTCCTTGCAACAGCTGTATCCAACGGCTAGTTCCTTGGTGCTTGGGTATAAATACCCCTAATCTTTAACACTTGAAGATTGCTTGAGAAATTGATTTGCTGTGAGTTCATAAGAAGCTGAAGCTCTGCTCAGATTATTCTTAGTCATTTGAATCTTCATCTTCTACTTCAAGAAATATATCCCAGCCCAGAAATCAAGCCTTAACACCATCAAGAATCATTGTGCTCTCTATATCTTAGATTCAAAGAGCCTTGATCTTGCTTACACACACTCACCTCACTTGTTTAATCACATAGATTATTCATTTGAGATACACCAGTTATAGTCTAGAATTTGTTCTTCATAGAATAGATTTTAAATCTGAGTATTGTACTTTGTACTTTGTAATCTCTCATACTCAATATAAAATCTCTCTTAGAAAATCCAAGACTAACCATCTTGGTAGTGGACATAGATCGTTTATCGATTGAATCACTCCAAATATTGTGTTCTTACATTTCTGCATTTATTATTTCTTGTGATTATTAATTATCTATCTTTTTCTCTGTTTGATCTTATCTGTAGTTATCCATTATTGAGAATTGTGTTTGGAGCTAACTTTGTCAAACCTCACTTTCAGTTTTATAACTGCTCACAAAATCGCACTATAAATCGCTTTGCAAACCGCACCTCCAAAACCGCTTTGTAACTCAAATATTCCGTTGTGCATTTTACAACTCTACTTGTAGTTTCTAACACACTACAAGCGGTTTTGTAAGCTTAGAGGTTTATTTTTAAAAGAGGGTGAAAATTTTGTAACAGCTATTCACCCCCCCCTCTAGCTGTTTTTCACCCTTGTTGCCACCTTTAGAACCAACAAGTGGTATCAGAGCAAACACATTTATAAAACTACTGTTTTTCAAGCTTAACAACTTGTGTGCCGATTCGATATGGCAAACTCAAAAACAATGACAACTGTTAACTATTCACACATTCCCATTTTGGACGAAGACCACTTCGATATCTGGAAAGTCCGAATGCTTATTCATTTGGAGACTATTGATGAGATGCTGGTGGAATGCGTGATAAATGGCCCGTTCGTTCCCATGAAGGCCAACACCAATCCAGCCACCAGTGCAGCAACTCCAGAGGTCCAAAAGCCAAAAGGCGAGTGTTCAGATGAAAAGAAGAGATTAGCTGCCTTGGACAGCAAGGCGAGGCACATCATTTCTGGAACCCTTCCCGTTTCAACCCTTCAAAAGGTGATGTATCTGAAAACCGCAAAGCAGATGTGGGATGCTATAGAGAGCTACCTCGAAGGTGATGATGAATGCAAGGAGAACAAATTATATGTTGTTGAAAGATCTTACAACAACTTCAACAGAAAATTCAACGAAACCTTGCGTCACACTTATGATCAATATGTTGAGGTAGTTAATGCATGTAGATCTCTTGGCAAAACTTTAACTGATAAGGAAATCAATATGACTTTCCTAGCTGCTTTAGATTCTAGATGGGTAAACAAATTCACCTCTCTAGAAGACTCCAAAGTTTTGAATACTTGGTCGTTAAGTAACTTGTATTCAAATCTTAGAGTTTATGAGCTTAAATTGAATCATATTGAAGAGATTGAAGGGAAAACTAAATCGCTTTCCATGTCTGTCGTGGAACATGAGGAGAAACTAACCACATCCAATCAAACCGCTGATCCTTCCATATCAACCTCATCACTCATCGAAATGGATGATGATGATTTTGCCATGTTTGTGAAAAGATTACAAAAATTTAGGAAATCCTCAAAACCTTTCACAAAATCATTTTCTAAAGGCAAACCTCCAACAACTTTTTCCAAGGCTGCTGATACAAAGAAAAAGGGTGATCTACTTTGCATCTGAGTGTCCACAGCCAAGATTTGAATATATGAAAAAGAAAACCTCTCCTGCGAAATTTTCTCATCGCAAGGGAATGGTTGCTGAAGAGGAAGAGAATTCTAAGGAATTGGCAACTTGGATTGAAACAGATTCTGATGAGGGAAGTGACAATGAAACCGAAGAGGTTAATTTCTGCTTAGTTGCAGATGCTTTCGATGAGTCAGATACTGAGTCAATCGAGTCGCTAGATATGGAGGATGAGAGGTTTCTATAAAAATTCCAAATTTTAAATTGGATGCTGATGTCAAACTTACTCCAAGCATTAAAATAGGGAATTGTTCGTATTCACGTCCCGTTTTCCTCCCTACAAATGCTCCACCTTCAAAAGCAAATCCAAAGAAGAAAATTTTGAAAAAGGTGGTGGAAGAAGTTTCTCCCATGAAACATGAGAGGATGTTTAAGGAAGAAGAAATGATGATCCAAAAAATCTCTAATGTTAAGAAAGCTTTAGGTTTAGCTCATGATGAACTTTCTCAGTACAAGAGGAGAAAACTGTGATGAGGTCTGAAATTTCCAATCTTAAGGACCAAATCAAAAGTATGTCTCCTCTTGTTGATCAAAACCACATCCTTGAAACTAAGGTTGCTGCACTTCAACTTAGGAACGATGATCTGGTTGCTCAAAATCAAGAAATCCAAAAGATTATTGATGAGTGGACCAAGTCTCATGTCACCTTGGATCAAATACTAGAATCCCAAATGACCAGTGGAATTAAAGAAGGTCTGGGATTCCAAACAGGTGAAAAGGATAAGTGTGCATCCTGCTGTGAAAAGGATGAGGAAATTTTGAAACTAACTAAAGAAATTCCTAAGGAGAAGCATGCTGCTTCTAAGGGTAAAGGATAGGAACAAAAAGCTCCACTTAACTTTCATTATGTCTACCCTAAGAAACAGTTTGAGAAAAACTCTCAGATGAAAGGAAAAGACTCTGAGAGTGAAGATGCAGAGGAGGTTTCTTATGCAGCAGACCGCACCTCTACTCCAACCACTCCTGGTGGAATAGGTGGTGCTACCAACTGCAAGGCTGACCGCCCTTCTTCTTCGACCGCACCTCCTGCCTTCAAAAGCAAGGGGAGCATTCCTAGAAAAACCGCGGTCAAACCAAAAGCAACCACCTTTGTGAAGGCTAAAACCGCAGTTCCCAAACCGCATGCAACTCCTAAGAAAAGTAAGGAGTTAGTAAAACCTCATGTAGCTCATAGCTTTCATAAATGCTCTATGTGTGATGGTTTAGGTCACAAGGCTGCAGAATGCCTTTTGCAGTTCACACCCAATGCCAGAAAGAGTAAACCTCCTTCTGTCAAAGAGGTATGGGTTGTTAAAGGTTGCTAACCTCAGGACCCAAGGAATAAAGGGGGACCTCGTTCTTAATGTTTACATTTCAGGTCCTCTGCTTAATGGCTGGTCACTCCAAGGATAATGAATGGTATCTTGACAGTGGCTGCTCAAGACATATGACTGGAGATAGATCATTACTGGAAGATGTCATTGAAGCAAGTGGCCTGTCTGTAACCTTTGGTGACAACAACAAAGGCAAAACCATTGGGTATGGTGTAATAAGGAGAGGAAACCTAACCATTGAGAAGGTTTTTCTTGTTGAAGGACTCAAGCACAATCTCCTTTCAATTTCTCAATTATGCGACAAAGGAATTCTTTGCAACTTCACGTCATCAAATTGCTTTATTAAAGATAGCATTTCCGGAGTCACCCCACTCACAGGGATTCGTAAGAGTAATATTTACATTATTGATCTAGATTCTGCATGTAGTATTACTAATCTCTGTTTTGTAGCTAAAAATGTGAGCGAGAATAGTTGGCTATGGCACAAGCGGTTGAGCCACTTGAACTTCAAGTATCTAGCAATGATTGGAAGGGAAAACCTCGTTCATGGTTTACCCAAAGTGGCTGACCACTATCCAGAGAAATGCAGTGCATGTCAACTTGGTAAGCAAACCGCGTCGTATTTCACCAGCAAGACCGCGCCCTCAACTGCAAGATGCTTACAACTGCTTCACATCGATTTATTTGGACCCGTTATCACTGCCGTCATTGGAGGAAGTAGATATACCTTAGTGGTGGTGGATGATTATTCAAGATATACATGGGTTGAGATGATGATTTCTAAGGACGATTGCTATGACATTTTAACCTCCCTTTTTAGACGGCTCCAGACTCAAAAAGAAGATGACATCATTAGTATTCGATCAGATAATGGAATAGAATTTAAGAACAACGGTGTTGCTCAGTATTGTGATGGCCATGGGATTGATCACAATTTCTCGACTGCTGGTGTTCCACAACAAAATGGGGTTGTGGAAAAAAAGAACAGAATGTTGACTGAGGCTGAAAAGACAATGATTTCTGAAGCGAAGCTACCTCAGTATTTCTGGGCTGAAGCAATCAACACAGCATGCTTCACTCAGAACTGCTCCCTCATCAACAAGACCTACAACAAGACTCCATATGAGTTATGGAGAGGAAGAACCCCCAACATCACTTTCTTCAAGATCTTTGGCTGCAAATGCTTTATCCTCTACAACGGAAAAGAAAATAGAGGTAAATTCGGAGCCAAGGCCGATGAAGGTATTTTTGTTGGGTATGCTAAACATTCAAAAGCTTTTCGTGTTTTTAATAAAACTAGTTTAAAGATAGTTGAGTCTGTCCATGTTACATTCGATGAGAATTCTCTCCTTGAGCCACATTTGGCTCCAAATGTTGCTGAGCATAATGCAACAGGTGAATCCTCTAGAACCGCACCTGAACCTCAACCGTAAAATCTAGCACCCTCAACTGAAATTCCCTCAAATCGCACATTTGAAACTGCACCTGAAGTTCCCACTCCAGATGCAACTCCTAGGGAAGAAGATGTTGTTGAAAATTCTCCCATCCAGCTTATTGAACCTCTTCATCAACTTACCTTCCATGACTTCGCTGAAGCATCTAACAATGTTTCAATTGAAGATCTTCAGCAAACCTCAGTCCAACCAGATTTACCCCCGGAGGTTAGAGAAGTCAGCAGTCACCCTCTCTCTAAGGTGATTGGTGATATGTTTTCCGGTGTTCAAACAAGGAGATCAAACTATGATGAGCATACCTCCTTGTTATCTCAAATTGAACCCAAGAAGATTGATGAAGCACTCCAAGATTCCAGTTGGGTCGTTGCTATGCAAGAGGAACTCAACCAGTTTGAAAGATGCAAGGTCTGGACATTGGTGCCTAGACCTCAGGATCAAGGAGTGATAGGAACTAAGTGGGTGTTTAGGAATAAGATGGACGAGAATGGAAGCATCACAAGAAATAAAGCAAGGTTGGTTGCACAAGGATATAGGCAAGAAGAAGGAATCGATTATGATGAAACCTTTGCTCCAGTTGCAAGATTGGAGGCTATCAGAATCTTCTTAGCCTACGCCTCTTTCAAGCGTTTCAAGTTATATCAAATGGACGTGAAGAGTGCTTTCCTCAACGGTGAACTGCAAGAGACCGTGTATGTTGCCCAACCGCTTGGATTTGAAGACTCCAAACTTTTCAATCATGTCTACAAACTCCAGAAAGCTTTGTATGGACTTAAGCAAGCTCCAAGGGCATGGTATGAGACTCTATCTAAATTTTTACTAGAAAAAGGCTTTAAACGTGGTAAAATTGATACAACTCTTTTTATTGCCAAATACAATGATCATTCCTTACTTGTTCAAATATATGTTGATGATATCATTTTTGGTTCTACTAATGAGTTGCCTTGTAAGCGTTTTGAGAAGCTAATGAAAAGCATGTTTGAGATGAGCATGATGGGAGAATTAACATTCTTCCTCGGGCTTCAAATCAAGCAATGCGAAGAAGGAATCTTCCTCAGCCAAGCCAAATACACCAAGGAGTTGATAAAGAAGTTTGGACTAGAGAATGCAAAAGCATACGATACTCCTATGGCCACCGACAATAAGCTAGATAAGGATCTAAAAGGTAAGAAGGTTGATCAAACCTTATATCGAGGTATGATCGGCTCATTACTTTACTTAACTGCTAGTAGGCCAGATATCATGTTTAGTGTCTGTGTATGTGCACGCTATCAAGTAGATCCTAGAGAAGCACATTTGATTGCAGTCAAGCGTATAATTCGCTATTTATCTGGAACCACTAACCTTGGACTTTAGTATTCCAAAGATTCAAATTTCGATCTTGTAGGATATTCAGATGCAGATTATGCAGCTTGTACTATTGACAGGAAAAGAACTAGTGGGACTTGTCTTTTTCTTGGAAATAGACTAGTTGCTTGGGCCAGCAAGAAGCAAGCATCAGTTTCAGTGTCAACCACAGAGGCTGAGTATATTGCTTCTGGAAGTTGTTGATGTCAAATCCTTTGGATGAAGCAGCAGTTGGTGGAATATGGAATTGAAGAAGGAAATTGCCCTATCATGTGTGACAACACTTCAACAATTTCAGTCTTCAACAACCCTGTCATGCATTCCAAGACCAAGCATATAGATATCAAGTATCATTTTCTCAAAGACCATGTGGAAAAGAGGAATATCCATCTAGAATATGAGGGGACAAACAACCAGATTGCTGATATCCTCACCAAAGCTCTGGACTCCAAGAGGTTTTCTTTCCTCAGAGGAGAGATGGGTATGCTTGAACTTAAATGAATCCATACATTTTATTTGCTAACTTGTGTGTTGAGTATAGGTTGAAATTCCTGTTGAGATTTCAAAACCTCACTCTGTTGAAACCGCGTGTACCAAACCTCATGCAGTCAAACTGCTTGCAGCCAACCGCCAGTTCCCAACCGCTTGCTGCAGCTTGAACGCTTGAACCCAAACCGCGTTTCAACTTAGAGTAATTTCTGTTTATTTCTTATCTTTAATTATTTAAAAAAAAAACTGTTCAAATTTTTTAATTTATTTTTTAGTCCTTATTTTGACATAAGGGTATTTTTGCAAATGTTTTCCCACGAAATTTCAAAATTTAAATGCATTTAATGCAAAGGGGACATGAGAATTAAAAACCCTCATGTCAGCCGTCATAGAGTGCAGTGCTGAAGGTGAAAGGGTGCAACAGTTGGTAATTTCAATCATTTTTTTCTGAACATGCTGCCTACCCCCTTCACCTATATAAACCTTGTTTGGTGAAATTCTAAACTTTTACACTGTCACTCCCTGCAACCGTACTCTCTCTACCAAACTCACTTTCTCTCCCTAAAAACCCTCTAAAAACTCCATTTTTCAAAACTTTAAACAACAATGTCCACTTCCAAAAGACAAAGAGCATCTGCAGTTACAAGAGCCCCCAAGAAACCTATCACTGACATGGCAACAATCTCTTACCCTTAAATCTTTAAATTCTGATTCTGCCATGGATGAACAAGAACTGTTCGTATTCCTAAAATCCTCCTTTGATGATTTTGTTCTTTTTTCTTGCTCATTTTTGTTGATTTATGTTTGGTTTTGTTCGGATTTATACATGGATTCAATATATGTTAGTGATTTTATGATCCATCCATGTTTTGAGCACTGATTTGGTGATTTTCAGTTCTTATTTCTCGAAAACCCATTTCTGTGTTCTTCAAGTTTCGTGATGATTCTAAATACAAGTTGTTGTTTTGATGTTATATTGTTAGTATATAACTGGTTAGGATCATTCTGATATGCTTTTTGTCAATTTTGGTTAAGTTTTGATAATCTCTGTTCATGAATGTTCTTGAACTGTTCTTCGTGTTCTTCATGAAGTTCATACGTTTTTTCTGAAAATTTCTTATGATTTGGATTCTTTGATTCCTGAATAAGTGTTTTCCATACTTAGAAAAATTTTGACCTTTTTAAAGAAAATTTTGGAATTCACTACGGGTTTGAAACCGCTTGGATTAAAACCGCTTCAGTTCTCTGTTTCAAACCGCATGCTCCTTTCAAAGCTAAACCGCATGTTGGAACCGCCTTTTCAAAATCTTTTGAAACCGCATGCTATTTAATTCCTTCTTTATTTTTGAGATTTTGCTTAGTATATAGGCTGGAAACCAAGACCTTCCCCAGCAAGCACTTATTGGAAGTTTGGGATAAGTTTGGATTACAATGCCACGTACTAGCAATTATTGTTCTCAAATCTTCATGTTTATTTTTCTTAGAGTATTCATATTTCACTTGGGGTTAGAAATACTTCACTTTTCAAACCGCACCATTGCTAAACCGCATGGGTGCTCAAACTGCTTGTGAATTGTGAATACAAAAATGGATCTAACACTTAATGTTTTACTTTGTAGGATCCTAATACCTTCCTGCCTGGATGGGAAGTTAATGAGCTAGAGCTAAGGAATGATGCTCTAGGAAGGGAGTTGCTGAGAAAGCTGAGAGTTTCTGGGATTCTGCCCCTTTTCACCAAGAAGCAGAACTTCATAGTTCCTTCCTTCGTAGATCAATTCTATTCAACCGCCAAGTGTGAAGTCAGACAATTAGAAGATGGCCCTAAAGTTTCATGCCTGACAGCTGTAGTAGAAGGCCTCAAAGTTTCTTTTGATTATATTGACATCAGGAGTGCCTACAATTTCAGAGTTCCTCAAGCACCTAGTGGATCAAGTAATTCAGGATGCTGCTGCAATGGCAACCGCCAAGGTTAAATCCATGATTGGTCAGTTTAAGAAGATCCCAAGGAAAGGGTTTGGTGAGATGATGAGCCACCTGGGATATTTGGTTGGAAAGTCAGTCTGTGGCAAGACTGGAAACCATAATAACTTTACATCCCAGCAATGGATGTATTATTCAGCTATCTATAACGAGATAAAGCTTCACTGGCCAAGGATTCTGTTCAGAGAGATATGTGATAGTGTTGAGACCTATTAGTCCAAGAAGAAAGGAGAAGAGCAAAGATGGAGACCATTCTGCAGGATCCTAACCGCTCTCCTACTAGACTTTGACCACCTTGAAGACATCAGAAAGAAGAATCCTGAGTTGATGATAGACTTTGGGACTAAAGAATCTCTTGGATTTTTGGTGTGCCACAACTTCAAGTATGCCAATGGAGATGCCTTATACAAATCACTCTACGATGCAGATACCTATCCTAAAAAGGAAGAGTATGTTCCAATGAACACTGAAACCACAACTCAAGCGATCAGGAAGGCTGTGAAGAGAACCAGAAAGCCAAAGGGTCAAGCTGAAGAAGATAAATCCAGTTAATGCCATGATGATGGAGCTGGACCCAGCAAATCTCTAAACCGCGTGGTGATGGAGCTGGACCCAGCAAATCTAATAAGCAGAAGGAACCACTTAACTTAGTGGATGAAGAAGATGAAGAAGAAGCTGAAGATCTAAATATCCCTGATTTGGTTGCTAGGACCAAGAAGGCTAAGGATGTGACAAAGGACTTGACTCCTAAGGAACATATATGGTTCTATCAGGACAAGATTGAAAGATTGCAGAAGGAACAGGAAGAGAGGCGTAATGCCAAAGGAAAATCAGCTGCTGAGGAAACCGCTCCCCAACCTCAACTGCAACCTGAAATCCAACCGCCTCCATCTTCAAATACCTCACCCATCCAATCTCATATCCAATCCCCTTTCCACTCTCCATGCAAATCAAAATCTCCTTCTCCTCCACCCCAACCTGATGCACCTATTCAGGGGGAGAAACCCAAGAGGAGAAAGAAAATGCCTGCAAAGAAGAGTTTCAAGAAAGGCAAACCTATTGAACCTTCACCTTCTCCTTCTCCCTCACCTTCTCCTAGAAAATCTCTTTCACCTTTATCCTCCCAATCCACATCTCATTCCCCCAACATTCTAACTCCATTAATTCTATACACTCAAACCAAACCCCACCTCATTTAAATGCCTACCATCCTTGGACCTCCAAACCCTCTGCTGGCTAAGCCACTTCCAGATCCATCACCTCCTCATAACTCAAACCGCTCCAAATCTCATTCGCCTTCCAAATCCCCAACTCACCCCTAAGACAAAGAACCCCTCATATTTCCCCCCACACCACTCTTTTACAGTCACCATCCAAATCCCCTCCTCAAAATATTCCCCCTTAAACCCAAAACGCTCCTACCAAGTCACCTCCTAACACCTTTACTTAACCTGAAACTACCCATTTCCAACCGCCTCCTACTTTCCAAACCGCTTCCACCTCAACGCCCCTCCATCTGAATACTCCCAAATTCTTTCAACCCATAACCTGATCCAAAGCCAACTCATAATAAACCAAGGCCATGTTATACAGCTAACTGCTTCAAATGCCTCCCTTCAAGCCTCCAACACCTCCCTCTCTGAATCCAACCGCACCTTCCTTGCCAAGGTGGATTCTCAATCCCTTGAAATGGCCAATCTTAAATCCTCTTTGCTTGATGCCATTAAGGGGGAGAGACCTACTGCAATTGCATCTACCTCTTCTGATGATCAAACCGCTTCTGTTATCAAAACCACTGCTGAGAACTGCTTTAATGCATTTCAGAAGTCGCTTGAAGATGGTATGATCAAGGCTTTGGGAGATAAAGCCTCAATTGCTGAACTTAAAAAAATTCTCAAGGAGCTTGGTGAGGACATCTGCAAAGCCATTGAGAAAGATCTCACTTTGCTGAAGCATGAATTCCTTGAAATGCTCGATTCCAGACCGCAGTCAGAAGCCAATCTCAAGCCTCTTCTTGAAAACATTCATACCAGTCTCCTTGAAGAAATGGACTTGCATAAAGGAGAGCTGGCCATTAAGATGAATATAGTTAAAGATACTCTGAAGGCCAAGATTAATGAGGTAAAGGATGAGTTCAACGACCGCTTGGACAATCTGAAGACAAGATTTAACTCCAAGATTGAATCTGCTATCCATGATCTGAAATCCTCCTTGAAGGTCACCATAAATCTTGAGCCTACGGAAAATGCCATTGCCACCCAAACTGTTGCCATTAAAGATGAAATCCACATTTGCTTCAATTCTTTAAACTCCTCTTTCCATACACTTATCAATGACCAAATTGAGCAAGTTAGAGGAAACTCTAGAGGAGTGGGTGAAGTTAATTTGAGGCTGGCAAAACAAGAAAGTTATGTGAAGAAACTAGATGCAACCATTGCCAGAACCGCTGAAGAGGTGAGAAGAATGAGGAAAGCTATGGGCACTGACCAATCCGCCCATGCTGGACCGCGCCAAGCAGAAGATGAAGTGAACAAGCCTCGTCAGCAACCACATCAGCATTAGAATCGCTTCATTGTAATTTCTTTCATTTTGCCGATTTACTTTTGTTATTTAGACCGCATTCTCCATGTATATATTTTGGTCTATATTTTTGCTTTTGCAACCATGTAATTTTCTTTCATACCTTGTACCTGTAACCGTTTGAGGTATTAATGAAAATTGTATCATGGTTCCAAAACTTTGTTCATATCAAACTGCTTGTTTGTAGAACAATGAAACCGCTTATGGTTTTAAACCTCATTCAAATATTTTCTAACTTAAAATCATACTTTTGAAATGAAGTTTAAACATTCAGTTTAAACCGCACTTTAAACTTAAACTCATATTTCTTCAAGTGCACTGAATGCATTTCTATACTTTTCAAGTTGTAAGTTTTCATTCTATAAGTAGTATAAAAATCTATAGCTTAAGCTAGTGTGTGCATTGACTTGGGACATGACTTACCATGTTAATTCTTATGGACATGTTTTTATCAAGTACAATATTTGCTTTTGCTGTAGAAGGTAATGGCATCAATCAAATAGGGGGAGACTGTTGGGTATGCATATTTTAACCCTCCTAGATTAGCTTAAGATTTGATTGATATCATAACCTCCTCTCTATTTTAAGGACTTTAGGCCAATATGTAATGAAGCTTAGACTTCAATTTTTAGCTAAGTCCATTTTATAGAATAGGTTAAATTAGGCTTGAAGACTGGCACAAGACTCATTGAATTTGAGGATGCAGTTCAAGTTTCAGACCACTCCATCCAAAACCGCCTAGCAAACCGCTTCTAGCTAATTGCTTTGTGGAATCCTTAGTCTGAAACCACTCCTGAACTCCTAAGTGCAAAACGCACTGAGAACCGCTCCATGCAAACTGGATTGCAGTTCCAACCTTGAGACCGCACTTATGAAGTCCTCCTCTGGTGAAACCGCTCATGTCTAAACCGCTCGTCACCAGATCGCTCCAATGATTGAAGACTTGAAGTGAACCACATTTGACCGTTAGAATCCACGTCAACAATATCAAATGTCAACCACCATATCTTGTCACGTGACTACTTATCAGATAAGATTTGCAAGGATCTAGAGAAGGTGACAGATGTCCTAACTACCTTATTTGCAGCTGGATCCTGATCAGCTTTTCCTGCAATTGTTGTACCAAGGACAAAAGTGGTTACTGTGGACCAATGGGAAAGCACCAGTACAGTCCTTGCAACAGCTGTATCCAACGGCTAGTTCCTTGGTGCTTGGGTATAAATACCCCTAATCTTCAACACTTGAAGATTGCTTGAGAAATTGATTTGCTGTGAGTTCATAAGAAGCTGAAGCTCTGCCTAGATTATTCTTAGTCATTTGAATCTTCATCTTCTACTTCAAGAAATATATCCCAACCTAGAAATCAAGACTTAACACCATCAAGAATCATTGTGCTCTCCATCTCTTAGATTCAAAGAGCCTTGATCTTGCTTACACACACTCACCTCACTTGTTTAATCACATAGATTATTCATTTGAGATACATCGATTATAATCTAGGTTTTGTTCTTCATAGAATAGATTTTAAATCTGAGTATTGTACTTTGTACTTTGTAATCTCTCATACTCAATATAAAATCTCTCTTAGAAAATCCAAGACTAACCATCTTGGTAGTGGACGTAGATCGTTTATCAATTAAACCACTCCAAATATTGTGTTCTTACATTTCTGCATTTATTATTTCTTGTGCTTATTAATTATCTATCTTTTTCTCTGTTTGATCTTATCCGTAGTTATCAATTATTGAGAATTGTGTTTGGAGCTAACTTTTTCAAACCTCACTTTCAGTGTTATAACTGCTCACAAAACCGCACTATAAACCACTTTGCAAACCCACCTCCAAAACCGCTTTGTAACTCAAATATTCCGTTGTGCATTTTACAACTCTACTTGCAGTTTCTAACACACTGCAAGCGGTTTTGTAAGCTTAGAGGTTTAGTTTTAAAAGAAGGCGAAAAATTTGTAACAGCTATTCACCCCCCTCTAGCTGTTTTTCACCCTTGTTGCCACCTTTGGGACCAACAATAATATTTCCTTAATGTTTATACTTTTCGCTAGGTCAATACAACTTTAAAAAAATTCATTAAATCCTTAAGAAAAAGTGAACCTAGATTATTTTGATTTTCACTAGGTCCTCAATTAAATCTAATTATCACAATAATGGTAAATTTATAAATCATTCACGCTAGTGAAACAATTTATAACCAAGTAATTTAAAGGCCAAAATTATCTTAATCATACAACTGAAACCTAAAAATAGCTTAAATAATATTGAGATTAACAAGAATAAGATTGATTGGAAGAATTAAATCATGTTTAGCATAGTAATTCAATAGTTACTACATCTAATCTATAAATAAAAGATTTAGATATTAAAAGCCATAAAACAGAAAACACAGAAATAAAATAAGAAAATAAAACTCATATCTCGATCCTTAAATCCTTGTTTACAACCCTGAAAAAAATAATAAAACATAAGTCCTAAAAGCTATTGAAGTTGTTAGGGTGAGAGAGGTGTCAAAATTAGGAAAACAATAGAATTCCTTGTTAAAAAAGAAAAATCCCAAAAATTCCCTTCAGGTCCTGAAAATTTTAGAAATTCCAAAAAAGTCTTTTAATTATGCAAAAATACCCAAAAAAAAAATCCCTGAATCAATTCCAACTAGGTCCCTCACTTTTTGAAAAAATTCCCCTAAGGTCCACGACTGTGCGGCCGCCCAAAAAGTGGTGTGTGATAGAACAATTAAGCAGCATTTCTCTTCGAGTTTCATTCTCATGTGTGCGGGTGCACCGTGTTATGGTGAGCGGCCACTTAGAATTCACAAACTTCTGGAGGGCATAATTTCTTCATACGAATTTCGTTTTGGACGTGCCATTTATCATGGGAAAGCTCTCGATGAGTAATATCCCATGGAATCGGTTTCTCAGTGGTCACATCTTTTAATATTTCTCTAAATTCATTATTTCATACATTGCTACTCCGATCCGAATCTTTCCTTTTGTGCTTTTTAAGATCATAATTCATGCACTTTTCCTATTCTTGCCTATAATCATAAGCACTACAAAAATCCATTAAAACACCTGAGGTTGAGCATTAAATAGGTCCAAAAGTATACGATTTAGATATGTAGAAACTGTCAGGCCGAAATACACGGCTTAGTTTATATCCGCAAGTGCACGGTGTTGTGGTAGTAAAGATGAGTTGTAAGTACGGGTCGATCCCACGAGGACAAAGTTACTAAGTATAATATTTGCTTTTATAATAAAAATATAAAAATAAGATTGGGAGAAAAATGGTTTTCGTTGAATAACTAGAACAATGCAAACTACTCTAATTTAATTGAATTCTTATAAGATGAAGATATTCTCGGGATTGGGACTCGAACAATCATTTATTCATCAAATAGTCATGCCTTTGAATAAAAGTTTTCATCAAATCAAGGATGGTACATTGAGCCTATACTACTTCTCACGGTCAAGCAAGTAATATTTGTATTCTTCACTAATTATGCCCTATCTCTCGATGGCTCATAAATTAGTAAAAATTCGTTAAGTTTATAAAATCCACGTACTTTCCATTCAAGGAACATCCCTAGACCATTAATCCACTCTCATGATTAATAGGGCCTAGTTCACTTTATATGGTTTCGTTAATCGAGATTCACAGCTAAGTACTTCTCTCAATTAACTGAAATCATACAAGTTGGACGTCTCCAAAATGTAAGTCTTTAAGATTGATATGAAGAGAATTGTTAAGATGAAGAGAAGAGAGATAGCATGATTAAAAATGATGAACAAAAGTGTTGAGTTTCCAACCCCAAGAACTTGGGGGATTAGTCACAAGCCATAGCAAAAACTATGAGGATTAAATGCAAATAAGACATAAATGAAAGTAGAGAAGAAAATACTTATTCGTAACACTTGTAGAAAGGGAACAAAGGCTGAAAATAAATTTCAATATATTATTACTTCAATATTCAAAAAGAACTCCAAGAACGATTTGCGAATCTTTGAGAAATTTGTAATTTGAAATAGTAAATGTAATGCTAAAGCTGCATGACCACCTAAATACACTAACATTGGCACTATTTAACACTACAAATTAAATGCACATGTACTAACTGTTTTGGTAGAAAAAACAATAGTGTTGAATCTTGACTTTGACAAGTGTGTGGATTAAATAACAAGGAGGGGACTGTGGAATTCGACTAAATGGAACAAAGACATAAAAAGAAAGAATGACACCACGATTTGTTAACGAGGAAAACCTTAGAGGTGATAACCTCTTTGGAAAAAACCCCGGGAGTTAGGTCTACAACCTTAAAAGTTTCACTATAATAATTGAGTTACAACTGTGGAAGATGATGGAGAGAATTACAAGAGAGATGTGCGTAGAGTTTGTGAGTGTACGAGAGTATGTATGTTTTTCATCTCCATCTCCCCTTAAATATAAGTAAGTTTGAATGGGTAAAAGTTGTTCCTACAATCTCAAAAATAGCCTTATCTTCTTCAACGTCCGTGAGACCAAGTCATCCTTGCCGTTGAAGATGTGTTGAACGTGCTAGAGAAATATCCCGTATTATTCTCTCTTATTCACTGGAAAATAATAATAATAAAAATATTAGGAAATATCAAATAAGTAAATATTAAAATGATACTTACAGTGGAGTAACATCTTGACATGCAGGAGCAACTGAAGATGTCACCATACTGAAAAATACCCACAACAATTTGTCCCCAAAAACATTTGGCTATTTTGGCAACTGAAGAGGCAAATGTTTTTCTCCAATAAATGCTCAACTGCCAGCTTGCATGATGGGACGGGCATTGTGAAACGTGGAGAAAATGGACGGTTGGGGAGTAATTCTTGGAAAAAGTGGTTTTTTGGAAATAGAGTTCTTTTTTAATTAAATAACCGCTTGGGAGTTTTAATAAGCTTCTCAAACCTTCCTTTTCATCCCTGCTTGCTTACGGCGCTGTTCTTCTTCAAGGTAAAATTTCTCCGCTTCTTACTTTCATCCATTGTTTACTTTTCTTTTGTCTGTCAACCATGGGTAGAACTAGGTGGAGTTCGTCCAAAACTAAGAGTGCCCCATCCCCACAAGGTCCCACAGAGATTAGTCTTAATGATTTTGTGAGCGAAAATCTCCTTGCGAAACCGGATGATGAGACTTGTTTGTTTAGTGATACCCAAATAGAATCACTGAAACAACAATGTTACTTCCCAAAAGGTGCGATTTTTCATCCTTTTTCTGTAAATCTTAGGTCTGACTTCGTTTCCGCTAAATGGATCTGCTTTCATGAGTATCCCTTTCTTCTAGGGTTTAGCTATCCCTTCCCACCGTTGGTTTCTGAGTTCTTTCAAAAGACCCAACTTGCCTATACTCAACTGATGCCCATGGCTTGGAGAGTTTTTGCTTTTATTATCAAAGTGAACAGGGAGAATGGGTTAAACCTAGGGCTTCATGAGATAGCCTATTCGTACGACCTCCAACCTTTCGGTTCAAAAAGGTATCTCTTCAAGAAAAGGTCAGGTAGGAACTCTTTAATGAGCACCACATCTTCTAGTGATAGGGGATGGAAAAATAGGTTTTTCTTTGTTGATAGGGCATCCATTGGAGAAGGGAATGAGATATCAAGCAAATGGAACAAGGGAGGTACTTGAATTCCTAACTTTGTGACTTCCTGTTCTTGAAACAAACTAAAATCGTAATTGTTCTTACCTCTTTTCAGATATTGACTGGGGAGAACTACTTCCACCGGCTGAGGATACATTGGCCAAAATTGACGAGTTTTTCAAGCTTCCTCTGGACAAGAGATCTCCTAGGGGACTACTAGAATCACCTCTGGTTGTTCTGGAAGATCAGAAAGCGTCAACTTCTGTCATTATGTCTACAGGTAAACATGTTGTCTTTTCCCTATAGTTTTATCAATTTGATGCATTACACTTCTTGACAATATTCATATGTCATTACAGTCTCCAAGCCAGTTGTTTCAGGATCGGACTTTGATCTTGATGACATTGAGGCCATGTTTGATGAGCCCGCTCCTAAGATTGATATGAAACCTCCGCCTGTTCCTAAGAAGGCCCCTGTTTTAGACGAGAGCGCAGGGATTGGCTCCAGGGTGAGAAAGAGGAAGGCTATTCAAGAGGAGGTGATCGAGGTTGGAGACTCTTTTGAGGGAATGCCAGTTGGAGAATTCAAAAAGAAATGTATGAGTTTTGCAGCAGGGGTAAGATGATACTAACCGGGTTTTAACTGTTTCAAAAGTTTTTTATAACACATTTTGATGTCAAGCTATTACTTTACAGGCTGTCGGGTATTTGGAGGATCTGGTAAAAGAAATGGAGACGCTGAAGAAGAAATCTAAAGCTGATATTGCTTTGCTTAAGAAGGAGAAGATAATGTTAGAGAGCAAGGTGAAAGGACATGAAAAGAGCTTGGAGCAACAAGTCAAGTCGTTGGAAGAGCAGGAGCAGACGGTGAAGGATTTATTGAGCAATTTGGCAAAGAGTGAGGAGGATCATCTTAGGGAGATTGCAGAAGTGAAAAGTTCTTGCAAATTGGCTGCTGCTAAAACCGTTTCCCAATGTAAGATCAAGATGATGAAGGAATTCCAGGAAGGGAAGGCCGATAATTGGGATATCAACAAGGAGTATGCCCACTTCTCCAAGCTGACGGGTGAACCAATAGATGAGGGTGAAGTGTCATCAAGCCCATATGAAGCGGATGCAGCAGAAGTTGGAGAAGTTACCCCCAAAGCAACACCTGCGGCGGATGCCACCTGAAAAAAGGTAAAATAACTCTGTTCTGGTTTTTTGATGGTATTACTGGGGTAGGATCCCTAAAGACAATTTTAATTTAAGTTTGGTTATGTAATAGGTCCATAAGGACCAAAGACAATTTCTCTTATGTGTTGGGTTGGTCCAACACTTTTGCATTTTAACTTTGGTAGTTTGGATGTTGTTTTTAACTTTTTAAGGATGTTTTTAGGTTAACTTTAGCTTAGTTGTAGTTTAGTAATTTTCAAGCATGTCAAGGCTTGTTTTCTTTTGGATGGTTATTTGTTATGCTCGTAAGGTGACATGTTAGTATGTCAATGCGGTAGACACTTAAGATGACACGTACATGTCATAACCATAAGAATAAAACATGAGATCAATCATTTAACTGAGTGGGAATGGGTAAGCTATATGAGTTTACCCATATAGGCCCACCCCACACCTCAATTAAAGAGATAACGTGCGCTCCAGGCGAAGGTGTGGCAACCTAACATCTTAAGAAAGAGGTAATTAACTCTTTAAACCTTAGAAGGGATTATGTACCTTTACTTGAGAAGAGATGGCCAGTCTCTGACGGAGGAGAATTCATTGTTCTTCTGATTTTGCGTACTTTCGATATGTCCCCATTTCCGTATGTCAACACCTCATAAGACAAAGACATGTTAAAAATGGACGTCAACTATGTTGACGCCTCTCCACAAGTTGTGTTAGTGACATCTTAATTTGTAATGAAGTAAGAAAATAGTAAATAGGAAAATGGAAGGTTACAAATAAATAAAGGATTGTCCATACCTGAGATGAGATGAGTTAAAGGGGTGCATTGTTTAGATGTAATACCTTTTAAGGTGAATGGCGTTCCAACTTCGTGGTATCATTTGGCCATCCAAAGTTGACAGACGATATGCTCCTTTCCCGACCTGTGCATCTATCAGGTAGGGTCCTTCCCACTTTGGGGCGAGCTTGCCTGCATTGAGTTCCTTTGTATTTTGGAATGCCTTTCGTAGGACTAAATCTCCTACTTGGAACCTTCTAACCCTTACGTTTTTATTGTAAGATCTGGCTACCCTTTGTTGATATGCTGCCATCCGAACTTTGGCCATGTCCCTTAGTTCGTCTACTGTATCCAAGTCATATGTCAAGATGTCTTTATTATGTTCAGATGTCAACAAACTGTATCTGGCCGTAGGTACAAGTACTTCGCCGGAATAACCGATTCTCCGTCCCAAATACAAGTGAATAGGGAGTTTGACCAAAGAGCATTCTTAGATGTCGTCCTGTCACCCATAAAACCATTGGCAACTCTTCCGCCCATCGTCCTTTCTTCCGGTTCCGCCTCTTTTTAAGTTGCTTATGATTATTTTGTTGCTAGATTCTCGCCCGTCCATTGGCTTCGAGGGTGAACAGTGAAGATGTCACCATCTTGACTCCCCAAGATGTCAAGAGATCTTGGGTTTTCTTACTAATGAATTGGGAGCCGTTATCACAAATTATCTCTGAAGGTATCCCAAATCGGCTGAATATATCTCTTTTGATGAAAGAGATTACTTCTGTCACGAACTTGTACGTACGCCTCGCCTTCTACCCATTTAGAGAAATAGTCTGTCATAGCTAATAGAAATACTCTTCCTCCCGGTGCCCCGGGTAATTTTCCTGCGATGTCCATTCCCCAAATCATAAATGGCCATGGCGACAGGATAGGATGCAATTGCTCGCTGGCCGGTGCAGATGTCCCCATGTCGTTGACAAGAGTCACATTTCTTTGCATAGTCCGCGGCGTCTCTTCTCATTGTGGGCCAAAAATAGCCCATCCTCGTAGCCTTGGTATGCAGCTTCGCCCCCTATGATTTCCACACTCTCCTTCATGCATTTCCTTGAGAACCCGATGGGCTCGGCCTCGCTTCTAGACATCTTAAGTACTGACCTGCAGCAGATTTTCTAAACAAAAGGTTATCAATAAGTAAATACTTAGATACTCTTACTCTGAAGGCTCTAGCATTTTTCTCCTCGGCTGGGATCGTATCATCTAAGAGATACTTGATAATAGGAGCTGTCCAAGAAGTTGCTGCTGGAGGGGAAGGTACGTCGACATCTAGAACGAACAGTTCAAGATGATCAATTGCTGGGATGTCAACATGCACAATTGGGATGCTTGTCTGTGAAATGCTTTTGAAGGCTGAACCTAAGTTTGCCAGAGCATCTGCTTGAGAATTTTCCTCTCGTGGAATCTATTCCAAAGTAAATGTTTTGAATTTGGCCGCCAGAATTTTTACAATTTCTAAATATGTCATCATCTTTGCATTTTTTGCTATATAGGATTCATTGTAATGGTTGACAATTAGCAAAGAATCTATAAACACACGGATATGCTTGACATCTAGGTCCTGGGCCGCTGTTAGACCTGCAATTAATGCCTTGTATTCTGCTTCATTATTAGTGGCCTTGAAACTGCAGCTGATGGATTGTGGTATTATGTCCCCTTGTGGCAATTTTAGTACAACACCAAGACCTGTACCTCTCATGTTAGAAGCACCATCTGTGTATAGAGTCCATATCTTCAGGATGTTGTCATCTTGAAGTTGCTGAACCTCCAATTCTACCTCTTGTTGCATGGTTGGACTAAAGTCAGCCACAAAATCAGCTAAAGCTTGAGATTTTATTGCTGTTCTGGGCTCATATTTAATGTCGTATGTGCTTAATTGTACATACCACTTCGCCATCCGACTTGACATCTCTGGTTTTCTCATAACATTCTTAATAGGATAGTTAGTGCGTACAATTATAGTATGTGTTTCAAAATAGTGCCTTAATTTAATAGAAGCAGTTATCAAAGCTAAAATTAACTTCTGTAAATGAGAATACCTGGTCTCTGCATCTAAAAGTGTCTTACTTATATAGTAGATGGGTTGCTGACTACCATCTCGTTCTGCCACCAAGGCTGCACTAACAGTGCCTTCTGATACTGCCATATAGATGTAAAGATGTTCCTCCTCCTGAGGCTTGGCTAATAATGGAGGTGTCGACAGGTAAGTTTTGAGCTCCTGAAAGGCTTCTTCATGTTGGTTCTCCCACTAGAACTTCTTGTTCTTCCTTAGGATGTCATAGAAAGGTTTGCATCGATTCGAGGATTTTGAAATGAATCTGGTGAGTGCAGCAATATTTCCTGTCAATCTTTGGACGTCCTTGATAGATTGAGGTGACGAAAGGTTGATAATAACACGTATCTGTTCTGGGGCAGCTTCAATCCCTCTTTTAGTTACCATATAACCCAAAAACTTCCCCGCCTTCATTCCAAAGTTGCATTTAGCTGGATTAAGTTTCATATTGAAACAATCCAAGATGTCAAAGGATTGAGATAAGTTTCTTATGTGATCTTCGGCTTTCTTGGATTTTACTACCATATCGTCAATATATACTTCCATTGTGTCCCCAATATGATCTTTGAACATTTTGTTGACGAGCCTCTGATATGTTGCACCTCCATTTTTTAGTCCGAAAGGCATAGCAATATAACAATAAATACCTGTTGGCGTTATAAAGGTGGTGTCTTCCCGGTCGATGGTTCCATCTCGGATTTGATGGAATCCCGAAGATGCATCCATGAAGGTGAGGAGTTCATGTCCTGATGTGGCATCGACTAACGAATCTATGTGGAGGCGTAGGGAAAGGATCTTTTGGACAGGCTTTATTTAGGTCGGTGAAATCAACACAGACTCGCCATTTCCCATTCTTCTTCTCAACTACAACCACGTTTGCTAACCATCTTGGATAATCTACCTCTCGGATCATGTTGGCTTTGAGTAAGCGTTCTACTTCTTCCTTGATGATCTGGTTTCTTTTTTTTTGAAAATTTTCTTCGTTTCTGGTGCACTGGTTTAAAACTAGGATCGATGTTAAGTTTGTGAGTGATGACATCTTTGCTGATGCCGGTCATGTCATCATGTCTCCAAGCAAAACTCTTTACTCGCTTTTAATAAGTCCACAAGCTTCTCTTCTATATCTCGATGGGATGTCACCGCCAATAAGTACCTTGATATCCTGTTGGAAGGGTCTAGCAATACTTCTTTCACATCGTTTTCCCTAGCTTCCGTGACTTCACGTACTTTCCTCTGTAATTGCTATGCTTGTTTTGGAGATGTCGACGCCTTCATTGAAGTCTTATAACATTCCTTGGCCACCTGCTGATCACTGTATATTTTGGCGACAACCCAAGGTGTTGGGAACTTCACACACTTATGGTAAGTGGATGGGACAGCCTTCATCCCATGAATCCATGGTCTTCCAAGAATGACATTGTAGGATGTTGCACAATCGATTACACAGAACCGCTCCATGGTGTTGAGGCCCTTTGAGTATATTGGAAGCTTTATTTCCCCATCAAGTTTCTTTGACTTCACCACCGAATCCTACCAATACCGAGGATTTCTTGATGATCTCCGATTCTCGGGATGTTCATTTCCTTGAGGGTGCTCAACATAATGAGATTGACAGAGCTACCCCCATCAACCAGATACGCCGGATTGTACAATTGGCGATCCGCAAGGAAATAACTAGGCCGTCGTGATGGGGTTCCAAAGAAGTTCTCTCGATCACTCTCATCAAAGGTGATTGGATCATGGCAGGTGTCGACATTCTTGGTTGTATTTCCGGCCTCTCCTCTTTGACTCCTTAGCATGTCGTTTTGCGGCGTAATAGGAAGTGCCACATATTTCGAGCCTCCACTAATGAAATTGATCACCTTTGTTGATGCCGGGGAGATGCCGGTCTCTCGACTTCATGAGGAGCTTCCGCACTTTCAGCCTTCTTCTTCTCGGGATCCCAAGAACTCCTTAAGATGTCCCTTCGAGAGCAAGTAACCGATCTCCTTTCTTAGTGCGATGCAATCTTCGCAACATGCCCAAAGTCTTCATGGTAAGCGCACCATTTTGATTTGTCACGCCATCCCGTAGGCTTATCCGTCTTCTTTCGCCATCCGGCTTTGTCCCCTAGGTTGCCCATTGCACGTAGTATACCCGAAATGTCAATGTAAAACAATAATCAGAAATGTTAGGCACATTATCATTATCTTCATCCTCACAGTCTATTAAATTAATTTTTCTAGTATCAATTCTTGGGTAAGGATTGGAACGGTTGTTCCTGCGATGGGATGATTCAGTTTTCCTGTCAGGGTAGTCATATGTCGACGACTTGGACGAAAACTTTGATCTTCGTAGCTCATCTTCCTCCAATCTTATGAATCTCAATGCCCTGCTCCTGACTTCTTCCAACCGCTTACAAGGAGTCATCACCAAATCTTGATAATACTGTGAATCTTTCTTCAATCCCATTTTGAATGCTTCTGTGGCTGTTGAAATGTCAAGATTGGGAATTTCCAATACTTCCTTATTGAACCGGTGAACATAATCTTTCAGAGTTTCATTAGGCTGTTGGGTCACATTGTAGAGATCACTTGTCAGCTTCTCAAATTGTCGACTACACGAGAATTGGTTATAGAACATGTTGATAAGCTGGGCGTATGAACCAATTGAACCTAGGGGCTGCCTAATCAGCCATTTGAGAGCTGGTCCAACCAAGGTTGATCCAAATCCTCTGCATAAGCAAGCCTCCCGGAATTGGAGCGGAATATGGATTATGTCCATCTTCTCCTGATAGTGAGCAACATGCTCCTCTGGGTCTGTGATGCCATCATACAACTTCATAGATGGAACGTTGAAACGCTTCGGGATGTCGACATTTGCAATTGCTGGGACAAACCGAGATTGATTGTAGCAGCTTACGAGACACCGGTTGGATTGGAGGAGTTATGCCGGGCACGTTCATTATCAGCTCCCTGAGATCCTGCATCTTTTTGGCTAGTGGGTTTCCTGCAAAAGGGTCAGCCATAGGAATACGATTGAAATTATTATTATTTAAAAGATTATTTAGCAAACCAGAGTTATCCGTGGTATTTGTGACAGTGGTGTTGTCAACGAATGGAATAAACGGGGTGAATCCTGCTGAAGGTGGCATCATTAGGGTGTCCCCTGTAAGGATGTCACCGAGGAGTCCGAGGTGGACTATTCATTGGAATAAATTCATTCTGGAGCGTAGATCCTTCGGTGTTGTTGAAGTTGAGGTTCCTTGCACGCAATGGTGAGATGTTTTCAAGCCGCGAAGCGATGAGCTGTTGATCCCTCTGCATCTTGACCATGGAATTGGCCAACACCTTGGAATTGCTATCTTGTTGATCCAACCTCTGATTCAACCTGGTTAGGATAGTCCAAATGTCAGCATCTACATTGGAAGAAGTCGCTTCCTTTTGTGGAGTCTTTGTAGGTTGAGTTTGCTGAGGTCCGGTCTGAGGAGGTGGCGGCAACAAGTTGGTTCTACCTCCTGATGTTGGAGTGACGGCGGTACCCTTGCCGGCGGCGGACACATTGGGGGGTGCAGACATGATGAATTCGCTCAAGAAATGATCCAAATAACCGATAAACCACGAGGCCCCTCGATGGGCGCCAAATTGTTTTTGTAGAAAAAACAATAGTGTTGAATCTTGACTTTGACAAGTGTGTGGATTAAACAACAAGGAGGGGACTGTGGAATTCGACTAAATGGAACAAAGACATAAAAAGAAATAATGACACCACGATTTGTTAACGATGAAAACCTTAGAGGTGATAACCTCTTTGGAAAAAACCCCGGGAGTTAGGTCTCCAACCTTAAAAGTTTCACTATAATAATTGAGTTACAACTGTGGAAGATGATGGAGAGAATTACAAGAGAGATGTGCGTAGAGTGTGTGAGTGTACGAGAGTATGTATGTTTTTCATCTCCATCTCCCCTTAAATATAAGTAAGTTTGAATGGGTAAAAGTTGTTCCTACAATCTCGGAAATAGCCTTATCTTCTTCAACGTCCGTGAGACCAAGTCATCCTTGCCGTTGAAGATGTGTTGAACGTGCTAGAGAAATATCCCGTATTATTCTCTCTTATTCACTGGAAAATAATAATAATAAAGATATTAGGAAATATCAAATAAGTAAATATTAAAACGATACTTACAGTGGAGTAACATCTTGACATGCAGGAGCAACTGAAGATGTCACCATGCTGAAAAATACCCACAACACTAACACTCAAATACACATGTACTTACATTATTTTACACTAACACATACACTTTTTTACACTAACATTGACATTCTTTTACATTTGCATTGACGATCAAACACACATGCGCTGGAACTGCTTTACATTAATGCTGACATTTTTTTACCCTAATGCGTTGGCATTCTTTCTGACATCCCTTCCAAGAACAGGTGTATGCCTTTATTGAAGAGTACAGTGCACTTGTGTAAAAAACAAAGCTGATTTCAAGTTTTGTTGAAGTTGTGTGATTTTTCATTTGTTTACGGTTGATTGAAAATGAGTGTCAGTTCACTTGTTTAAAAGTGACAGTTTTATAGTGTTATTATTTGATAATGCTGGTATATATATTGAAGATTGTCAGTGCATATATTAAAAAGTACAGTGCTAGTATTATAAAGTGTCATTGGAGGACTAGCACTCTATAATACTAGCACTGGCGCTTTGGAAAATGGGTTTTGAAAAGTTTCAGCGTGAGTGTTTAATAATGCCAATGTGTGTGTTAAAGAGTGTCAATGTATGTCATAAAAAGTGATAATGTGTATGTGTATGTTAAAGAGTGTCATCGTATACCTAAAAGAGTGTTGGTGTGTCTTAAATTGTGCCAGTTGTAGTGTTAAAGAGTGTCAGTGGTAATAAAAAATAGTGATAGTATTTAGAAGTGTCGGTGCTAGTGTTGAAAAGTGTTGATGCATGTGTGTTTGAATGCCAGTACATGTGTGTTTGAGTGCTAGTGCGAGTGTGTTTGAGTGCCAGTGCAAGTATAAAAAGAGTGTCAGTATTAGCATAAAAGAGTGTCATTGTTGGTGTAAAATAGTGACAATGCATATGTGTTTGAGTGCCAATGCATGTTTTAGTGATATTGTTAAAACAGTGTCGGTGTTTGTGTTAAAAATGTCCGTAAAAACATTAAAACGTGCCAGTATTAGTTTTATAAAGTGTTAATAGCCCAATTTTATCAATCTCACTGTAACCTAAACCCTCCATCTCCCTCTCAACTCCAATCCGAATTGAGAACTTCAAAATCATATAAAGGCCATCAAACGATTGGCTCATTCTTCGACTTCACATCAATTATTGCCCCTAATGGCTCAAAAAATTCCAACTATAGACACCATCAGCTTCGTCCTTGGGTCTAGATCGGTCAACTCAGAGGAGCACAGTTGAAGAACTTGATTTTTATCTTGGCTTCCTTGGTTGTTCCATGTTTGGCAACGTAATTTGAAATCAAAGGTATCATGTAACGACCCTAAACCTAGGCACTATTTTAGTATCATATTATATGCCTTTTATATTATTTGTTGACTTTATGTGCTTAATTTATGTCTTTGATTTATTATGATAACTTAAAATGGTTATGAGATAATGTAGACACCCCATTCTGAACACATCGGAACATACTTATACCACTCTAAGTCTCGCTTTGAGTCAAGAAGTAGAAATCCACCATTTCGTCATGTTTCGTTAATTTTTGACTAACCACCGTTAGTTTGGGACTAAACTGCATACGAGATAACGAGGAAAGGACAAAATTGTCCACAGGAGCAATATCTCGCCGCGAGATGGCGTGTCTCGCGCGAGATATCTCTCCTCTGCAGATTGCAGATGACAGTTCCCTCGTCGATTTCAACCTCTTTTCGGGATAAAACTTTATCTCTCCGGCCAACCAATAGAATTTGGAGTCTGAGATCATCTTGAAGTGTTTGATTTCATCTTCAACACTTCCCCAACCCCTATAAATACTTGGTGACTTCCAAGGTTCAAGAGGTCCAAGAATTTTCACAACACACACATTTTGTTGGTTTCTCTCCTTGAAAGAATCCTACAAAATCACCCTAAAAACTCACCTCATAGTTTGTTTGTCGACCTTGTTGATAAACAAGCATCAAGCTCCAAGTCAAGGACCGAAGCGAAGCTCTGTCCGTGTCAAGAGTCGACTCTAAACTTGAGTCGAAACTCTGCCCAAATCACCTCACGCAAGGTAATTCTTAAATCCCTTTCTAATTGATTATTAGAGTGGTATAAGTCCATAGAATCTAGGATCGGCCTAGAGCCTCTCCAAATCATGGAGACGGTCTTGAAGCAATCGATCCTACATTCCGTTTAACCCCGTTAAATTGACCTTTGTTTATAATATTAAAAATCGTTTTTTCCTTCTTTTGAAAACCTCTCTTTTCTTTAGCAAGACCGATCCCCGGATTGGGTGAAATGGATGCTCCTTGACCTACTCATTTCATAACCTAAGCCCCGAACCCAAATCTTTTTCAAAATGGTTTTCCTATTTTCTCCAACCGAATAATATAGGTGGCGACTCAAAAATGAAAAGGAAAGATAAAATCATTAATTCCCTCCTTTTCCCTCACAACGCTACAGATAATCTTAAAGCCTTAGAATTATATGGAAATAGATTAAAGTATTTTGGGGAAGTATAATAATTGAAAATCAATAAACTATTTTAAGTAGTATGGTTGAGTTATAATAAAATAAATAAATAAAATATTATGAGTAGTTGGGTGGTACTTGTGTAGAGGATAGTAGTAGAAGGTTTAATTTCATTCCTTGGAAATTTAGGGGCTTAAATGTTGGAATTGGGAAGATTTTAATTATATGGATATGGGGGGGCATATCCCCTATTTTCCTCCCCTCCCTCTTCTTAGTCAAATCCCCCTACTTTTTCCCATACTCCTCCCATGCTTCCTCCATCCTTCTCATTCACCTCCCCACTTTTCTCTCATCATTTCTTCTTCCTTCCTCCATCAAAATCAATGGAAAGCTTCTCCCTAAAACCTTCCTTTCCAAGTTCCTAGAGCAAGCAATTCCTATCCATTTAGCAATCCGATTGTACTTCCGTGTTCGGGGTGAAGAGGGGAGCTTATTAAGCTAAGAAGATCCTTAATCCATCTCATATTTGCTAAGTAAGTTATTATGACTTCCTTCTAATAATTGCCATTTTATGTGCTAATGAATGCTTTGATGAAAGAAAAGGATTTTGGAAATTTTAAATAATGTTATTTGAGTAAAATGAATTATTTAAGGTTGAATTGATTTTAGTTATGAGATGGGGGCCTAAGTTGAAAGAATGAGGGTATAATGGGAGTAAAATGTTAATGACTTGAATGGGGTTATTATGATCTTTCCTTCTATTTAATGTTCTAGGATTATATTATTTGGAGTTTAAATGATTTAGAATGAGGTTTGTAAAGTTAGAAGATCCTTTTGGTATTTATAAAAATAAGAAAGATTATAAAAAGGAAAAAGAGTATATGTGAAAAGAGATTTGAAATTTGAATATAGCTGGGAAGTTCCTTAGGCGGTCGCCCATAGGGGGCTTGAGCGGCCGCCCATGTGACCAGCCTTTGGGTTTCCTTTTCTTCCTTCTTGCGCGGTCGCCCAAGAAGGCTTGTGCAGTCGCCCAGCCCATCAGAAGCCTTGAACCTTTTTGAAACTTTACTTGGGAGGTCGCCCATGGTGACTTGGGCGGTCGCCCATGTCACCAGAATCTTCCAGTTTCCTTTCTTGCTGATTTTCACCAATAACCTCGTGGCATGACTCCCAACCATTATAAATTAGTAGAACCTAATCCAACCCGGATATGAATTAATCCTTTTTAACCTAGGTTAGTGTAGAACATCTTGGCTAGGCCATGATGTCTTATTTGGTCAAAATGAGATTGTGGAAGTAGTTAAATATTGTTCAGAAAATGGTGGATAAGCTTGACCCGTGACTTCACCAAAGTGGTTCAAACTTGGGAAGTAGATCTTGAACTTTTATTAATGTTATCCGAGGTTGTGTAATGATTATGTAGGAATGGTTGATGATACATAGTGGCCTTACTTGCTCCCATACCTTTGGTGATTAGTTTGAATAGTGTAGAGGCTATGAGTTACATTATTGCGTTAGTAAGGAACATATATGTATTACATCATTGTAGTGTATCCCCAGTGTGGATTAATTGGCATATTGTTATATTGTATCCCAATTGTGGATTACATGGCATGTTGAATATATTGTATCCCAAGTGTGGATTGTTTGGCATATTGTTATGTTGTATCCCTATTGTGGATTATCTGGCATGTTGAATATATTGTATCCCAAGTGTGGATTATCTGGTTATATTGTTACCTTACTTGAATTCATATTCATTGATGGTATTATGCATAGTGTATTAAATGAATGTTGCACTATGGTATTGATTTAACATGAGTATATTTTACCATATTGTTATATTATTATCCCTTTGGTGGATTTTATTTCAAGTATCTATTATGTGCTTGAACGTGTTATATTATATGTGATTCGGGGGTATAATGGAATTCAATCAATTATGGATTTGTTCTATAAGTGATTGAAGGTTCATCATACCTGTGACCGGCCCCTCTGTGGCCACAAAGTGGGTGTGCTAGCAGCTGTATTGAGCCAAAAGCCTTACAGTCCGCTGCAATTTTGGTGATTAGGTGGAATGCTTCTGTATTAAGCTAAAAGCCTTACAGATAGCGGCGATATTATATGGTACTCTTATTAAAGGGTCATATAAGTATCTGATTTTCTTATATGGATCTCTGGGGTATGAGTCCTATAAGCGATGAATGTGCATGGAAGCAATTCATCAAAGAGCGGAGTTTTACTCCCACGTTGTACGACATATTGTTCAGACGGGAAAGGTAAAACGAGGTAACGTAAGGTGTTTACCGCTTTCATAATGTGTTATGTGTAACCATGCTATGTGTTGCATCTTGTCTGGCATCTTGCTGCATTCATAATAGCTTATTGAGATTTATTCTCACCCCTTCCCTTTTACTGTTTTAGATTGTGCTGAGACAGGTGACCTGAACCAGTGAGGCCGGGGATAAGATTGTGGACTTTTGCTTTTGGGACTTGTCAGGTTAAGTATAGGAGTTGGTTGTCTGGGAGTATTTATTAAGTATTACTCTTTTGAAAAGTTGTATATAAACTCTTTTGTAAACAAAGTTATTTTGGGGTTTATGATGTAATTTATTAGATTTTGGTTCATCGAAGTCATTGTGGAATTTCTCCAAGTGGAGATATTATCAGTTGATTTTAAATTGGAAGTTTGAGAAGTGGTTTTCTTTTAAATGTGAAATAAAAGTTTTTTAAAAATCTAAGATGGGATTTCTTAGTTTGGGCTTCTCAAGCTTGGGACACGCGTTAGGTCCCGGGTTGGGATGCTCACAGTTGGTATCAGAGCTTAGTTTAGAGGTCAAGGGTAGATGTCTAAACTAAGGGGGAATGTGTGGTAATTGACGCCGAGTGTTTAATGCAGGAGTTCGTTCTAATGGCCGGAAGCAATGATGATCAGCGAAAGGTTCTAGAAAATGAAGGAGATATGGGTATAGGCGGAATTCAGAATGAAGAGATGATGAAATTATTCAGGATGTTTGTACAGAATATGGAGACTAGAGGATCAGTTCCGAATCAACCTGAAGGATGTCAAAATGATGAATTGGAAAGGTTTGTGAAGATGAATCCACCGAGTTTTAATGGAGATCCGGATCCGTTAAGGGCAGAAAAATGGTTAGCAGAAATGAAAAAAATCTTTGAGGTTATGGAGAGTCGCAACGAAGAGAAAGTTAGATATGCCGTTTTCAAACTTGAAGGTCCAGCTGATCACTGGTGGCAGATTTTGAAGGGAAGTTGGGAGCGGGATCATACACCCCAGACTTGGGATAATTTCACTCAGCAGTTCGAGGATTATTTCATTTCAATGGTTACAAGGGATAAGAAGGAGATTGAATTCTTAGGACTAAAACAAGAGAACATGACGGTGAATCAGTATTCAGTCCGGTTTGAGGAATTAGCTAAGTGTTGCCCTCATTTGGTATCGCATGAAACGAGAAGAGTTCATATGTTTGTATAAGGTTTGAGGATTGAGTTTAGGAAGAAATTAGTGATTGATAGCTTCACCAATTATCAGACAGTTATAGATAGAGCATATAAGATCGAGAATGACATTGAGGAAAATAGTGGAAAATCGGAAGGTGGGATTAGAAATAAACCAAAGTATCTAGGACAAGGATCCAAAATCACTAGAGGAAAACCAAGGGATTCAAATTCAGGGAATGTGAGAGGGAAACTTGTTGTAGCTTCTTCGTCTAGGCCAATATCCAAACAGTATGGGATGATTTGTAAATTTTGCAAGAGGGTTGGACATACCGAAGATCAGTGTTGGAATAAGCAAGGCAAGTGTATTAATTGTGGAGCCATGGGACACTTTAGGAGAAATTGCCCAAGGTTGCAGTGGGGACGAGCTTCAAGCAGCGGTCAGCTGGGTGGACAACAAAAAGGTGGTACCAAAAGAGATAAGGAAGGGAAACCAAAAGAGAAGGTCCAAGGTCGAGTATGTGTTTCGGGCCTAGGAGAGATAGCTCCCTCAGAGGTCACTAGAGGTATATTACCTGTCTCAGAAGTTAGGGGTCATATTTTATAGATCCTATTTCATATCAATTATGTTTGGCATCACATTTTGCTTCTATGTGGCATACATTGCTTGAGATTTGTTTTATATGTTAGAGGTTTCTACTCTTATGAGAGAATACCTCGAATCTTCTTTGATTTACCACGATGATGATGTGGGTATAACTGGGCAGGTATTGCCAGTTGATTTGGTATGAGTACCGATTTGTAATTATGAGATATACTTGACCTGGATGGTTAAGTAGTTATTGTGCATTGGTAGACTATCATAAGAAGTGTGTCTCCTTTTCTATACCTAATTTGATTATATTGGTATTTGATATAGATAAACATTTATATGGTATTCTTGTTATATAAGCATTAAAGGCAGAAAGTTTTGGTTAAAAGTGTGAAGGGTATTTGGTATGTGTTAGACTTGCATAAGAAGTCTTTCCAGAAATTTTACGTGCTAGTTGTGAGTAGATGGTAATTGTGTTTCCATCAAGGTATCTCATGTGTTGATTCTAAGTATGATAATCAGAATTTTAATCCTTATCTTGACGGCTTTAAGGTAGTTATGATTGATGACCTCCTTGGTTATTTAAAGTTACGAGAGGATCATGAAGATAATTTGTGAGTTGTGTCATTTACCTTTAGTGGGAATTCATCGTTTGAGAAGTTCAGCAAATGTGAGTTGGCTAGCAAAGATTTTACATTTTGGGTTCTATAGTCTTAAGCTTGGATGTTACCATGGATCTTACGAGAATTGAGTCCGTGATCTTTGGGTTGGCAAGTGCTACCGAAGGAATTTTTAGGAAATTCTTGAGAATTGTAAAATCATTGATTTAGTTAACTCTAAAGGATATATAAATGATGTATGATATAATAAGGATGAATCATATTGATAGAGATGGAAAATAGATTGGCTATAGATCCGATCCTTACCTTACCTATTGGATGTGAGGACTTTGTGAAATTTTAAGTGTGTATTAAAGGAAGATTAGGTTGTGATATTATGAAAAATGGGAAAGTGATAGCGTATGTTTCGAGGAAGTCAACTTAGATAAAGTGGAATTTTCTTACCCTCTACCCGAGAGTGGTTGCAATTGTTTTGCGTTATTTAAGTGGGAACCTTATCTTTTGAAGCTCCCTTTTTGGATTTGTTACCGATCCTAAGAGTTGGAGGATTTAGTTAGTCGAAAGGAAGATATTAAAAGACTATCCATATTCTTGAAGAATAGGTTGTGTGTGTGTAATAGATCTATTCTCAAACTCGGGAATTTTAATTAACCTTGGCAGGTTTGCGTATAATAGCAGTTTTTAGTTTAGCATTGAAATGGGTACTGTATGAAGCTTAGTATGGAAAAATTATTTGCATGATCCCTCGTTTGTATGGAGTCCTTCAACTAATGATAATTAAGCGGATTTGACTTATGTGGGAGAACCATTGAGAGTTATTAGCATCGCAGGTCTGGAATCAAATTCTAGAGTATTCGGGTTGTGAGATGTATAGAAGAATCATGCCATTGAGGAAACTATTTGAAATTTGTAATTTGAAATGAGTGAGAGGTAACCTTTGCTATTTGATCCTTAAGATAGGTCTTTTTAAAATTCGGGACGAATTTTCTTTAAGGGGGAGTGAGTGTAACGACGCTAAACCTAGGCACTATTTTAGTATCATATTATATGCCTTTTATATTATTTGTTGACTTTATGTGCTTAATTTATGTCTTTGATTTATTATGGTAATTTAAAATAGTTATGAGATAATCTTAAAGCCTCGGAATTATATGGAAATAGATTAAAGTATTTTGGGGAAGTATAATAATTGAAAATCAATAAACTATTTTAAGTAGTATGGTGGAGTTATAATAAAATAAATAAATAAAATATTATGAGTAGTTGGGTGGTACTTGTGTAGAGGATAGTAGTAGAAGGTTTAATTTCATTCCTTGGAAATTTAGGGGTTTAAATGTTGGAATTGGGAAGATTTTAATTATATGGATATAGGGGGGGCCATATCCCCTATTTTCCTCCCCTCCCTCTTCTTAGTCAAAGCCCCCTACTTTTTCCCATACTCCTCCCATGCTTCCTCCATCCTTCTCATTCACCTCCCCACTTTTCTCTCATCATTTCTTCTTCCTTCCTCCATCAAAATTCATGGAAAGCTTCTCCCTAAAACCTTCCTTTCCAAGTTCCTAGAGCAAGCAATTCCTCTCCATTTAGCAATCTGATTGTACTTCCGTGTTCGGGATAAAGAGGGGAGCTTATCAAGCTAAGAAGATCCTTAATCCATCTCATATTTGCTAAGTAAGTTATTATGACTTCCTTCTAATAATTGCCATTTTATGTGCTAATGAATGCTTTGATGAAAGAAAAGGATTTTGGAAATTTTAAATAATGTTATTTGAGTAAAATGGATTATTTAAGGTTGAATTGATTTTAGTTATGAGATGGGGGCCTAAGTTGAAAGAATGAGGGTATAATGGGAGTAAAATGTTAATGACTTGAATGGGGTTATTATGATCTTTCCTTCTATTTAATGTTCATGAACTATTTAGTGTTGTTATTGATATTAAAATGGTTATTTGATGCTTTGGAAGACTTCTTGGAGTTGAGAAATTGGTTAATGTTATAAAATGATGTTGTGGTTTAAGGAAAATGATCAAGAGTGTAAGAAAATGGGTTGAGTTAGATTAAGAAGGTTAAACTTGAAATGTGATAGTGAAATGGGTGGAGAAATTAGTAGTAAATGATCTAGGGTTATATTATTTGGAGTTTAAATGATTTAGAATGAGGTTTGTAAAGTTAGAAGATCCTTTTGGTATTTATAAAAATAAGAAAGATTATAAAAAGGAAAAAGAGTATATGTGAAAAGAGATTTGAAATTTGAATATAGCTGGGAAGTGCCTTGGGCGGTCGCCCATAGGGGGCTTGAGCGGCCGCCCATGTGACCAGCCTTTGGGTTTCCTTTTCTTCCTTCTTGGGCGGTCGCCCAAGAAGGCTTGTGCGGTCGCCCAGCCCATCAGAAGCCTTGAACCTTTTTGAAACTTTACTTGGGCGGTCGCCCATGGTGACTTGGGCGGTCGCCCATGTCACCAGAATCTTCCAGTTTCCTTTCTTGCTGATTTTCACCAATAACCTCGTGGCATGACTCCCAACCATTATAAATTAGTAGAACCTAATCCAACCCGGATATGAATTAATCCTTTTTAACCTAGGTTAGCGTAGAACATCTTGGCTAGGCCATGATGTCTTATTTGATCAAAATGAGATTGTGGAAGTAGTTAAATATTGTTCAGAAAATGGTGGATAAGCTTGACCCGTGACTTCACCAAAGTGGTTCAAACTTGGGAAGTAGATCTTGAACTTTTATTAATGTTATCCGAGGTTGTGTAATGATTATGTAGGAATGGTTGATGATACATAGTGGCCTTACTTGCTTCCATACCTTTGGTGATTAGTTTGAATAGTGTAGAGGCTATGAGTTACATTATTGTGTTAGTAAGGAACGTATATATATTACATCATTATACTGTATCCCCAGTGTGGATTAATTGGCATATTGTTATATTGTATCCCAATTGTGGATTACCTGGCATGTTGAATATATTGTATCCCAAGTGTGGATTGTTTGGCATATTGTTATGTTGTATCCCAATTGTGGATTATCTGGCATGTTGAATATATTGTATCCCAAGTGTGGATTATCTGGTTATATTGTTACCTTACTTGAATTCATATTCATTGATGGTATTATGCATAGTGTATTAAATGAATGTTGCACTATGGTATTGATTTAACATGAGTATATTTTACCATGTTGTTATATTATTATCCCTTTGGTGGATTTTATTTCAAGTATCTATTATGTGCTTGAACGTGTTATATTATATGTGATTCGGGGGTATAATGGAATTCAATCAATTATAGATTTGTTCTATAAGTGATTGAAGGTTCATCATACCTGTGATCGGCCCCTCTGTGGCCACAAAGTGGGTGTGCTAGCAGCTGTATTGAGCCAAAAGCCTTACAGTCCGCTGCAATTTTGGTGATTAGGTGGAATGCTTCTGTATTAAGCCAAAAGCCTTACAGATAGCGGCGATATTATATGGTACTCTTATTAAAGGGTCATATAAGTATCTGATTTTCTTATATGGATCTCTGGGGTATGAGTCCTATACGCGGTGAATGTGCATGGAGGCAATTCACCAAAGAGCGGAGTTTTACTCCCACGTTGTACGACATATTGTTCAGACGGGAAAGGTAAAATGAGGTAACGTAAGGTGTTTACCGCTTTCATAATGTGTTATGTGTAACCATGCTATGTGTTGCATCTTGTCTGGCATCTTGCTGCATTCATAATAGCTTATTGAGATTTATTCTCACCCCTTCCCTTTTACTGTTTTAGATTGTGCTGAGACAGGTGACCTGAACCTGTAAGGCCGGGGATAAGATTGTGGAATTTTGCTTTTGGGACTTGTCAGGTTAAGTATAGGAGTTGGTTGTCTGGGAGTATTTATTAAGTGTTACTCTTTTGAAAAGTTGTATATAAACTCTTTTGTAAACAAAGTTATTTTGGGGTTTATGATGTAATTTATTAGATTATGGTTCATCGAAGTCATTGTGGAATTTCTCCAAGTGGAGATATTATCAGTTGATTTTAAATTGAAAGTTTGAGAAGTGGTTTTCTTTTAAATGTGAAATAAAAGTTTTTTAAAAATCTAAGATGGGATTTCTTAGTTTGGGCTTCTCAAGCTCGGGACACGCGTTAGGTCCCGGGTTGGGGTGCTCACATATCAGCACTGTTGTTTAGCAGTGCGGTGTTAGCGTGCACAAAACCCATTTTTTTCATTGTTAGAAAAAACTGATTTTTGTGAGATTTTGGCATAAAAGAATTAGATGATAATCAAGTTTTTTTTTATTTTTTTTACAATTTGATTTTTTTGATATATCAAAATAAATCTAACTTTCATTCATTTTAGTTTGTAATTCATTAAACTTCTTAAAACAGACAATCAATTTCAAACTCTGACAATCTGTTGATCACGTGCTTCTCACACAGGCGTTTAACCAAAAAATCAATGAATTTCGTCAAAACGTCCTTAACTGGCAAGAAAATTACATTTGGAGCCCTGATGTGACAAAAAAAATATCAGTCCCCCAGAATATCCCATATGTGTTCAGACCCTATTTTGTCATTTTTTCTTTTAGAAAATAAGTAACAATATCATCCTTGTTAATTGTTTGGTTAATCTCACTTTTCTATCCCAAGGTTTACATGGTGTATCATTTGAGGCTTGTAGTTTCATTTTTATCACTTTATAACCCAAAGTTTAATTAGGACAATTACCAAATCATCCCTCACCCTAACAAAAACGACCACCTAGGATAAGGATTTTTGAAATTTACCGCCATGTCCTCTCATTTTAAATGAACACGCATGACCTTGCGAGATTTGGCAAAATTGCACATAAGCCACATCTTAAGTGACGTGGACGCGTGTGATCCATTTCCCATCCCCCCCTCTGCGCTTTCTCTCTCTTTTTTTTTCCCTCAAAACTTTAAAATGAAATATCCTAAGATCTTGAAATCAAAAAAAATCTGAAACCACCGTTGTTTTCGTATCGTCAATACAAATCAAACTAGCAGCATCAACATATAATCTAGAGCAAATTTGAGAACATTTTTTCCAAGGTCACAGTTGTTTTTGATATGTTCACAATTATTTTTCTCATTTTTTCAATAACAATTAAGAGAAGTTTATAGTTGTTTTAGCTAAATTCATAATTTTTGCATGAAAATGACTATTATTTACTTAATTCACATATTTTTTAGTTAAGTTCACAGTTGTTTTTAATATTTTATAGCCTTTATTTTTGCAATTTTATGAGATTATTTGACCTATTTGTTAAGTTTACAGTTGTTTTTATTTAAGTTAACAGTTGTTTTAGTTCTTTATAACATCTATTTTTGCAATTTTATGAGATTATTTGACATATTTGTTATATTCACAGTTGTTTTTACTTAAGTTCACAATTGTTTTTAGTCTTTTAGGGCCTCTATTTTGCAATTTTATAAGATTATTTGATATATTTGTAAAGTTCACTGTTGTTTTTAGTATTTTATGGCCTCTATTTTTGAATTTATGAGATTATTTGACATATTTGTTAAGTTCACAGTTGTTTTAGACATTATTTAGGCACGGAGGTAGTACCAATATTAATGTCAAAAAAAATTTCAAATTTTCTTTTGAGCAAAAGTAAATTAGAACATTTAAAAACATGTTTCGGACATTCATTTGGGCACGGAGGTAGTAACAAAAGTGAAAAAAGAATATAACTAATTATTTGCTGCTAGGAATTCTGCTTGGAAGATTCCATGGAAATTAGGCCACAGCTAGTTGCATTTCTCTTTCGCTGATTGGCATGAAATTCACTCGCTTCTGCAGTCAACCGAACACAACTTAAAATCAATATTTACTTTCATCATAATTCATATTCACAATGATAAACACACACACACACACACGTCTCACAGAAAATCCCTTCATTTCGCCGGATATAGGAGGGCCGACGAATTTGGAATGTCGGAGAATATGATTGCAGCATTCGACTGGAGATGGGGAAGGAGAGGACGACCGGAGGCTGAGAGAGAGAGAGAGAGAGAGAGAGAGAGAGAGAGAAAGGAGAGAAGAGTGTCCGTATGTGAGGAGAGGAAGGGTTGCTGAATTTGGAAAGGGAAGGATTGTCGGAGGGGAGTTAAGGGTCGCCGGAGGGGAAGGTAAGCCGGAAGGGGTGGTAGAAAGAGAAAATGAGAGACGAGCGTGAGAGAGAGAGGGGATGGCTTTTTATTTTTGGATAAGGGGTAGTTTGGATAGCGAAGGAATAGTTGGAATTTTGATTATTATGTCGGACTAGTTGGTTAAATTTCAAAATTCTTTTGTTAATTGATCTTTTCACTTAGGGCGAAGGATTCAACGATAATTTTCTCAATTTAATTTTTGTATCACATTGGGAGGAAAAGTTCGTTAGATTCTTTTTTTAAAAAAAAATTGCATGTGGAAATGATGTCTATTCTATTATTAAAAGACATTATGAAAATATTTTTATGCATCAATTGATAATATTTAGATTTTTTAAATGTTCAAAAAAAGAATCTAATAAGCATAATAATTTTTTATAAAATCTTTAAATAATAATAATAATATTTCACCTCTTAAAACAAGACAAATGTAGCAAAATCTAGGTGAACTAAAGAGAAATAAAATAATAAGCATGTGAACAAACAACAATAAGAAGACGTTCTCCACAAACAAACAACGCTCACATGCGGATCGGCTTATGAAGTTTATTGTTAATATACAGTACTCCATCCGTCCCATAAAATATTACCTCTTTTACTAATTTGGGCGTCCCACTTTAAAGTCCCACTTTCCTAAAAAAAAAAATTTTAATACTTCTTTATTCATGGGACCCACTTGTCATACTCACAACACTTTTCAAATTTACTATTCTCTCCACTCATTCTCTCTCATCCCACTCACAACACCTACTTTAATAACATTATTCCTTATTTTCCGTTCTCAACAGTAAATGGGTAATGTTTTGTGGGACGGAGGGAGTATAATTTAATTGTTGTTCTCTTTCATAAATTCATGTTTCTTAATTTTTGGTTCCTTTTTTACCTTAATTTTACTACATTTGTCCGGTTTGAAGAGGTGAAAAATATAAGTTTTTTCAAGGATTTATGAAAATAATTGCCGTTAAAAAATCCTAAATAGTATTATTGATGCAGGATTTTTCCCCAGAGTATCTCTCCAACAAAAAAATAGATATCCAATGACACATGTAAATTCTTTGTCAAATAATTTAAAAAATTGTTGTCTAGGCCCCAACTTGAAACAAAAATGAAAGTTCAGACCTTAAAGTGAGAAAAATGAAACCACAGACCCCCAAGTGATATACCATGTAAACCTTGAGATAGTAAAGTACAATTAACCCTTGACTATTTCATTTTATATATTAAAGGGCAAACCCCGGTGCGCCAAGCCTTTTTTGCCAATCGGGGGTTGGGAAAGGGAACCATTTTGTTAGTGTAAACTGCAGATGATATCGTAGATGATTTCCCAAAAGTCCAGGTGATATCGCAGATGATTTCCTGTACTGAAAATTATATAGTTGTATATTTCTTGTTTATTAAAAGAAAGGAGTGGTTCAGTTTTTGAAGGACATTGATGAGGGTCAGTTGGAAAAGGAAGGAGTGGTTCAGTTTTTGAAGGACAGGAATTTTCTTAATGCTAATAATCATGCTTCTGTGTTTGTTGAGAGTGTTATACGCAATTTCTTTGCTAACTTGCATGCTCATTTGGATGATGAAGGGTCTGAAAAATATGGGAAGGTGTTTGTTAGGGGAAAAGTCTATTCATTTACTCCAGCCCTAATTAACAAAGTTTTAGGCCTCCCGAATGAAGATGATGAGAGCATTAGGGTTAATAGAGATGAAATGGTAAAATTGCTCACTCACAACAAACTGCAGTCCTGGACTGTGAAAGAGAAACTTCATGCTTCTAGGCTTACCTCTCTATATTCTGTGCTTCACAAATTATGCATCTTCAATTGGCTCCCTACAACTAATGAACCTATAGTAACATTGGAGCATGCGAATGTGTTATATAGATTGGGTAAGAATTTAAGGATTAACTTTGGAAGGTTAGTGTTCAAACACTTAGCTTCATGGGGTAGAAAAAAAGAAAGTGAACATTAGCTTCCTATCCTTCTCTAATCTTCAAATTTTTGGTATTTCAATCCTTGCCCTTTGAAGCCTCTGATGTTTTTACCGCTGAACCTGAGTATTATACCATTGATCAATAACTGAAAAAGGGTAAAAGGTATACAAAAGATCTCCCTTGGAACAAATATGATGAAACAGCCCCTGTTCTTCCTAGTGCTATCTCACGTGATATCCCAAGTGCTATCCCAGGTGTTGCCCCTAATTCTTTTTCAGGAACTGATGCTGCAAGTATTCTAACCAACATGATGAATCTTTTGGGCAACTCTGGTCCAACAATCCCAAAGGCAACAGTGATTAACTTCTTGCACAAACAATCAAGTGCAATGGGAGAACTTGCTGAGGGATGGGCTAAGCTTAAGCAGGTTACAGATGCTTTTATTGATGAAATTTCTTCCCAAACAGGGGGAGGATCTGCTGCTGCTGCAACTACTGGAGCTGGTGCTACTTCAGGTGCTACCACTAGTGCTGGCCCAAGTGATGGTGATAGGGAAGGAGATCAGGAGGAAGATGAAGAAGAAGAGGAGTTTGAAGAAGAAGAAGAGGAGTTTGAAGAAGAAGAAAGCTGAAACCTGAAGGTTGACAAACCTGAAGGTTGATGTTTCCACTATCATGTGGGTGAGTGTTTTTGTGATGGTCCTAAAAACAATTTCTTTTATTTTGATGATGTTTGTGGTTCTCTAAACAATTTTCTTTTTTCTGTTTATATTGGTTTGCTAAACACTTTAGTTGGTTTGTTTATAACTTAAACTGCTAGGTTGTTTTTTGCTAGTTTTGGATGATATTTGGCTACAATGGTTTATGGTTTTTTTTTATGTTAACTTAGTTTATTTCGAAAACTTTTTAAAGTTTGAAATAAATTAGTTTATTATGATAAACCATTGTTTAGGATTAGCTCCTTGATTAAGGGGAAGTTAATTTTCTTGGAGATATTATACTGTGTTTTTATGCTCTGTACATTTGTATTTAGACTAACTCTACAGGACAGCAGCACATTAGGTTTGGAAAGAAATATCCAACTAAGGGGGAGATTGTTAGTGTAAACTGCAGATGATATCGTAGATGATTTCCCAAAAGTCCAGGTGATATCGCAGATGATTTCCTGTACTGAAAATTATATAGTTGTATATTTCTTGTTTATTATTTAATAGACTAATGTGCTAATATAATCTGTATAGTCTATGGTTTATGTTTATATTTCAGAGTGCAATAGCATCAAAGAAGGAGCTAGACACGTGTGGAAATTGGAAGAAAAGAATTTATACATTTTATGTATAAATTCGTAACTTGGGCAATAACAAAGAAAACGTGTGAAGACTTGGTCAAGAGTTGTTGCTGAGTTATAGAAGAAGTACAAGGTTGATAAAGCATGGGAGTACAAGGCGTGGAAGCATGACTTGAGGATTAATCAACTTGGTTGCTAAAATTGAGGAAGTGGGAGCTAAAAATGTGGAACAACTTCACCCACTCTCCCTACACTTTCTCCACGTGCAAGACCAGCCCCAAGGCTGTTAATTGAGTAGCCTTCAAGTATTTGAAGACTATAAATAAGCTAAGAAGGTTTCATTTGAAGATATGCCAATTACATCATCACATTCACACCTTCGAAAGCTTAGAGATAGAGTTCTTTGTTTGGTTCTTTTTAATCCTTTCTCCCTTGTAATTTCGCACTTGATTACATTGGTATCAAGTTGTGTGAAGGCTAGGATAGGATTCCGTTCTTTATCTCTTGTTCCATAGAGCTCAAAATAGTTATAGCTATAGGGAACTTTCGGCTTTGTAAATTCATTTATAGTGATTATAAAGTCTTGCCTAAGAGGCACTCTCAAGTTATATTTATATAACTTGAGAAAAACAATTTTGGTGTTTTTATTCCTCTCCAAACTCTTTTACAAAAATTTTTATTTTTGAAGTGTGTGTGTGCTATCTCAAGTGCTATCGTTGGTGCAGTTATCACCTTGGATATCACTTGTGATTCTGGCCGTGACAATTTCACATTTGCTATAGCCTTCCTTGACAATTGCCAAGAGATTGTTCGCCAAGGTTCGAATACAATCAATGCAATGGAACAAGTTATAAAGTAGGGGAAGTGCATGCCAATTTCCTTGTAGTAAAAAATGTTTCCTTTAATCTATGTCGCATGTAAGGATTACAATGACACCATGTGTCACTATTCTACTACCAACTCGATTTTGATTATATGAGCCACATTTTTATCTAATGCTCCATCATTTTAGATAATAGATCAAATATAGTGAAAAAAATCAGAACCTAAACTATCATTATACTAAGGTGACCGCCCCTGCCTCCCTTATTCATACCCTACTAAACTTGTAATTCAAATATTCAGTATTTCTGCTACTCAAACCTAAAATCTCGGAATCCAAAGTCTATTACCACAATTTCAACTTATTTTTAACTTTTTCTTTAGTGTAATCAATCAACATAATATAATATGCAAACATCATTCAAAAAGGTAAATCATCTTAATTTGATCTCATCAATTTTTTCATGATTATATGAAAGATGAAAGGACTAAGTGCAAACCCTGATGCACTCCAATTGTAATAGAGATTTCTTGTGTCTTTCCAATAATATTTCACACACTTGTACTAATTTCGTCATACATATGCATAATGATTTTATATATTTTTTGTAAACAACTTTTCTACTTAATCACACCAAAATACTTCTCCGCTAAGATCCAACATAAAATTTGTCCTGGTATTTTATCATACGCGTTTCCAAATCAATGAAAGTCAATCGTTCCTTTTACTCCGAAAGTTTAACAAAAAATAAAAATAAATACTATTAAAAATATTATGAAATTAAAAAATATTTCATCTTTCAAATAAATATAGCCCTATTTGTTTCATAAAAATAATAATGTAATTTGTTAAAAACTCAAGTAAGTAAGATTAAATCTTTTAAATGTTTGCCTTATCTGTATAACTATTTTTTTTGTAAACATAGATTAAGTGCTTGTAGTAAGGTGCAAACAATAAAGTTTGGTTCGGTCTGAGCAAATATACAGACAAAACTACCAGTCATCAGTTTTGAGAAAGTTTCAGATCGAACCGAACCATGAAAAGTTGAACCGGATCATGAAAAGTTGAATCAAACCAAATCGACATGGATTGATTCAGCTTTGGTTCATATCGAGATCTCGAACCGTTGTACATGCAGTGGTTTAGACCATGATTTATACTGTAATCCAATCTACTAATCAAACCACGATTCATACCATAGTTCAGAATACTGTTGGTGTAGTGCCCTAGGCGTTTATTTATGTTTGACTTATTATCTAAACCGCTATGTAATCGTCTTTATCATTTATTATAGAGAAAGTATTATTTGGTTCATTATATGTTTTGCATGTTTATTATATTAAACTACGTCCCTAGTTGTTGTGAACGACTAGCATAAGTTGGTAATGGATAATCATGGAGAGGATTATATGCATGTGATGCACATTACACTTATGGATACTTGCTAAAGAACAAGTATTGGACATGACCTATCGATGAGATTTACGACATGGTCAATAGTCATATGTGTCATGAATAAATCTCGTGATAGTCGTGTTATTGAATCCTTAGCACCTGAGATTATCATCGTCTTCCACATGATGAAGATCGTGTTTAATATAGTTTAACACTATCTTTAATCGGATAGCAATAAGGGCTATGTTAGCACGATTGGAATCATGTAGGGAAGAATGATAAGTCAAAACGGGATTTGTTCCTCTTATGAAGAGAGATGTTTGCTTGGGCCCCTTGATGAATGATGTTGATGAAATGTGTGGCCGCACTCAAGTGATTTGATAGAGATTAAATTCATTTGTATTATCAACATATTCGGAATCGAGAAAGCATTGAACGAAATGAGTTGACCTAGACCATGACTCATGTTCAATTGGACATCGTGAATAAAGGGATTATAACATTGGATCTATTAAGGAATCAAGCTTTGATGTTATATTTAATTGGGTGGACATAATGATTTGCTAGAAGTCACTTATGTCTTGTGAGGTTGATGTTTCAACTCACTGCCAACATAAAATATAATTCCTAAAGGGTCACACACAAAAGGAACGAATTTGATTCAAGCTGAAAAAATTGGAATTTTGGGTTCTGGCACGACTCGTGCCCTGGGTCACGACTCGTGCCAAGGATAACGACTCGTGACCAAGGCTGAGACACGACTTGGTTTTTGTCTCGTTTTGATCAGAACGAGTTGGGGCTCAAGGAACGACTCATGAGCACGAGTGATTTGCAAAGGGCACGACTCGTGCCACGACCAAATTTCGTGTCAGTACAGTTTTCCTTGGCTAGGAAGGAATTGGTATTTTGCTAGGTTTCTACCCTAATTGTTAGGAAATTTATATGTGATATAAATACAGCTTTGCAGTCATATTTTTCCTACCTCTCAACATCATAATCCAAGGTTTTTGAAACTCTAGATTTTTGATTTTGATTTTGAATCAAAAGTTCCAATTGTTCCATTGTTTTTGGCTTTGATTATTGAATATTGATTCAATAATCAAGAGGATCATCTAGCAATCCATCAAGAAGGTGTTCTTAGATTCGTTCGCGTATGGATTACCGATAGAGGGTGATAGGTTAATCACCAAGAGCTTGAAGCCTCCGTTCGTTGATTCATCACAAGGTTTGAACAAGGTAGAAGATGAAGATCCGTTTCGATATCAAAATTCTAGGCTTGAATTTTGTGATCTACTTTGTTAATCCTAATCGCATTCAAGTTGTGTAAATTCTATCTCATATTAATTTCTAATCTCTTCATGCTAGACGGATTCTAGGGCTAGGGTTTTGATGTTAAAATTAAATCTTCCGCTGCGTTTGTAACCCCAAAACCCAACAGTGGTATCAAAGCCCTGTCTTGCCATGATTATGATTGAAATTGCATGCTATATTTAATATGATTATTTGCTACCATGTGATATGAAATAGATCTAGATCCTATGTGTTTTGTTTCTATGAAAAACAAGTATATGTGATATGCCATGATTCATGATTAATGATAAATTAATTAGATTAGTTTATCACATAGGTTATTAATTTTGTTTTAATATGATTAAATTAGATTTGTAATTTCTCAAAATAGAATCAAATTGTTTGTATGATATTTTGTGAAGCCCTATGTTCATGATTATGTTCACATGAGATCTATGTTACAACCATGCGATGTTCGTTATATGTTGAAAAACCTTCTAAATATTTAAATCTTATGTCATTCCTTGATTAGAACACTTGTGATATTTTAGGGTATTTGATGTAGTTTCGACTCAGTTGGGTGCATCTTATATCTTAATTTGTGATCAAGGTGAGATAATGGTTGATGTAGTTTTGACTTAGTTAGGTGCATCGTTCCATGTCTCACATGTTTGAAAAGGGTTTTGATTTAATTGGTGCTTTCAAATGAGATTTGATCCAAGGCATTGATGAGATTTAAAACATGCTTTTGATATATGATATATATTGAAATCTCATAAAAGATCTAAGAGTCATATAGTGATATGATTGATGTTTCTACCTAAATAGCCTTATTTCGGGCATTGACTCAGTTAAACCAAAATCAAGTGAAATATGGATCTTAGCCTACTATGATTATATCATACATGTTTGTATTTGAAGGTGTATAATTTAGTGGGAGTATTTATGAAATACATTATTTGCTCTTAGATGATAAATATGTTGATATTGATATATGTTTATATTGTTTGCATATTTTATTGTAGAATGGCTAAACACAATAATCAACCCATGTCACTACGATCTGTCCTTGAGAACGACAAGCTTGAGGAGAACGATACAAACTATTCTGATTGGATCAGAAGCCTCAAAATTGTTCTGAAGCAAGAGAAAAAACTGTACGTTCTCAATGGACCCATTCCACCTCAACCTGCTCCAAATGCTCCTAGGGCTGATAGGGATGCACATAAGAAACATAATGATGATTCTATGGATGTCGCATGCCTTATGCAAGCCACTATGTCTAAGGCTCTTCAGAAGGACCTTGAGCACATAGATGCAGCATTTGATCTTGCTGAGCGCTTAAAGGAAATGTTCCAAGTGCAAGCAAGAAACGAGAGGTATGATGTGGTTAAGTCCCTAACTGCATGCAAGATGCAAGAAGGGCAATCGGTGGGAGCTCATGTCCTTAAGATGAAGGGTCACATTGAGCGTCTCGATAGGCTTGGAAATCCGTTGAGTTTGGAACTCGCCACGGATTTGATATTGAATTCATTGCCTGAAAGTTATAGTCATTTTATTATGCACTATCACATGACTGGCATGGATAAGAATCTCTCGGAATTGCATGCGATGCTTAAGACCGTAGAGATGAATATCAAGAAGCCTAAAACCGATAATGTGTTAATGGTTAACAAAGGCAAAGGGTTCAAGAAGGATGGCAAAGGTAAGGCAAGTGTTGCTAAGCCTAAGGCAAAAGTTGTCGATGCCAAAGAGGCTCCCAAGACATCTCAAAAGGATGCGGTTTGCAACCATTGCCAAGAGGGTGGATATTGGAAGTGCAACTGCAAGGCTTACAAGGAAGGCCTAAAGGCGAAGAAGAGCAATGCGATTGCTACTACTTCAGGTATCTATATGATAGATATTTTCCTTTCTGTTTCTAGTTCATGAGTATTAGATATCGGATGTGGATCTCACATTTGTTTAAATGTGCAGGGACTGAGAAATAGGAAGCTACTCAAACAAGGTGAAGTTGACCTACGTGTTGAGAATGGAGCAAGAGTTGCTGCATTAGCCGTAGGGACATATGATGTAACTTAACCTAGTGGCTTAGTACTTGTTTTGAACAATTGTTACTATGTTCCGGATTTGAGTAGGAATATTATTTTTGTTTCTTGTTTGGATAATTAGGGGTATAATTTTCTTATTTCGAATAAGAAGTTTTATATTTATTTAAATGATATGCTTTATGGTATTGCAAATTCATTTAATGGCCTTTATGTTCTTGATGTTGATGAGAAACAAGATAATGTTGAAAATGTTTATCATGTGGATAAGAAAACCGAATGACGTGAACAACTCGTTCATGTGGCATTGCCGGCTTGGTCATATAAATGAGAAACGCATTTTTAAACTCCACAAAGATGGAATGTTAGACTCACATGATTATGAATCATATGAGATATGCGGATCTTGTTTATTGGGTAAAATGATCAAACCACCCTACACTAAGAGTAGTGAAAGGGCTAGTGACTTGTTGGGCTTAATACATACTAATGTATGCGGACCAATGAGCAGCATTGCTAGGGGAGGATTTCGGTATTTCATTATATTCACCGATGACTTATCTAGATATGGCTATGTCTATCTAATAAAGTCAAAGAGTGAATCATTTGAGATGTTTAGAACATTTCAAAATGAAGTACAAAATCAACTTGGCAAAACAATCAAGGCACTTCGATCCGATCGTGGTGGTGAGTATTTGAGCCAAGAGTTTGACAATCATCACAAAAACTGTGGAATTGTTTCAGAGTTGAATCCACCCGAAATGCCACAATGGAATGGTGTTTCCGAGAGGAGGAATAGAACCCTATTAGATATGGTTCGTTCGATGATGAGTCAAGTAGACCTTTCTTTATCCTTTTGGGGACATGCATTAGAGACTGCTGCGTTCACACTGAACAGAGTCCCTACTAAATCGGCTCCTAAGACCCCACATGAGATGTGGCATGGAAGAAAACCTAGTTTGTCTTTCATGAAGATTTGGGGTTGCGAAGCTTATGTGAAGAGACTTGTCTCTGACAAGTTAGCACCTAAATCTGACAAGGTTATTTTCGTTGGTTACCGTAAGGAAACCAAAGGGTATTACTTCTACAACCGCGTTGAGAACAAAGTGTTTGTTGCTCAATATGGTACTTTTCTTGAGAAACAGTTTCTCAATAAAGCTTCTAGTGGGAGTAAAATTGATCTTGAAGAAGTTCAAGAACCCAAAAATAACATGGAACCGATAGTAGAGACTGAACCAACTCCACAAGAAGTTGTGGAACCAGTTCAAGATCCACAAGTCCATCGTAGATCGGATAGGTTATGATCCGCACCCGAGAGATATGGATTTCTCGTATCGGAAAGTAATGAAGTGGAAGTCATTGAGAATGACGAACCTACTTCCTATCAAGAGGCGATGTACGATCCCAATTCGGATAAATGGTTAGAAGCCATGAAGTCCAAATTGCAATCCATGTCGGATAATAAAGTTTGGAACTTGATTGAGCCACCCGAAGGTGCAAAAACCATAGGGTACAAGTGGGTTTTCAAGAAAAAAACTGACATGGATGGGAAGGTGCATACTTATAAGGCTAGGCTTGTTGCAAAGGGATATAGGCAAACTCATGGTGTAGACTATGATGAAACCTTCTCGCCTGTTGCCATGCTTAAGTCTGTTAGAATTTTGATTGCCATAGATGCGTATTATGACTATGAGATATGTCAAATGGATGTCAAAACCGCTTTCCTTAATGGAAAACTGCTTGAGGATGTGTATATGACACAACCCGAAGGTTTTGTAGATCCACGAAATTCTAGTAAGGTGTGCAAGTTGCAAAGATCCATTTATGGATTGAAGCAAGCTTCTAGGAGTTGGAATCTTCGGTTCGATGAGAAAATCAAAGAGTTTGATTTTATCAAGAACGAAGATGAACCTTGTGTATACATGAAATTCAGTGGTAGCTGTAAGTACCCAAATCTGGCTCATGCCTTCCGGTTAAGTTTTTCGGCAATTCTCCGGACATCCCTAAAGTTCAGGGGCAATTCGGGAACTTTTCCAAACCTTCCGAGGGGCGAAGGACTTGCTAGGAATTAAAATTCCACGTAGTCCTTCGCTGGAAAAGCCCTTCTAGAAGGACACCTTACATGATTCTAGAAAGGTGCTGAGTCATAAGGGATAATGTCACACGGCTGCATTAGCCAAGAACTCCAAGCCGCACGGCTTCATTAGCCATTCCCAGACTGTCTATAAATAGAGACCTCCTCTATTCATTTTAGAGGAGGAGTTTTTGGAAGCCTTGTTACTCTCTGCCAAAATACCATCCCGAAATTACAGAAAGTTGAGAGTGCTAGAAGTCACCTCCCTCCTCCTTAAAACCTTCCAAAGTTGGTCCTTCCCTAAGCAAACCTCAAGGAGCTAGAGGAACACCACCATTGGTAACCTCTCCTCCCCTTTTTCTTGAAATATATGTGATATATTGCTCCTTGCTTTCCATATCCATATATACTTGCTTGGTATTTGATATATTATTATTAAAGATTCCTTCTTTAAGCATGTAAATCATCCTACCCCTATTCCCCTATCACATAGGATCCATGGAGAATCCAATCCAAGGATGAACAAATAAGACCTAAAAAAAGGCTTGTTCTAGGGTGGATCTCTCACATGGTGATGTAAAAAGTAGCATCCTTTGCTCTCAAAATAACATCTTTTCATATAAAGTTGCATCATTTGCATTAATATGTTACCTTTGCATTAAAGTTGCATCCTTTGCATTTGAAATGTCATCTTTTTACATAAAGTTGCATCCTTTGAATTAAAAATTATTTCTTTACATCCAAATAGCATCCTTTGCACCCAAAATGTCATCTTTTACATTAAAAATGTCATTTTTAATTTAGAATGCATCCTTCATGTCCCTCATGGTTGGATCTCTCTTTCCTAGGATTGCTTAGTGACCTTCCTAAGGCACGAAAAGCATAGGAAGAGCATAAAGATCCAATCTTTATACCCTTCCCCTAGTCTCCTTTGGTATTTGATGCATCCTTTGGAGCGGACCGGTGTAAAGATCTCATCTTTACATCGTTTCTTCCATTAAAGGTGCCATAATCTCTTTAGAAATGGATAAACCTTGAACCCTATATCTCCGATCATCATTTGAGACGAGCATAATAGTCCCTACACAAGCTCAATCGTCTCAAGATGTAGGATTGATGGGCTAAGGATATTCCTTTCTAGAGAACCTCACTTTTGGACTATAAGAGAGAGTCCTTCTCTCGATCACACATGACCCAAGGTCAAATAGTGAAGATCACAAGTCTAAGATGAGGACGGGACCAAAGTCCCAAACACATAAAAATCCAAGGAATCCTGAGCGATAACCAACTAAATGGTTTATACGTCCGGAAGACAACTTGGAACATTCCCCCCCCCCCTTTCTTTTCAACACATGCACACAAGAAAGCACGCAAGCAAGCACGAAAAATGGGATCTTGGGAGACTTGCTTCGGCAAGGCACCTTGGGTGAATGCCAAACGTTCTTCCCAAGGGGTAACTTAACCTCCGAATCCTTATTCCTTTTTTTCAAAGTTTTGAGGAAATCAAAATGGCGTGGCGACTCCGTTTTTTTCAAATTAAATCGGATGTTTTCAAACTTAAGTGAATCCAAATAAAACACAAAAAAGATTTGGGCCCCCACATTCACAGTTTGGCGACTCCGCTGGGGACACCCCAAAGAAGAAAGCTTTCATTTTTAAAATAAAAAAATGATACCCGGTATATAGGTGGAAACCATTAACCTTCCTGTATCGCTTCCTGACCTGAGGCTTGGGATAAACGATGGTCTAACAATCCCACGTACCGATATCCCTTTTTTGGAAAAAAAAAAGAAAGTTTTTTCCTTTGAGCGGGTTAGCCTCCCGTCGCGGATTTCATTTGTCGTGCTTGCTTTTTTTTCTTTCTTCGCCTTGCATTGCATCTTGCTTCTTGGGAATTGTGCATATTCTATATACTGAACAGGAAGCCTTCTGGAGCTGAAAGGTGCCTAAAATGTTTGGGGAGCAACCAGAAAGTGAAAAGGATTGGAACCTGGAAAATTGAGCAATGCAGCCGTACGGCTTAATCCGCCTCGGATTCCAGCCGGGCGGCTTCATTGGCAATTCCACCAGGACAAATTTGAGGTTAATCTAGCAGCTTAGGCAGCTTGGGACTATTCAGTTCCAAAGCTTACCAAGCTCCAGAAAATTTACGTTCCTTAACTGTTGCATTTTTCCCCCGTCCCGAAAAATCATTCCTTTTAAAACACATTTCTGAAAATCTCTGTTTTAACTCAAAAAAGAACATTTTTTAGGAGACCGTACACTACGCGCACCTTATATATTCTGTACACTTTGCACGCACGTCCTTCAAACCTGGGGTGGTTGTTCAGTTGCAGTCACGGACAGCCTTACGATGCTTCCGGACGCGCACGGAATCATCCCAAACTCCCTATGGCAGCCAGTGTCGACCAATGCACAGTCCGTGTCACACGTTTCAAAAAACCGTGACTTTTGGTTGGTTTTTGGTCTAGTCCGTGTCATACATCCCAGTTGCATATCCCCGTAAAGGTCAAATCTTAGTCCATAACGGAAGTCAAGATCTTTCGCGCAAGCGGAGCTCTACCGAAATTCCGACAAGGAAAAATTGGTAGAATCTTGGCTCCGGCATTGACTTTGACCTTGACCCGCACGGGATGCGTAAGAGTCGAGACCAAGTCCGTGCCAAAAATTCAAAGATCTTTCGCGCAAGCGAAGCTCTGCCGAAATTCCAACAAGGAAAAATTGGCAAGATCTTGACCCGGCATTGACTTTGACTTTGACTCACGCACAGCGTATGCAGCGAAGTTCAATGTGACACTGTGTCATCCGGCTTTTACCGTCCGACCCATGCTTATTATCTTCTCGGACACTGCCGAAAAGTCAAAACGTCATTCGTGCAAGCGAAACTCTGCGAAATTCCGTTAAGGCTGAAGGACGAGACTTTCCCGGCATTGCCTTGACTATAATCCGCATCGCTCGTGCGTTAAAAGTTCTTATGACCCGCTAGACCTGTTAGGAGCGTTCTTCTCTCTCGGTCGGTGGGATCCGCGTGCCCTATAGGACCCTTGCCCGGGGCTGCCCACCCTGGGAGGTCGAAATACAGGTGGAATACGAGGGGCTTATAGATGTAGTGACGGAGCCCACTGATCCAGGATCTAGAGTAGTTGCGAAAAGAAGGGCGTAACCCCTTTTCCAACCAAATAGAAATTAATAAAAGACGTTGTTTTAAGTAAACCGGAAGATTCTTAATTTGCATATTGCTTCGAGCCTTCACCTAAACACCTACCCCGAGTCTAAACCTCTCATATCCCTTTCCCGCAGGCGAGAAAGAAGTGGGTGAGAATACCGGTCACGGCTTGTTAGCACAAAATTCTCGGATAGTTCGCCGTAATCCTCGCTTTTGTCACTGTGGGGAGCGGTGAAATGTGTTGATCCCCTTCTAAAAAAAAAAAAAAAAAAAAAAAAAAAAAAAAAAAAGAGTCGAATGGCCGATTTGACAGAAAACAGCAGCGGTTTGGGTAACCAGATGACTAGGGAAGAAGAGCTAGCCTTAACCTTGGAAAACATTCGTAAGGTCCATGAGGAACAGCAAGCCATGCTCATTGATGCGCTCCGTCGTCATGGGGTTCAGATAGTGGTTGAGTCCAACGGTTCCCTGGTTATGGTAGAAGATGAGATTCCGGAAGCAGCCATCTCAGCTCCCCCAGCTTATAACCAATGCCCTCCTCCATCCACGTATGATCCCTTACCAAGGACTCCCACTTTTCAGTCCTTCCCGATGTCCCAAGCCATCAGGGTCCCAACGCCCTCGCCTCCTCAGATAAGACCCAGCTTTGTTCCCTACCAACAGAGAGCAAATGCCACAGCTATCCCAGTTACGCAGCCTCTACATTACCCCATGGGACTCATTCCCTCCTCTCAGCCTGATCCAAATTTCCTTACCCTGGAATTCCAAGCACTCACCGACCTTTCCAGCTTCGTTAACGCCTGTGAATTTGCCTATCTCCCAGACAGCGACAGTGAAGAGTCAGTCGGAAATGAGAATAGGAATGGATGGATTTACAGTGATGATGATAGTTCAGTAGAAGGAATGAACCTGGAGTCGGCGGAAGTGAAACCTGGAGGGCAAGATGAAGCAAAAACCACAGCACTGAATGGGAGATGGTATCACTTCAAAGTGTGTCTGTAGCCTTTGCAAGAGCTCGGAAGAGAAAATGGATGTGAGCTCAGATGAGGCAGGTATGAATTCCACATCCTAGAATTCAACACTCCTTACAAAGACTTGGTCGGTGAATGGAGGAACTTGATCGAAGCTTTAGCTGAAAGAGGGAAGTGGGCTCCACCCGCCGATCTAGAACATGTAAGCGTCATTGAGGCTAAACCCCCCAAGAGGGGAAGAGTAGACTCCATTGCAGTGCTAAGAGTCACACCTGAGACCTTGTCCAAAGAAGAGTGTACGGAAGCTCTAGAAAGAGTCTTAAAGTTTGAAGCGACCCCGGTCCCCTTCCTATCTTATGACGACAGTGATGTTTTCCTGATAATCCCCAAGTCAGGGGAAGAGTCCAGAATACCCCTTATATGGCGCCAAGTATCCCGACCCGCTTTGGCCCTCATTGGTCATCAGAGTCAAGATGAAAGTTCTCACAAGAGCTACTGTAGTGATACTGAGGAAGACACAGTCGAAATGCCGGAAGGAACGGTGGAAGAATGGTTAGCCCAGAAGCCGAAAAGCCCAAAAATTCCTCCCGAGAGTAGAGAACAGGAACCTGCCATGAGGTTTGACCCTACAGAAATCCTTCTCGATGATGGATTCTCCCACTTCAGAAAGTGTTTGGCCAATGTCAAAGATGCCGTTAAAAGGTTGACCCCTAGAGAAAGAAGGGACATGCTTGACAGTGATGAGGAAAGCGACCCCTCTCTGTTGAAAAAGTTGCTAAGTCCAAGTGAAAATGCCATTAGCCAACCTCCAAATCCTGAGAGCGATAATTCCTGTTGCATGCTGACCCTGAAAAGCCTGAATGAGACTGTGAAGGCTTTGAATGAGGAAGATGAAGCTGAAACCAAACTGGCTAAGCCAATTAGGAAGTCGAACTCAAAAAGGCCGTAAAGCCGCTGACTGGGATCGATTCGGGCAGCCGCCTATGCCTCTGGTAATGCCGTTAATCGTGTTAATCGCCAGAGCCGCCATACGCCAACAAGAGCCCGCCTCGACTTTCAAAGAGTCAAGGAATCCTCCCAGAATGATGACTCAGAAAAGTCTAATGTCTATGTGATGACTCGGTCTGGACAGATGAGTGTTGAACAGCCTAAGGGTGACAAAATAAATGTCGTCCCCGAGCCAAAAATAGACAAAAGACCTTATAAGCCAGAAGCAGAAAAGCCAGACTCTGAAAAAGAGGATCCGGTGCTGACTCAATTGAAGTGTACTCAGGCCAATATCTCCTTGTGGTCCCTGTTAACCTCTTCATACCCTCATAAGCTGAAGCTAGAAGAAAGTTTGGCCAAGACCATGGTGCCCATAGATGTCACCCCGCATGAGGTCGTCCGTATGATTGGAAGTATCCACTACGGAAACATCATTACCTTCACCGACTTGGACCTCGCCAAAATATGGGGCTAGTCATAACGAACCTCGTTACATCACAGTCCAGTTGGAAGAACGCCGGTTGCCACGAGTATTAGTTGATGGAGGGTCTGCAATGAATGTCCTCCCAGCAAAGATGATGGATTTATTGGATTTGAAGCCCACATATTTGAAGCCTTCTAGTCAGACTATTAAGGCCTATGATTCCACTGCACGATCGCCCTGGGATTGCTACCCTCAAGTTGTGGTTTGGGAAAATGGTCATGGACGTTGACTTCCAAGTGATTGACATTCCGATCTCATTTACCGCTCTGCTGGGACGACCTTGGATCCACCAAATAAACGGGGTAGCCTCTACTCTGCACCAATGTGTCAAATTTCAGTCAAGTGATGGTGCTATCACCACTATTTACGGAGAAAGAGTCACCGTGGAAGGAACCAAAGACCGGAGATATCCCGATACCGGGAAATCAAGCATGATGATGAAGGGTTTGCCTTGACCGGATTCTCTGTAGCCTCTTCCAAAGCTCAAGTGTGTTGCACTGACCTCACTGCTACCTCTGACAGAATACCTTCTGCCATGCAAATGATGAGAAAGATGGGTTATCTTCCGGGGCTTGGATTGGATAAAAGACTTCAGGGTCGCAATACTATCATTGATGTGAAGGAACAGACCACCCGACATGGCTTGGGATACAAACCGAATTCTCGGGATGACAGAAAAGCTAAAGGCACAGTTCAGGAAAAACGAAGTGAAGGGGTCCATCTCCATCCTTACGGCTTGTCTCTGGCCCATTACTTCACAAAAGGTAGGACTCAATATGATGAAAACAATAATCAAATCTCCTTGAGAAGAACTCTTCTGGAAAATCTTGAGAAAGTTCGGGGAAAATCAGTGAATCCTGTTCGAAGAATGTTCCTTGACTTACCAGACATCCCTGGGGCTACCACTACTGTTCAGAACAAGTATGCCTTCAAAGGAAACCCAGACAGTTTCAAAGAGTCCGCACTCTTCTCATCCGGGGTAATGGATTTCTCTGCCTTTGAGTTAGCTCTTTCGAAGATCAGCCAGATAGAAGCTGCTAGTAGTGAAGACAGTGAGTTGGGTTTGCAAAAGTTGTTTGATGAAGAAGCGCAGATCCCGGATTTGATCGACTTCAGCTCAGATGACTAGATAGTCGCCGTAATTGGAGATGGTGATGAAGAGCCTTTTGATCCCCGCACTTTGGTGACTAAGACAGAGATGCCGTTGAAGAATTGGGAGACATTCTCAGGACCGATAGCCAGCCGACAGCAAATGATCACGGAGCTTGGATTGGTACCCCATCCTTCTCAACCTAGTCATGTCAAACACCCTATAATCCATACAGTTGAGTCAGGAATCTTTGAATTCCAGTCCTTCGAGTCATCCGAAGGCCTCACGCCTGAGGATTATGAATATGTAACCAATTTCATCTTTCCTCTTGCTTTGAATGAAATGACAGATCTTTCTGAGTATCCCCTTATTGCCAACTTAACAAATGATAAATTAACTCAAAACTTAACAACAGTTAATAATGAATCATTTGAACAAGATGCAAACACACTAAATGAATAATACATCCAAGAAATCTTTAAGGTGTTACGTACAAAGAGGAAAACCGGGCCCAAGCCGCCGAGGAGGTTTTGACAAGTGTTAACTTGGGTACCGTCGAGGAACCTAAAGAGACACAAAGATTGGAAACTTCTTCCAGTGGGTCAACGGGACAGACCATTGGTTAATCTCGATCGTAGAATACATACGGACGTGTTTGCATGGTCGTACAGGATATGCCGGGGCTAGACAGCATAGTAGAGCACGTAATCCCTCTAGCACCGATGCTAAGCCGCAGCGTAAACCGAGGAAGATTAAGCCGTAATGGTCTCTACAGTCAAAGAAGAGATAGAGAAGCTACCGCGGGTAGGATTCATCGTAGTCATCGAATATCCAACATGGTTATCCAACATTGTGACCGTAACCAAGGCCAATGGGAAGGTGCGCCGTGTAGATTTTCGAGATCCGAACAAAGCCAGCCCCAAAGATGACTACCCCTTGCCAAACATAGACATCCCGGTAGACGCCACCGCCAACTACGAAGTCAAATCCTTTCGTTGATGGCTTTGTGCTACAAACCATCAAGATGGCCGAGGAGGACCAAGAAAAGACATCCTTCACCACACCGTGGGGAACATATCGCTATACAAAGGATGCCATTTGGGCTTAAGAACGCCGGGCTACTTATCGAGGCAAGCGACCGCGCTTTTCATGACATGATCCACAAGGAGATTGAGGTCTACGTCGACGACATGATAATCCACTCCAAAGGCGAGGATGGACAAAGACTTTGTTGACCCGCGAAAGTTCTTTGAGAGGCCGAGACAAACATTCCATGAGACTAAACCCCGCCAAATGCACCTTCGGAGCGACAAGGGGAAAAGTGCTTGGGTACATGGTCACGGAGCGAGGTATCGAAGTCGACCCCGAAAGATCAAGGCCATTATGGACATGAGGCCACCTCGAACCCGCACAGAAGTCAAAAGCTTTATGGGCAAGCTACAAGACATCGCCCGCTTTGTCAACCACCTGACCACTATGTGCGAGCCCATCTTCAAGCTCATGAAGAAGAATGTAGACACGTAATGGACCGAGGAATGCCAGGATGCCTTTGACCAAATCAAGGCGTACTTAGTACATCCTCCTGCTATGCCCCCCACATAGACAGAAACCTCTTCTACTCTATCTCACCGTCACCGATACTAGCTTGGGGCTATGCTTGCTCAGAGAAGAAAGACTCTCGGGTAGAGAATGCCATTTACTTTGTTAGCCGAAAGCCGCAGGAAGTGAGCTCAATTACTCGGATGTGAAAAGACTTGTGCAGGATCGGGTCCGGTGGTTTGTAAGCCGGGCATTACATGCAAGCCCACTCTGTGAACTTGGTCTCGAAAATGGATCCCATCAAGTACATCTTTGATAAGCCTTCCCTCTCGATGCGTCTAGCAAAGTGGTCCTTCTTCTTAGCTGAGTATGACATCAACTATGTGACAAGAAAGGCCATTAAGGGTCAAGCATTGTCAGACCATCTGGCAAACTTCCCCAGTAATGAGGACCGCGGGGCTGAACCCCAATTCCCAGATGAAGGGATCTTTGTAGTAGAGCCTGAGAACCGATGGCAGCTTTTCTTTGAAGGGGCTGCTAACAGAAGAGGAAATGGCATAGGAATGCTGCTGGTCGACCCGAAAGATGAGCACACGCCAATGGCCATCAAGTTAAACTTCCCTGCCACGAACAATGTTGCCGAGTATGAAGCCTGCATTGCTGGTTTAGAAGCTGCCTTAGAAAGGAATGTCAAGGAGCTCGAGGTCTATGGAGACTCAGCCCTGATCATTAATCAGGTCTCCAACAAGTGGAAGACTGTGGATCCTAACTTGCAAAAGTATCATGCCTATATGGAGGAGTTGACTGGACAGTTCAGAGAAGTGACTTTCCATTACCTGCCAAGAGATAAGAACAGATTCGCAGATGCCTTAGCTACTCTAGCTTCACTGGTAGAGATCCCCGAGGGAAAGGCAATAAAACCCTTCAGAGTGGGTAGAAGAGAAGCCCCGGCTTTCTGTTGTGAGGTAGACTTGGGACCTGAGCCTATCAAGGAACCCTGGTACAATCAGATTTACCAGTTCCTCAAAGATGGAGAGTCAGCCTTTAGAGATGAAGAAGGTAGGCCAAAGGAAGGCATCAAAGCCAAAAGCTTGCAAGCCCTAAAACGGTTAGCTTCCCACTATGTCATTCTAGGGGACGATCTCTATAAGAAACGGTACCAAGGGCCGCTCCTTCTGTGTGTCACCCAAGAAAGGGCCAGAGAGTTGATGACCGAAATCCACAATGGTCCCTGCGGTCCTCATATGAATGCTAGAGCCCTGATGCAAGTGATCCTCAGGATGGGTTATTACTGGATCTCCATGGAAACAGATTGCGTTCAACATGTCCGACAGTGCGACAAATGCCAACGGTTTGCCAATCTCAATCACCTTCCGCCTCATGACCTGTACTGCATGACGACTCCTTGGCCGTTTGCGACTTGGGGTATTGACGTGATAGGGAAGATAGCCCCGGCAGGAAGCAATGGGCACAAATTCGTGTCAGTGGCAGTCGACTACTTCACAAAGTGGGTAAAAGCGAAGTCCTACAAGATCCTCACTTCCAGGAAGGTGGCCCAGTTTGTCAAAGAAAACATAATGTGCAGATACGGGGTGCCCAATGAGATCATTTCTGATAACGGGTCACACTTTGAAGGGGACTGTGATAGATTGCTGTCAGAGTTCAGAGTCACTCGCCACAAATCATCCCCGCATGCACTCGACTAATGGAGCCGTGGAAGCTGCTAATAAGATGCTCGAGCGGATCATCCGGAAAATGGCCACCCGTGGTCGTGACTGGCCTGAAAAGCTACACCTAGCACTCTGGGGCTACAGAACGTCTGTTAGAACAGCCACGGGATAAACCCCTTTTGCCCTGACCTACGGGATGGAAGCAGTATTGCCAGTGGAGTTGGAAATCCCGTCATTAAGGGTCCTCCTGGAAAAAAGTATCAACAAAGTGGAATGGCTACGTAGCCGGCAAAATGAATTAGCCCTGCTCGACGAAAAAAGGCTCAAAGCCATGGAGCACACCCGAGCCTACCAGAGGCGAATGGCCAGGGCATTCGACAAGAAAGTCAAGGCCAGGGACATCAAAGAGGGTGACTTAGTGTTGAAAGTGAAGCCTCCTACCAGAGACAACTCCCTAGGAAAATGGGAACCCATTTGGATCGGCCCGTATGTGGTACAGAAGATACTATCGGGAGGAGCCATGAAGCTTGCAGACCTGGATGGCAATCCCTTTGTCCACCCAGTCAACGGCGATAAGCTCCGTAGGTACTATGTCTGGAAAAAAAATAATATATAAAAAAAACAATAAAAAAAAAGAAAAATAAAAAAAAAGAAAAAAATCTTAGTGCAAAAAGAGTAATACCCAGCTAGGCTGAAAAACCCAAAAAAGGCGGTCTAGGCAAAAAACAGGGTTGCACATATAAAAAAAAAGAAAAGAAAAAAAAAATCTTAGTGCAAAAAGAGTAATGCCCAGCTAGGCTGAAAACCCAAAAAGGGCGGTCTAGGCAAAAACAGGCACAAAAAAGAGAAAAAAAAAAGAAAAAAAAAGAGACCAAAAGATCTAATCCCGATAGTTCACCAGAATGAACTACGAAGACCTGAGCCCCTTAGTCTTTCTTCTAAAAGGGGAACGTAGGCAGCCATATATGGTTCGGTCTAAACAATAAACAATAAAGGGCAATCAAGTTTCCATGAAATGCGTCCTAAACAATCAATAAGACATCTGGGATTTCCATGAAATGTGTCTTGATTAATTTCTAAGATCATATCTTTGTTAATTACAAGTTAAAAGACTTCTTAATGAGTTCAAGCACGGTCTACTCTTGACTCTGCTAACCTGCTACAAAGATCTAAAATACAATAAAATGCCTAATAAACTATTGTGTTTGCAAATGGCAATAAGGGAATCCTAGGAAAAGATCTATCAGTTGTCATTCACTGAGTCTTCCTTGTTCTTCTTCCCTTTACCTCGACCACGTCGAGTGTTCTTTCTCTTTTTGTCTAGGATGTCAGTCTCCCTCATCCCAATCTCGGGTATCCTCACTGGAGCCTCCACCAAACCCGTATCAATGAGTGCTCTCTCAATACGAGCCCGAGTCCGCACTTCCTCCCTCTGAGCCTCAGTCAGAGGAGCGACTTCAGATAGCCTCTCATAACGAGCCTCCATATCTCTGATAAAGTCACCCGACTGGTTATGGCAACTCGCCTTAGCCTCAGCCTCTCTCAGAGTCCTGCTCGAGTCGCAATCCGCTCCTAATAAAGCCTGACACCTCTCTCCCAAAATGACCTGAGTCGCCCCCATCTCCCTCTCATACCAGTCCAAGTAAGCCGTGGTCAAAATGGTACTCTTTCGGCTCTTGAGAATGGCCCTGGGTGGGAAAGCAGTATATGTCCAGGCCCTCGAGAAAAATAAGAAGCTGGCCGGACCCTTCATGTCCAAAGGCACTACCTCCATGGTACTAATGTCCTTCCAATCATCCAAAGGCTCCTGTAAAGTCCCAAACTGCCTGGACACTAGGCAAGGAATGTAGAAGGATGACAAAGAAAGCCCCGAAACTCTCACTACATAAGACTCTTGAAATGTCCGACGAGTCTGTAGTCTCCAATGAGGCACCCACCAGTGAATGTCCGAGGTGGAAAACCTAGCCATCATCAGCTCCCAGCTACCCTGGTCTTGCTCTCTAGGTGTGCCCCTTCGAGAAATCACCCAAGGGCACTGAGTAGGCGCAGCCCCTGGCAAAGCCCCAAGCCTCTCTTGTAATGATAAAGTGTAATATCCAGAAATAATAATAATCATATTAATAAATAAATAAATAAATAAATTTTAAATAGTGAGCCAGAAATAATAATAATAATAATATGTAATAATAAAATAAAACAAAATAAAATAAATAATAATCAGCAAATAATGAGCATTAAGTAGGGGAATTTATATGGATTTAAAAACTGTTAATTAATGGGTGTAATAATTTGGGTATATGATGGGTCAGTTATTACTTGCGTAGTAATTGGTAGTAATTGAAATGGAATTACTTTGGTCATCCGTTTCTTGCCTAGAAGGAGTATATATAGTACCTATTGAGATTTTATTGTGCACAAATAACTAAAGATTGAAAAAGGACGAGTTGGAGTTAGCGTTGGCGTGTTGCAGAGAGAAAGAAGAAAAGGTAAACGTCTTTTTCAATATTTGTTGTAAGTTTATATCCTTTTTCTAGGTAGAGGAAATTATAAGGGAAAAATGAAAGAGAAAAGAAATAGAAGAAAGGTAAGAAAAGAAATAGAAGAAAGGTAAGGTGGAGTGTAAATAGGTGTGTGTGTGTGTCAGTAGGTGTCGGTGTGTGTACGAATTGAAATGGGTTTTTTGGAAGTGATCAGAATAATAGAAATAATGGGAAATAGAGTTTTCACTTAGCACCCCTAAAGTTTTAGTAGAATTTCATAGTGATCCTCTTGATTAAGAAAGATACATTCAGTCCAAAAACTTAAGAAAATATTTCATTTAGTATCTTACATTATGCATTATAATTCTTTGATAGATTTTGGAAGGCACATTTGAGGGCTTTGTTGTCCTTCGAAAACATTAGCAAAGGCATCCATTCGAGGTAAGGGATTATACCTCTAATTAGGTAATTGATGTCTCATTTCAATTCGTAGGTTTCCATGAATTTTATTGAATATGTCCGTCCTTGAAAATATTAAAAGTCAACCTTGGGTTGATACTTGCTTTGACTCCGTCGAACAACGTCTTTTGATAAAAGTCAAATATTTTAGTATCTCCAACTTTTGTGACTTCATGTTAATATTTTTGTACATGAAGTATTGTTATTTGCATATCTCAATATGAATTGGAAACTCTTCACATGATCACTAAGCTAAACAACCCATGTTAATGGGGTATAATTGTAAATTGGCCTTTTAGGCATTTTTGTTCACTGCTGAGGATTAGCAGTGGGGTGTTCCGGAATCACTGTTTTGTAATTGTGCTCCTTGTGGGCTTTTGGTTTGATAAGGTCGATTGACCGCTTAAGTGATCATGACTCTGTTCAAAAATTCGTTTGATAATGATTGAATCATATTGTTAATTGTTCCATTTTGGTTCTTTTAGAATAAATATTGGATGTCATCATTCTCATTGCTATTGCCTCGTTGAAAAAGATTGTTTATTTTTGTGGTCACCTCTTCTTAGTATTCGGAGGGGTCCGTATATGAACTTACTGGGCATTGTTCGCTCACCCTTTCGTATTCTCTGTTCTTTCAGGTAAGCGTTAGAAGGAGGATGATTTGAGAATATTTATCTTTTAAATTTTATGCTTTCTAGACATTGAGTAATGATGTAAGACTTTTGAGTTTTAAATTGTAAGTATGTCAGTTTAGATTGAACCCTAGACCGTTTGGGTTGCAATAATGATCAAAGAATAATTTTGTTATATTCACGCTGAATTAATTATGTATTGTATTGGTAAGAGTAACGGACTCAAGGTTGGGACCCACAAATAGGGGACCGAGATTCGGGTCGTTACAGAATGGCTTCAGAGCTTTGGTTTTAGGTCCTGAGGTCTTAGAACTTAGGTGAGACACTAAAACGGTAGGAAATAATTATTGTGGACTTATAGAAATTGGTGTTTGCAGGTATGGCGTGATTAATCAAAACAGCTAGGAAGTCCAGTGCTCATCGTAGTGCTCATCGTAGTATTGCTACTAAAGATTCGGGGTCGGAATCTGATGGTGAAATTATAGTAAATAACCCCGAGCATATTGTTGAACCTGTTGTTGACCCAGAACCAGTGATTCCTGAAGTAGAGGAAGTTAATCACGAACCTTTGGTACCCGAGCCAGAAGTTGATTCAGATCCCGTACCTCCTGAACCTGTGGTTCCCGATCCTATATTGTCGGGACCTCTTCTTGGAGAACCGATATTTCCTGAAGTTGAATACAGTCTTGAGCCTCTAATGAATTTGGAGCCTGTAATGGATGTTCTAGAATTTCCTTTTGTCTCTAATGAGTTATATGCTCTAGTATGCCAGGAGCGTGACCTCTTAAGGGCCCAAAGAAATGAACTGGTGGAGCAAGTTGTGATGCTTGAGAAGCAAATTGAGGAAATTACCGAAGAGGGGTCGAAATATCAGCCTATAGAAGTCGATGATGAGTCGGAAGAAGAGGAAGAGGAAGAAGAAGGAGAACAAACAGAAGAGGTAAGTGAGGTAGAGGAGGAGGAGGAAGAACCGGAAGAGGAGGAGGAGGGGGATGAAATGGAATTAGCTGACTATGCACCACTCGACGTTGTGAATATTGATTCAGATGAGGAATCATGTGAAAGCATGGAGGATGAGTACTGGGGCAGCGACGACGACAGTGATTGAGCATAGCATTCATGGATAATTTCAATAACTTTAATTAGTTCTTTTTGTGTTTTTTTTTGTTAGGAATCGGGACTTGTAGTAGGAAAAACTTGTATTAGTTGGATGATTATAATGAAGGATAGTTATGCTTCTACTATTTCACTTCTATAAAATTGTAGTCTGAATTGGGTTCAGTTGACGCAAATTTAGGAATGTCTCTAATATAGTCGCATATTTTCTCAGAGCAGCATGTCTGGGAGAGGACGTGGCGGTAGGCGAACCCGGTCCAACCGAGGTGGCGAAGAACAGAACACAAATGACGGAAATAATCAAGCCGATCCTACACTAGCCACGCTATTGGCTAACCTGACACAAGCAATTGTGGCAGGGGTGGGACAAGTGGCTCAAGCCCAAACTCAAGGAACAATGGCTCCGACCCAACAAAATACAAAGGACCCATTGGAAATTTTTCAAAAACGGAATCCAAAGGCATTCTCGGGCCCAGCTGGGGCAATAAAACCTGAACATTGGATGGAAAGTATGGAGAAGATATTTGAAACCATGACTTGCATGGATGCACAAAAGGTGACTTTTGCCACCTTTTTCCTGGAAGGGGAAGCGAACCAGTGGTGGAAAGCGGAAAAGCGTCGAGCCGAACAAGATGGAACGGCAGAGTATACGTGGGACATGTTTGTACAGGCTTTCAACAATAAGTACTTTCCCCCAAGTGTTAGAGAAAGAAAGATGGTTGAATTCTTGGAGTTGGTACAAGGAGAAATGACCGTAGACCACTACGATGCTAAATTTGTGGAGCTAATGCGCTATGCGCCAGCTTTCTTTGAAAATGAGGGCCAGAAGGCCCGGAAATTTGAGAGAGGTTTAAATTCAAAGATTAGTTATCGCCTGACTGCACTAAAGCTGCCCACATATGCTGATGTGTTAGATCGAGCACGTCTGGTAGAACAAGAATCCATGGAGTTTCAAAAGAAAAATTCTGAGAAGAAAAGGGGAGTGGAGAATGTTTCAGCAGGGACTCGAGGTCAGCCGAGTCACCATGACAATAACAACAATAAAAGGTTGGTGACTGATAGCAATCGCCGTCAAGGGGGGTTTCAGGCGAACAAAAGTCAGACTCAAGGGAACCCTGTGAGTTGTCGAACATGTGGAGGTAAACATGAGACGAAGGCATGTTACCGTACTACAGGTGCTTGTTTCAATTGTGGAAAGATTGGTCATCAGGTCAAAAATTGTCCCGAACCTCTTAAAGGGGCTTATAATAAGGATAAGGATGATAAAGATAAGGGAAGGCAGCAAGGAAGGGTTTTTGCGATGACGACAAGGGACGCCGAAGCTTCGAATGAGGTGGTGGCAGGTACCATCCAAATTTGCTCTCATAATGCATATACTTTACTTGATTCTGGTGCTACACATTCTGTGATATCCTCATGCTTTGCTCGTCGTATGAAATTAATTCCACAAAAGTTAGAATTTGAATTAGTTATTGATACTCCCGTTAAGAAATCGGTAGCGGTAACTTCCATTTTTAAGGATTGTCCAGTGCACTTAGGAGGAAGGGACTTGAGTGCAGACCTCATTGGGATGGATATCCAAGATTTTGATGTAATCTTGGGAATGGATTGGTTGGCATCTTATCATGCTAAGATAGATTGCTTTAAGAAGGAAGTCACTTTTTGTATTCTAGGGGAATCAAAATTTAGTTTTAAGGGTTCTAAGCCGATAAGGGTACTAAGGATCATTTCGGCTCTGAAGGCCAGAAATTGATAGGGAAAGGTTGTTAAGGGTATATTACTAGTATAGTTGATAGTCGTAAAAAGGGAGTTGACCTTGAAGAACTTCCAATAGTCAAAGAGTTTAAGGATGTGTTTCCTGAGGACTTGCCTGGCGTTCCACCTGAGAGAGAAGTGGAGTTCTTTATAGACCTAGTACCGGGTACTGGTCCTATTTCTAAGGCACCATATCGTATGGCACCTGCAGAACTTAAAGAGATTAAGGATCGGTTACAAGAACTATTGGATAAAGGTTTCATTAGACCCAGTGTATCCCTGTGGGGTGCTCCGGTGTTATTTATGAAAAAGAAAGATGGGTCAATGCGGTTGTGTATTGACTACCGCGAACTGAATTGAGTCACGATCAGGAACAAGTATCCGTTACCTAGGATTGATGACTTGTTTGACCAGCTACAAGGAGCATGTCACTTTTCCAAGATAGACCTTCGTTCCGGATATCATCAATTGAAGGTCAGGAATGAAGATATTGCCAAAACAGCATTTAGGACAAGGTATGGTCATTACGAGTTCTTGGTGATGCCATTTGGACTGACCAACGCTCCTGCTGTCTTCATGGATTTGATGAATAGGGTATTTAAAGAGTATCTGGACAGGTGTGTGATTGTGTTTATTGATGACATTTTGGTTTACTCTAAGACAAAGGAGGATCATGAGGAACATTTGAAGCTGGTACTTCAAATCTTACGAGATAAGAAACTCTACGCAAAGTTTAAGAAGTGTGAGTTCTGGTTAGAGAAGGTTGCTTTCCTGGGTCATGTAGTATCTAAAGAAGGAGTTGCAGTGGACCCTACTAAAGTTGAAGCAGTAATGGAATGGGATAGGCCATCTACCGTTACGGAGATTAGAAGTTTCTTGGGCCTCGCAGGCTACTACCGACGGTTTGTAGAAGGCTTCTCTAAGATTGCAATGCCATTAACAAGGTTGATGCAGAAAAAGGCTAAATTTATATGGACAGATGAATGCGAAGCAAGTTTCCAAGAGTTAAAGAGGCGGTTAGTATCTGCACCAATCTTAGCGTTACCGACAGCGGATGGGAAGTTTGTTGTCTATAGTGATGCGTCACTCAATGGCCTTGGATGTGTTCTAATGCAAGATGGGAAAGTTATTGCGTATACATCAAGACAAATGAAGAATTATGAGAAAAACTAGCATGATTTGGAGTTGGCAGCAGTAATTTTTGCTCTGAAGATATGGAGGCATTATTTGTATGGTGTGGCGTGTGAAATCTACACCGACCATAAAAGCCTTAAATATATTTTTACTCAGAAGGAGTTGAATATGAGGCAAAGGAGGTGGCTAGAGTTGCTAAAAGACTATGATTGCACAATTTTGTATCATCCAGGAAAAGCAAATGTTGTCGCCGATGATTTGAGTCGTAAGCATAAAGGGAGTTTGGCATCTCTTTTAGAAGCTGGAAGTTATGGTTTGAATGACTTTGAACCCTTTTCTATGGAAGTCAATGTTCGAGGGGATAAGGGGTACTTGGCACAATTGAGCATTGTTCCGAGTGTGATGGAGAGGATTAAGGAGGCACAAGCTGGCGATGAAGAGTTGATGGAAATAATGAAGAATTTGAATGAAGGGGATGAGTCGGGGTTCCGTATGGATAAGGAAGGCATTCTCCGCTATGGCTCAAGGATATGTGTGCCGTCGGATGTTAAGCTTAGACAAGAAATCTTGGAGGAGGCTCATTGTTCAAAGTTTGCGGTTCACTCTGGAAGTACGAAGATGTACCAGAACATGCGAGATACATTTTGGTGGAACAATATGAAGAGAGAAATAGCGGAATTTGTTTCTCGATGTTTAGTTTGTCAACAAGTTAAAATTGAACACCAAAGACCTGGCGGATTATTGCAGTCTTTACCTGTACCGAGTGGAAGTGGGAACAGATTACTATGGATTTTGTCACTGGATTGCCAAGAACAGTTAAGGGGTACAACGCCATTTGGGTCATTGTAGATAGATTGACCAAGTCCGCCCATTTCCTTGCTATTCGAGTAACCGACTCTATTGAAGTATTGACAAACCTTTATATAAAAGAGATTGTAAGACTGCATGGAGTCCCAGTATCAATTGTGTCGGATCGAGACACGAGGTTTACGTCAAAATTTTGGAAAAGCTTGCAACGAGCCATGGGAACCAGCTTATGCATGAGTACGGCCTTCCACCCACAAACGGATGGTCAATCGGAAAGGAACATTCAAACATTGGAGGATATGTTAAGAGCTTGCACATTGGATTGGAAAGGGAATTGGGATGATCATTTGCCATTGGTAGAATTCACGTACAACAACAGTTTTCATGCGAGCATTGAAATGGCACCGTACGAAGCTCTATATGGATCAAAATGTCATTCTCCTACATGTTGGGATGAGGTGGGAGAAAGAAGGTTGTTGGGACCAGAGTTAGTTCAGGTCACTATAGAAAAGATCCAGTCTATTCGAAAGAGGTTGCTAACAGCTCAAAGCCGACAGAAGTCATATGCCGATAAACGACGTCGCGAATTGGGATTCGAGGTAGGAGATCATGTATTCTTGAAAATATCTCCGACCAAGGGTATCATGCGATTCGGTATTCGGGGAAAACTTAGTCCCCGATTCGTTGGACCTTTTGAAATTTTGGAACGGTTTGGAGAGGTGGCATATAAGCTTACGTTGCCTCTGATTTTAGCTGGAGTTCATAATGTGTTTCATGTATCTATGTTAAGGAAGTATGTACCAGACCCGAACCACGTAATCGAGTACGATCCGTTACAGATTCGAGAAGATCTCAGTTATGAAGAGCAACCTATCAAGATTGTGGATAAAAAGGATCAAAATTTGCGGCGGCGTGTCATTCCCTACGTTAAAGTTCAATGGAGTAACCATTCCGAAAGGGAAGCAACATGGGAACTGGAAAGTGAGATACGCGAGAAGTATCCACACCTCTTTGTTTGACAAGGTACGTTAAGTTTGGGGACCAAACTTTCTTTAAGTGGGTAAGTATGTAATATCCAGAAATAATAATAATCATATTAATAAATAAATAAATAAATTTTAAATAGTGAGCCAGAAATAATAATAATAATAAAAATAAGTAATAATAAAATAAAATAAAATAAATAAATAATAATAAGTAAATAATGAGCATTAAGTAGGGGAATTTATATGGATTTAAAAACTGTTAATTAATGGGTGTAATAATTTGGGTATATGATGGGTCAGTTATTACTTGCGTAGTAATTGGTAGTAATTGAAATGGAATTACTTTGGTCATCATTTTCTTGCCTATAAGGAGTATATATAATACCTTTTGAGATTTTATTGTGCACAAATAACTAAAGATTGAAAAAGGACGAGTTGGAGTTGGCGTTGGCGTGTTGCAGAGAGAAAGAAGAAAAGGTAAACGTCTTTTTCAATATTTGTTGTAAGTTTATATCCTTTTCTAGGTAGAGGAAATTATAAGGGAAAAATGAAAGATAAAAGAAATAGAAGAAAGGTAAGAAAAGAAATAGAAGAAAGGTAAGGTGGAGTGTAAATAGGTGTGTGTGTGTCAGTAGGTGTCGGTGTGTGTACGAATTGAAATGGGTTTTTTGGAAGTGATCAGAATAATAGAAAGAATGGGAAATAGAGTTTTCACTTAGCACCCCTAAAGTTTTAGTAGAATTTCATAGTGATCCTCTTGATTAAGAAAGACACATTTAGTCCAAAAACTTAAGAAAATATTTCATTTAGCATCTTACATTATGCATTATAATTCTTTGATAGATTTTGGAAGGCACATTTGAGGGCTTTGTTGTCCTTCAAAAACATTAGCAAAGGCATCCATTCGAGGTAAGGGATTATACCTCTAATTAGGTAATTGATGTCTCATTTCAATTCGTAGGTTTCCATGAATTTTATTGAATATGTCCGTCCTTGAAAATATTAAAAGTCAACCTTGGGTTGATACTTGCTTTGACTTCGTCGAACAACGTCTTTTGATAAAAGTCAAATATTTTAGTATCTCCAACTTTTGTGACTTCATGTTAATATTTTTGTACATGAAGTATTGTTATTTGCATATCTCAATATGAATTGGAAACTCTTCACATGATCACTAAGCTAAACAACCCATGTTAATGGGGTATAATTGTAAATTGGACTTTTAGGCATTTTTGTTCACTGCTGAGGATTAGCAGTGGGGTGTTCCGAAATCACTGTTTTGTAATTGTGCTCCTTGTTGGCTTTTGGTTTGATAAGGTCGATTGACCGCTTACGTGATCATGATTCTATTAAAATATTCATTTGATAATGATTGAATCATATTGTTAATTGTTCCGTTTTGGTTCTTTTAGAATAAATATTGGATGTCATCATTCTCATTGCTATTGCCTCGTTGAAAAAGATTGTTTATTTTTGTGGTCACCTCTTCTTAGTATTCGGAGGGGTCCGTATATGAACTTACTGGGCATTGTTCGCTCACCCTTTCGTATTCTCTGTTCTTTCAGGTAAGCGTTAGAAGGAGGATGATTTGAGAATATTCATCTTTTAAATTTTATGTTTTCTAGACATTGAGTAAAGATGTAAGACTTTTGAGTTTTAAATTGTAAGTATGTCAGTTTAGATTGAACCCTAGACCGTTTGGGTTGCAATAATGATCAAAGAATAATTTTGATATATTCACGCTGAATTAATTATGTATTGTATTGGTAAGAGTAACGGACTCAAGGTTGGGACCCACAAATAGGGGACCGAGATTCAGGTCGTTACATAAAGTCAGCACCGCTGGGCTCCCAGACCTCATGAAACGGTCTCCTCTAGCCATCCTGTCGATGCCGTGCAATGTCTCCCCCAAAATCAGTGGGACAATATCCTTTCTTGCCCTGCAGTCCCTGACCATGTCCAAAAGGCCACTATAGCAAACTCCAACAGACTCGACTGTAAACAGAAATGAGAACATACAAAGGACAAAAGCGTCCATAGCCACTGTGGTCATAGCCATATCGGGAAAACCAAACTTGCTCGGGATATCAGAAAGGTCAATCCTGTCCGGAGCTATCAACATCCCCTCGGCTTCTTTAAGAGAAATTTGTAGAAAAGATGCTAGCTTTACAGTTACCAGCAAGTCCCCGGCCAAAGGTATTAAAATTGCCTCAATTTTTGGACCCCCAATCAATGCTCGGAAGTCTTCAAAGGTTGGAACAATCTCATTGTAAGAAAAGCAGTAAACATGTCTCCGGACATCCCAAAACTTTGCTGCTGCTCTCAAAAGGTCCCAATCAGGCGGGAGATCCTTCAAATGCCATAAAGATTTGATCTTGAATGTAGTATTGAACAGCCCCTTGTGAGATTGAAAGTTATGCCTCACCCAAGATTGAAGATCGGATAGAAAACGGTCTCTTTTCCCCTTTTGCAATCTAGCGGGTTTTTCCATTGCAAGGTGATCAAAGTTGATGTCTTTTGGTCAGAAATATGCTCTGGATCAATTGGGACAAGTCTAGAGTGAAAATGAAATGAAATGGCCAAGCCTTGGTTTTATTTTGAAAAAAAAAAACCAGTCTAGACAGAACTGTTAGCCGCACGGCTTCATTTGCCCTCAGGTCTAGGCCGGACGGCCTCATTTGCCATCTGCAGAAAAAAATCTGCAGCAACCAAAGTTACTGCCCAAGTGGAGTTCTCACCCCACTTTCTCAACGAAACCTGTACAAAAACATGTCCAAACACCAACCATATAGTTATATGTCATCACAAGTCATTCTTGCCCATTTTCAGCCCCAATTCCAAGCAAAATACTGCCCCGAGGGTCAAGTAATATGCAAATTCATAAAGCATAAAATAGAAAAGCAAATAAAATAGTAATACATTGTTTTCGCCCCATCGATGCCCAAATAAAGCAAAAAATAAACAAAATGTGCATAAAACTGTTCATTGTTTGTTTCCTTCCCACTAGATTGATCCTAAGGACCTCCTAGGCCTCCGACTCCTCGTCGTCGCTACTCAGCTCGTAGAAGCTAGGATCCCTCATCAAATCCTCACTGTCACTCACATCAGAAAGATGGACATTCACATGCTCATACTTAGCTAGCTGCTCCAGGATGCCGGTGTTAGGTCCCTGTCCCCGAGGCATGGCACTAGAAGAGTACTCTCAGGCTGATGAGGTGGATATCGTGCTCCCGACGTGCCTTCTTTTGCGCACGGGCTCCTGCACATTCGCTGCAGCCTTTGAAGCGCAAGCCAGCTTCTTCACAAGGGACCGGCACACATCCTTCCAGCCCCTGTTCTGCCTGACCAAGCCGTCATAAGTACGAGCTGGAACCTGAGAAAGAGAGAAGGAAAACTCAGAAAATCTCAGAAAAAATCTCAGAATTGCAGAAGCAAAGAAATCCGAAAAGGGAAAAGACCCTAAAGTGTACTCACGGTGCTGTCAGGCGGCAGAGTATATTGGGGCTCCCTCGTGTCGGGGACAGGTATCATAAACCTCCTCGGTACCCCGTTAACCACGTAGGAGAGATGAACATGAGGCATCGGCGGGTCAGTAGGCTCAGCTTCCCCGTACCCCTAAGTGACGGCCAGCTTCACTAGCTTCTGTGGTGTCCTCAACCATTGCTCCACAAAGGTAGCATACGGGGTAGCCAGATCAAAATACTCCTTAGCCGCCACACCTGCCTGATACCTAGCAATATCATCCTCTGACCAGTTCCTGGGCTGCAGCATCCGTGCTGGAGGATCGTGAGGAGTGATGGAGTCTAAAGGAGGTACATGGCCATGCTGCCTAGAAAAACGGTCCCCCAAGTATATGACATCACATGTCAAGCCCGTCAGCCACCTCCTCTGTCTAGTCGCCTCCACGGCATCCCCTAGCAGCACCTCCGGGTACCTCCCCCAAGGATAAAAGTCAACCCCATCATCACCATCCTTATTAAGGACGGGCCTCACCATCTTGTAATCAAAGGTGATCCGGGTCTTCCCGGTAAACTTGTCCCTAGCCTCGCCCCTCCAGCGAATCATGGCAGGGAAGATGGTAGGATCACTCTGTTGGCACCTCGCAAAACCAGACCTGCATGTTCAAAACATAAAAGGGTCATCTTCTCTTATAAGAGTCTCAAGAAGCAAAAGTAAAAGAGAGAAAAAGAAAAGTGGGACTACCTCAAGAGCAAAAGAGAAGCAATCCATAGAAGCAGCCTTGTTCCGGCTGTACATGTCCAGGGAGAAGTAAAGCTCCGCCAATCCGGCCTCACCCCACAAGATCGTCCCAATCTCGTCCACATCCTCCAAGGAGTCAAGAAGGCACATCATAGACAAAGTCCCAGAATTAGCAAAGATGGTGACCGACAGCATCAACCACAGAAAAGCTCTCGCGAATTGATGGGCAGTCACCTCATTGGCAGCAAATCCCTGCATGCAGTTCAGGACTGCCACCTCCACATTCCTTGTCTCCATCCCTAGCCCCTTAGGACTGAGGTCAAACCCAACCAGAGCCCTGAACTCCTCAGCCGTGATATAGTCTCTCCAAGTCACAGGCCTCCCAGTGAACTGCAGGCCAGTAATAGCAGTAAAGTCGGCCAGGGTCACCGTAAGCTCTCCCCAGCTGAGATGAAAGTTGTGGGTGGTGTCCCACCAGAACTCCGAGAGGGCCTGGATCAAGCCCTTGCTCTTCAAGGTCACATGGATGCCTCTGCCAATAGCCTCAATGAACAAATCAAGGCCGATAGCCCTCACTAGCTGCTTGGGGTTCACCCCATTCTTCTCAAAGTTGGGCATCCTATCCCATAGCTTCACAGCCACCTCAGAAGGTCCCCTCGATTTGCTCTCCTGTAGGGGAGCACACAACAAAAAAAATGTGTTAGTCCTTCATCTCATCTCAAAAGCATGCATATATTCAAAAGTGCACATATTTTCAAAGAAAAGCATTCATAAGAGATTTCTAGCATCCTTTGCATATATATATAAAAAAATGTGTCCTTCATCATTTGAAACACGTCATCCCGAGCACATTGCTCTCTTTCAAGTACAAAAATTCCAATTTTCAAAATTCTTTGCACATAAGCATTAATTTTTCAAAGTGGCATGCATGAATCCTTTTCATCGTCCAAAATCTTGCCTTCACACCCATGATCAGAAGTTGACCTAGTTTTAGTGCATGCAAGAACTTCGTCACCTTTTAGACATTAATTTTCCTACTTTATTTTCAAAAATGGGTCATTCTCATTATTTTTCAAATAAATTGCACATGCATGTTCATTTGTGTCCTTAGCCTCATAGGTTAATCATCAAAATTCCAAAATCATCAACAAAAATCCTAGGAAAATTCAAAGAATTCCTAAAATTCGGGTCAAACCCTAAATCAATCCAAATTCAATCAAAATTGTCAAAATCAAGAAAATCAAGAATGCTTACCCCAATAGATTGAGGTTTCATGGACTTGTGCTCCCTTTTGCCCGGATATAACTCGGAAGGAGGTGTATTGAAATCGTATTTTCGCTCGGTTCGAACGAACTCCCTCCGCCTCATTCTCGCGGCTTGTGACAAGACTCTTCGCGCTTGTCGGGGTACAATGTTACCCTCTTGATCCATTTCGAGCACTAGAAGGTAGGGAATCGAAGAAATTTGGAAATTTCTCTCTCTACTCTCCCTCCTCTCCTCGGCGGAAGCCACAACAATGGCGCTTTGCCCGTTTTCAAATCTGTTTAAACAATCTGGTGAAATCAGGATTGAAGCCGGGCGGCTTCTTTTTCCTCCATCTCTTGCCGGGCGGCCCCATTTGCTCTGAGCAGAAATTACATCTTTGCCCCTGGACTTTCCACTTGGGCATATAACTGCCGTTATTTCTTAACTAGAGTAACGCTGTTTCCCAAGTATATCCGTTATCTCCAAGAAGAATTAACTTTCCTCCCGAGTCGCCTCCGTTACTTCCGTTATAACGGAATAACGCTAGGTGACATCCTCCGAATTGTCAAAAACTTTGGCTACCTCTATCTCACAGATTGAGAAGTACGCTCAAGTTCTCCAAACTTTAGCTACCTCTATCTCACAGATTGAGAAGTACGCTCAAGTTCTCCAAACTTAAGCTACCTCTATCACAGATTGAGAAGTACGCTCAAGTTCTCCAAACTTTAGCTACCTCTATCACAGATTGAGAAGTACGCTCAAGTTCTCCAAACTTTGGCTACCTCTATCTCACAGATTGAGAAGTACGCTCAAGTTCTCCAAACTTTAGCTACCTCTATCACAGATTGAGAAGTACGATCAAGTTCTCCAAACTTTAGCTACCTCTATCACAGATTGAGAAGTACGCTCAAGTTCTCCAAACTTTAGCTACCTCTATCACAGATTGAGAAGTACGCTCAAGTTCTCCAAACTTAAGCTACCTCTATCACAAATTGAGAAGTACGCTCAAGTTCTCCAAACTTAAGCTACCTCTATCTCCTCGATAGTGACGTAAGCTTTAGTTTAACCAGGTGACAACCTCCATTAATTGTCAATCAGGTGACAACCTTCATTAATTGTCAATCAGGTGACAACCTCCATTAATTGTTAAAACCTCAAGGATCCTAGACACTATTCCTAACTATCTAGTGAGACTTGAACTACGACCAAGGCTTGATTCCTCCGGGATACGTAGGTAGCCTTTCATAAAGGTCCAGCCATCCGACCACATTGGTCACCCTGTTCCTTCATCACTCCTCAGTGGTGTGTGAGCCTTTCATAGAAGGTCCAGCCATTCGACCACAGTGGTCACCCTCTTCCTTCATCACTCCTCAGTGGCGAAGTAGCCCCTCATGGAGGTCCATATATCCGACCACATCGGTCACTTCCTTCATCTAGCATATCCCCAGTAGGATCGGTTACTTGACCTCCCATGTCACTTTCCCTTCTATCTCTCCAGCAAGAGACTAGTTTCTCTTCGCTATTCCCCAGTGGATCTTATTCTGAACTACGGCCTGGCTTGATTCCTCCGGGATACATAGGTAGCCTACTTTAGGTTCAGCCAATTCGTCACATATGACACCCCCTTTCCCCAGTGGATTCCAAACTATGATTATGGCTTGATTCCCACTCGGGATACGTAGGTAGCCTTCCAAAGGTTCAGCCACTCGACCACCTTGGTCACCCAATCCGTCTCGGCATTCGCCAGATCAGATCCTTTTCTATCGATAACCCCACTCGCCCTGCAAGTGACGTTGCTGAGGGGCTTCTGTAAGTACCCAAATCTGGCTCATGCCTTTCAGTTAAGTTTCCCGGCAATTCCCCAAACTTTCCTAAAGTTCAGGGGCAATTCGAGAACTTTTCCGAACCCTTCGAGGGGCGAAGGACTTACTAGGAATTAAAATTCCACGTATTCCTTTGGTGGAAATGCCCTTCTAGAAGGCCACCTTGCATGATTCTAGAAATATGCTGAGTCATAAGGGATAATGCCGCACGGCTGCATTAGCCAAGGACTCCAAGCCGCACGGCTTCATTAGCTGTTGCCAGACTGCCTATAAATAGAGACCTCCTCTATTCATTTTGAAAAGAGTTTTGGGAGCATTGTTATTTTGCCAAAATACCATCTCGAAATTACAGAAAGTTGAGAGTGCCCAAAACCACCTCCCTCCTCCTTAAAACCTTCCAAAGTTGGTCCTTCCCTAGGCAATCTTTAAGGAGCTAGAGGAACACCACCATTGGTAACCTCTCATCCCCTTTTTCTTGAAATATACTTGTATTCATGTGATATATTGCTCATTGCTCTCCATATCATTATATAATTGCTTGGTATTTGATATATTGTTATTAAAGATTCCTTCTTTAAGCATGTAAATCATCCTACCCCTATTCCCCTATCACATAGGATCCATGGAGGATCCAACCCAAGGATGAATAAATAAGACCTCAAAAAAGGCTTGTTCTAGGGTGGATCTCTCACATGGTGATATGAAAAGTAGCATCCTTTGCTCTCAAAATAACATCTTTTCATATAAAGTTGCATCATTTGCATTAAACATGTTACCTTTGCATTAAAGTTGCATCCTTTGCACTTGAAATATCATTTTTACATATAAAAGTTGCATCCTTTGCATTAAAAATCATTTCTTTACATCAAAAAAGCATCCTTTGCACCCAAAATGTCATCTTTTTCATTAAAAATGTCATCTTTAGTTTAGAATGCATCCTTCATGTCCCTCATGGTTGGATCTCTCTTTCCTAGGATTGCTTAGTGACATTCCTAAGGCACGAAAAGCATAGGAAGAGCATAAAGATCCAATCTTTATACCCTTCCCCTAGTCCCCTTTGGCATTTGATGCATCCTTTGGAGCGGACCGATGTAAAGATCCCATCTTTATATCGTTTCTTCCATTAAAGGTGCCATAATCCCTTTAGAAATGGATAAATCTTGAACCCTATATCTCCGATTATCACTTGAGATGAGCATAATAGTCCCTACACAAGCTCAATCGTCTCAAGATGTAGGATTGATGGGCTAATGATATTCCTTTCTAAAGAACCTCACTCTTGGACCATAAGAGAGAGTCCTTCTCTCGATCGCACATGACCCAAGGTCAAATAGTGATGATCACAAGTCCAAGCTGAGGACAGGATCAAAGTCCCGAACACATAAAATTCCAAGGAATCCCGAGCGATAACCAACTAAATGGTTTATACGTCCGGAAGACAACTTGGAACATTCCCCCCCCCTCTTTTCCACACATGTACACAAGAAAGCACACAAGCAAGCACGAAAAATGGAATCTTGGGAGACTTGCTTCGGCAAGGCACCTTGGGTGAACGCCAAACGTTTTTCCCAAGGGGTAACTTAACCTCCGACCCTAATTCCTTTTTTTCAAAGTTTTGAGGAAATAAAAATGGCGTGGCGACTCCGTTTTTTCAAATTAAACTGGATGTTTTCAAACTCAAGTGAATCCAAATAAAACACAAAATATTTGGGCCCCCACATTCACAGCTGGGTATTACTCTTTTTGCACTAAGATTTTTTCTTCTTCTTCTTTTTTTTTATTTTCTTCTTTTTTTTATTTTTGTTTTTTTTCTCTTTTTTTTTCAGACATAATACCTACGGAGCTTATTGCCGTTGACTGGGTGAACAAAGCATTGCCATCCAAGTCTGCAAGCTTCATGGCTCCTCCCGATAGTATCTTCTGCATCACATACGGGCCGATCCAAACGGGTTCCCACTTTCCCATGGGGTTGTCTCTGGTAGGGGGCTTCACTTTCAACACTAAGTCACCCTCTTTGATGTCCCTGGCCTTGACTTTCTTGTCGAATGCCCTGTCCATTCGCCTCTGGTAGGCTCGGGTGTGCTCCATGGCTTTGAGTCTTCTTTCATCAAGCAGGGCTGATTCATTATGCCGGCTGCGCAGCCACTCTACTTCGTTGACACTATTTTCCAGGAGTACCCTTAGTGATGGGATTTCCAACTCCACTGGCAACACTGCTTCCATCCCGTAAGTTAGGGCAAAAGGAGTTTCTCCCGTGGCTATTCTAACAGATGTTCTGTAGCCCCAGAGTGCCAGGTGCAGCTTCTCAGGCCAGTCACGACCACGGGTGGCCATTTTCCGGATGATCCGCTCGAGCGTCTTATTGGCAGCTTCCACGGCTCCGTTAGTCTGAGGTCTGTATGGGGATGACTTATGGCGAGTGATCTTGAATTCTGACAGCAATCTATCACAGTCCCCTTCAAAGTGCGACCCGTTATCTGAAATGACCTCGTTGGACACCCCATATCTGCACATAATGTTTTCTTTGATGAATTGGGCCACTTTTCTGGAAGTGAGGACCTTGTAGGACTTGGCCTCTACCCACTTGGTGAAGTAGTCGACTGCTACTAACACAAATTCGTGCCCATTGCTTCCCGTCGGGGCTATCTTCCCTATCACGTCAATACCCCAAGTTGCAAACGGCCAAGGAGTCGTCATGCAGTATAGGTCATGAGGCGGGAGATGGTTGAGGTTGGCAAACCTTTGGCATTTGTCGCACGCTCGGACATGCTGGACACAGTCTGTTTCCATGGAGATCCAGTAGTAACCCATTCTGAGGATCACTTGCATCAATGCTCTGGCATTCATATGAGGACCACAGGGACCATTGTGGACTTCGGTCATCAACTCTCTGGCCCTTTCTTGGGTGACACACAGAAGGAGTGGTCCCTGGTACCGTTTCTTGTATAGGTCGCCCCCTAGAATGACATAATGGGAGGCCAACCGTTTTAGGGCTTGCAAGCTCTTGGCTTTAATGCCTTCTTTCGGTCTACCTTCTTCGTCTCTGAAAGCGGACTCTCCATCTTTGAGGAACTGGTAAATCTGACTGTACCAGGGTTCTTTGACAGGCTCAGGTCCCAAGTCTATTTTACAACAGAAAGTCGAGGCTTCTCTTCTACCCACTCTGAAGGGTTTTATGGTTTTTCCCTCGGGGATCTCTACCAGTGAGGCTAGAGTAGCTAGGGCATCTGCGAATCTGTTCTTTTCCCTTGGCAGGTAATGGAAGGTCACTTCTCTGAACTGCTCAGTGAACTTCTCCATGTAGGCATGATACCTTTGAAGATTAGGGTCTACAGTCTTCCACTTGTAGGAGAATTGGTTGATGATCAGGGCTGAGTCTCCATAAACTTCGAGCTCCTTGACATTTCTTTCTAAGGCAGCCTCTAAAATAGCAATGCAAGCTTCGTACTCGGCGACATTGTTCGTGGCAGGGAAGTTCAACTTGAGGGCTATGGGCGTGTGCTCATCTTTCGGATCGACCAGTAGCATCCCTACGCCATTTCCTCTTTTGTTAGCAGCTCCATCAAAGAATAGTTGCCATTGGTTTTCAGGCTCAACTATGAAGATCCCTTCGTCTGGGAATTGGGGTTCAGGCCCGCGATCCTCATTACTAGGGAAGTCTGCCTGATGGTCTGACAATGCTTGACCTTTAATAGCCTTTCTTGTCACATAGTTGATGTCATACTCAGCCAAGAAGAAGGACCACTTTGTATAGACGCATCGAGAGGGAAGGCTTGTCAAAGATGTACTTGATGGGGTCCATTTTCGAGACCAAATTCACAGGGTGGGCTTGCATGTAGTGCTTCAGCTTACCGACTACCCAGACCAGTCCTGCACAAGTCTTTTCATAGGCTGAGTAATTGAGCTCACTTCCCTGCAGCTTTCGGCTGACAAAGTAAATGGCATTCTCTACCCGAGAGTCTTTCTTTTCCTGAGCAAGCATGGCCCCGACTTCCGTATCAGTGACAGTGAGATAGAGCAGAAGAGGTTTCTGTCTATGTGGGGGGCATAGCACCGGAGGATGTACTAAGTATGCCTTGATTTGATCAAAGGCATCCTGGCATTCCTTGGTCCATTCTGTGTCTACATTCTTCTTCATGAGCTTGAAGATGGGCTCGCACATGGTGGTCAGCTGGTTGACGAAATGGCTGATATACTACAGTTTGCCCATAAAGCTTTTGACTTCTGTCTGGGTTCGAGGTGGCCTCATATCCATAATGGCCTTGATCTTTCGGGGGTCGACTTCGATACCTTGCTCCGTGACCATATACCCAAGTACTTTTCCCCTTGTCACTCCGAAGGTGCATTTGGCAGGGTTTAGTCTCATGGAATGTTGTCTCAGCCTCTCAAAGAACTTTCGCAGGTCAACAAAGTGCTGCCCATCCTCGCCTTTGGAGTGGATTATCATGTCGTCGACGTAGACCTCAATTTCCTTGTGGATCATGTCATGAAAGAGCGCGGTCGCTGCCCTCTGATAAGTAGCCCCGACATTCTTAAGCCCAAATGGCATCACTGTATAACAATACGTTCCCCACGGTGTGGTGAAGGCTGTCTTTTCTTGGTCCTCCTCGGCCATCTTGATCTGGTTGTAGCCGGCAAAGCCATCAACAAAGGATTTGACTTCGTAGTTGGCGGTGGCGTCCACCAGAATGTCTATGTTTGGCAAGGGATAATCGTCCTTGGGACTGGCTTTGTTTAGATCCCTGAAATCTACACAGCAGCGCACCTTTCCATTGGCCTTAGTTACGGTCACAATGTTGGATAACCATGTCGGATATTCGATGACTCTGATGAATCCTACCCGCAGTAGCTTCTCAATCTCTTCTTTGACCTGTAGAGACCACTCTGGCTTGATCTTTCTCAGCTTCTGTTTTACTGGCTTAGCATCTGGTGCTAGAGGGATTCTGTGCTCCACTATCGAACTGTCTAGCCCCGGCATATCCTTGTATGACCATGCAAAGACGTCCATGTATTCTCTGAGCAGATTGACCAGTCTGTCCCGTTCAACCCCCTGGAAGAAGTTCCCAATCTGTGTCTCTTTAGGTTCCTCGACAGTACCCAAGTTCACACTTGTCAAAACCTCCTCGGCAGCTTGGGCCCGGTTTTCCTCTTTGTCTGTAACCTGCTTAAAGATTTCTTTAATGTATTGTTCGTTTAGTGTGTTTGCATCTTGTTCAAATGATTCATTATTAACTGTTGTTAAGTTTTGAGTTAATTTATCATTTGTTAAGTTGGCAATAAGGGGATACTCAGAAAGATCTGTCATTTCATTCAAAGCAAGAGGAAAGATGACATTGGTTACATATTCATAATCCTCAGGCGTGAGGCCTTCGGATGACTCGGAGGACTGGAATTCAAAGATTCCTGACTCAACTGACTCTTGACCCTACTGACTCTGGACCCTACACTACTTATTGACTCGAAGTGTTTGACGCGGGTAGGACTGGGGTTTACTCTTTCCTGCTTTTGCCCTGGGGAGTAGCAGTCTTGTCAGCGTTCTTCAAAAAGTTGGAAACTTCAAACTAATCGAAAACTTGCCGGAAATCATTGGTAGACTGGTACCTTGGAAAGACTGTGAGGGGAGCTAGGGAAACATGATGCAACTCCTCTGCAAGCTGGTCCGTAACAATCGGGCTCATTGATTGGATAGTCTGGCTCATCTTGTCAATACACTGCTGATAAGTCATTTTCTCTTTACTGATCTTTGATACCACGACCTTGTGAGTGTAGCCAACAGGAGGGTTGGCCTGGATAATGCTGATGAAGTCTTCTTCAGGAGAGACTTTGATCCTTCCTTGATTGGCCACGTATTCTATAGGCTTTCTGTATTCTGCTTTCAAATCTGCTAGCTTTTCGTTGAACTTCACGATGGCAACGAACTCAGAACGCTCTGCCTCAAGAGGGTCGATGACGACAAGAGTACCAGGCTGGACTGTGCTTTGGATGACCGGTTCTTTGGTAGGCTCTTTGGCATAACTGACGTAATAGTCAAACTTGCCTGAAGGCTCTCCTAGAGTTCCCACGCTCTTGTCCCCAGCTTCGTACCTCTCCTTTAATTTCTGTTGCACGGACTTCCTCTTCTTCTTCTTTCTTGAAGGAGCATCCTCGTTAATCCAATCTTGATAGGCATCCTCCAAACAACCATCACAATCACATACATCGTACCAGATGTGGGGTTTGGGTTGAACTGGGATGGCCCCTCCAACTACTTGGTCAAAGTCAATGCCGGAGTCAAGATTTTGCCAATTTTTTCCTTGTCAAAATTTCGGCAGAGCTTCGCTTGTGCGAAAGATCTTGACTTCCGTTATGGACTAAGGTTTGACCTTTACGGGGATATGCAACTGGGCTGTATGACACGGACTAGACCAAAAACCAACCAAAAAGTCACGGTTTTAAAAAGTGTGACACGGACTGTGCATTGGTCGACACTGGCTGCCATGGGGAGTTTGGGATGATTCCGTGCGCGCTCGGGAGCATCGTAATGCTGTCCGTGACTGCAGCTGAACAACCACCCCGGGTTAAAGGGACGTGCGTGCAAAGTGTACAGGATATATAAGGTGCGCGTAGTGTGTGGCCTCCTAAAAATATTCCTTTTTGAGTTAAAACAGAAATTTTCATGAATGTGTTTTAAAGGAATGATTTTTCGGGACGGGGAAAATGCAGCAGATAAGCACGTAAATTTTCTGGGAGCCCCGGTCAGTCTTGGGATTGAATAGCCCCAAGCTGCCAAGACTGCCATATTAACCTCAATTTTGTCCTGATGGAATTGCCAATGAAGCCGCCCGGTCAGAATCCAGGGAGGATTAAGCCTTACGGCTTCATCAAGCAACTTTCCAGGTTCCATTTCCTTTGATCTGCAGGCTGCTTTCCCGGCCTTTTTGGCACCTTTTCAGCTTCAGAATGCTTTCCTGTTCAGTTTCAGAATATGCACAATTCCCAAGAGGCAAATGATGCATGCAATGCAATGCAAGAAAATAAGGCAAGTATGAGGAGCGGATCCGCGGCGGAAGGCTAACCCTCTCGGAAAAAGCTTTCATGTTTTTTTTTCGAAAAGAGATACCGGTACGTGGGATTGTTAGACCACAATTTATCCCAAGCCTCAGGTTAGGAAGCGATACAGGAAGGTTAATGGTTTCCACCTATATACCGGGTATCATTTTTTTTTTTTAAATGAAAGCTTTCTCCTTTGGATTGTCCCCAGCAGAGTCGCCAAACTGTGAATGTGGTGCCCAAGATAAGCGGCTCCCTAAATTTTTTTTTTTGTTTATTTTATTGGAACCACTTTCTCGTGTAAGGGGGATCACCGCCTCACATCAGTTTGGAAACGTCCGGTTTAAATTGAACGGAGTCGCCACGCCATTTTGATTTCCTCAAAACTTAGAAAAAAAGGATTTGGGTCCGGAGGTTAAGTTACCCTTTGGGAAGAATGGATCGTCGTTCACCCAAAGAGCCTTGCCGAAGCAAGTCTTCCAGGATCCGCTTTTCATACTTACCTTAGTATTTTCGTGTGTGGGATGTGTGTTTTGAAAAGAGGGGAATGTACCAAGTGGTCTTCCGGACGTATAAACCATGAGTTGGTTATCGCTCGGGATTCCTTGGATATTTATGTATTAGGGACTTTGGTTCCATTCTCATCTTGGACTTATGATCATCATGATGAGACCTTGGGTCACATATGATCAAAATAGGGACACCGTTTTTAGAGTCCAAGGATGAGATCCTTTAGAAAGGAATGACCTTTGCCTATCAATCCTACATCTTGAGACGATTTGGACTCTTTCGGGACATTTATGCTCGTCTCAAGTGATGATCGGAGATATGTGGCTAGGGATCATCCTTTTCTAAAGGAGAATCCGTCTATGGCACCTTTAGGTGGAAGAAATGATGTAAAGATAGGACCTTTACACCATCTCGTTCCAAGAGATGCTCCAAGTACAAATGGGGACTAGGGAAGGGGTATAAAGATTGGATCTTTATACTCATCCTATGCCTTTTTGTGCCTTATGGAGGTCACTAGGCAATCCTAGGAGAGAGATCCAACCATGAGGGACATGGGGGATGCATGTTCAAGCTAAAGATGACACTTTTAATGAAAAAAAATGACATTTTGAGTGCAAAGGATGCAACTTTTAATGCAAAGGAAGCTACTTTTAATGCAAAGGATACTACTTGGTTGCAAAGGATGCTTCTTTTAATGCAAAGGATGCTACTTGGTTGCAAAGGATGCTTCTTCATATGTAAAGAATGATTTTTTTTTATGCAAAGGATGCAACTTTGTAGGTAAACATGACATTTCAAGTGCAAAGGATGCTACTTTAATGTAAAGAAAACATTTTTAATGCAAAGGATGCAACTTTATACAAAAATGGCACTTTAAGAGCAAAGGATGCATAAAGATATCATTTTTAAGAGCAAAGGATGCTACTTTAATGCAAAGGATGCAAAAAGGAGGGGGATATGATTTACATGCCTAAAGATAGGATCTTTGATGACAATGTACCAAATACCAAGCAAATATATAGCAATATGTAAATGCAAGGAGCAAGTATATCACATATATACAAGTATAATACAAGATAAAGGGGATGAGAGGTTACCAATGGTGGTGCCCTCTTTCTCTTTGAAGTTTTGCCTAAGGAAGGGACCAACTTTGGGAGGTTTTGATGAGGAGGGAGGTGGTTTTTTACACTCTCAGCTCTCTGGAATTTCGTGGTGTGATTTTGGCAGAGTAACACTACTGAAAATCCCCCCTAAAATGAATAGAGGAGGTCTCTATTTATAGGCAGTCTGGCAACAGCTAATGAAGTCGTGCGGCTACAGGCCCATGCAAATGAGGCCGCACGGTTTTATCCTGAAATGACTCAGCTCATTTCTAGAACCATGCAAGGTGGCCTTCTAGAAGGGCATTTTCACCGAAGGTTTGCATGGAATTTTAATTCCTAGCAAGTCCTTCGCCCCTCGGAAGGTTCGGAAAAGTTCCCGAATTGCCCCTGAACTTTAGGAAAGTCCGGGGAATTGCCGGAAAACTTAACCGAAAGGCATGAGCCAGATTTGGGTACTTACACTTCCGACATATCCGCCACTCAGATAAAGAAGAATGGAAAGCTCTCCCCGATGGAGGTTTATCTAGACTGCCGTGCGCAGTTCAAAGAAGCACTGGCTATTCTCACATGGGAAGAAATGCAGGCGCTAACTCTCGATGCAGGCTCTACTGCAAGAAAGTTGATCTAAACCAAGAGTGGAGGAAAGTTAGCAAACCACGAGTATCGCCAGACCCAACTCCAGAATGCCCTGAGTATGCTCAGCAAGAAAGAAAGGAGCGCGGTATACCGTGAAGAGATCAAGGAGAGTGTACGTCAAACCGTAGGCTACCTCCCCGCAGAGGCACCCAAGCCGGTATCCTGGGACAAAATCCGTAAAGCTGCCGAAGCTCCCAGGAACACATCTACAATCAATGAATTAAAGGAAGACATATGGCCCTACGCTACGAGGAATCCTCCTCTGACTATGGCTAAACTTAGAGTGGCCTGTTCAGAAGGGATCAAGCCTGATGTCAGCGTTCTAACCCGATCGGGTCTAATCCATGCATTACCACCTAAGGCCACCAAAAAGTCGACAGAGCCAGAGCTACAACCCGGCCAGCCCGTAGACGCAAGTTCCGTGAAAGAGGACCCGATCCTCACTCAGCTCAAGCAAACCCAGGTGAACATTTCCCTCTGGTCTCTGCTCATATCCTCATATCCTCACAAGCTCAAGCTGGAGGAAAGTCTGGCCCGTACCATGGTCCCCGTGGACGCAACCCCAAATGAAGTCATTCAGATGATCGGCAACATCCACTACGTCAACATTATCACCTTCACAGATTTGGACCTTCCAAAATTTGGGGCTGATCACAATGAGCCACTCTACATCATAGTCCAGTTGGACGAGCGTCGCCTTCCCCGTGTGTTGGTAGACGGAGGTTCCGGAATGAATGTCTTGCCCGCCAAGATGATGGACCTGCTTGACATCAAGCCTACAGATCTGAAACCTTCAGTCCACACTGTCAAGGCCTATGACTCTACTTCCCGTACAATTCTCGGGGTTGCTACTCTTAATATCTGGTTCGGCAAGCGGATGATCCCCACCGAATTCCAAGTATTGGACATTCCAATCACTTTCACATCCATCCTGGGGCGACCCTGGCTGCATCAAATCAATGGCGTGGCATCCACCCTTCTCCAGTGCCTCAAGTTCATGCAAGGCAACGAGCTAACCACGGTCTACGGCGATAGCGTCACCACCGAGGGGACCAGCACCAACGACATTCCAGTGTTAGAGATCAAGCATGATAACGACATGGCATTAACTGGATTCACTCTAGAGACCTCCAAGATCTAAATATGCAACGTGGACCTTCCACTGTTTCAAGACAAGATTCCTCCCGCCATGAAGATGATGAAACTCATGAACTTCATCCCAGGACTGGGGCTCGGCAAAAGGTTACAAGGCCAACACCAAGTCATCGAAGTCAAGGACCACACCACGGTCCAAGGGCTCGGTTATGTGCCAACACCAGCTGACATCAGGGAAAACAAAAGGCTCGCCCGCACCAAGGCAGCAGCCCGCAAAAAGGGAACCTCCAACGGCACACCCAACCTCCGACCTTACAGTTTCGACCTCGCTCATTACTTCACCAAGGGAACCGACGACGGCCGAGGGGACCGGCGGACCGACAAACCAGAATCCGAGGGGACCGAGGGGACCGGCATGGAACTGATGAAGATGAGAAAGAAGTAGGGATAGTCGGCACAGAGACTACAGAAAGGATGGAAAAGCTAGAACGGGACCTCAAGCGTCTCAGAGGACTCAAGACTAATCCGATAAGGGGAGCATTCCTCGACATCACAGCTTTACCTGGACCAACTGCCACCACAGTCCAGCACGAGTACACATTCAAGGGAATCCCAGACTTGGAAGAGCAACTCAGGGTACTCTTCACGGGAAACAGATTGTTCGGATCAGCCGCCGAGGCCACATTCGAGACAGTAACTCCAAAGCAGAAGGAACCAGAATTCATAGAAGACGCTCTCAGTGGACCAGCTCTACAGAGTCTTTTTGAAGAAGTCATGGAGGTGCCAAACCTGATTGACCTGGGCTCCGAAAACAGCATGATCGCCATGATTGGGATAGCAGAAGCCAAGCCTCTCGATCCCCGAACCCTCATCAAGCATCCAGCAATGCCACTGAAGAACTGGGTAACTTTCACCGGACCAAGGGCAAGCCAGACAGAAATGGAAGACAAGCTGGGCCTGCACCCACATCTCCCTAAACCCGGTCTCGAACCCTCTGAGTCAATCCTTGTAAAAGTCCAGTCCTCTGAGTCGTCCAACGGCCTTACGCCGGAAGACTATGATAATGTAGCCAACCATGTATTTTCGTTCTCATTTAATGAAAAGTCTGACCTTTTGGAGTATCCTCTCATTGCCACTTTAACAACTGATAAGTTAACAAACAACTTAAAAGACGTTAATAACGAATCAATTGATAAAGAAGCAGACACATTAAACGAACAATACATTAAAGAAGTTCTCAAGCGTGTAGTTGACCAAGAGGACAACCGGGCCCAAGCTGCCAAAGAGGTTATGACCAAAGTGAACCTGGGGTCAGTGCAAGAGCCTAAAGAGACATAAGTGGGCAGTTTCTTCGCCGATGCAGAAAAGGAAGCCCTGATAAACCTCCTCCGGGAGTATGTTGACGTGTTTGCCTGGTCATACCAGGACATGCCAGGACTCGATCCCTCGATTGTGGAGCACAGAATTCCCCTGGATCCCGAATCCAAGCCTGTCAAACAGAAGTTGCGCAAGATCAAGCCAGAGTGGTCCTTGCAAGTGAAAGAAGAGATTGAGAAAATGCTCCGCGTTGGCTTCATCAGAGTAATTGAGTACCCGACTTGGCTCTCCAACATCGTGAAGGTCACCAAGGCCAATGGAAAGGTCAGATGCTGTGTGGATTTCCGGGACCTCAACAAGGCCAGCCCTAAAGATGATTTCCCACTGCCTAACATCGACATGCTAGTCGACACCACGGCAAATTTCGAAGTAAAGTCCTTCGTGGATGGGTTCGCTGGATACAACCAGATCAAAATGTCCGAGGAGGATCAAGCCAAGACTGCTTTCACCACTTCGTGGGGGACATACTGCTACATGATCATGCCGTTCGGTCTGAAGAACGCTGGGGCTACTTACCAGTGGCCGCAATGTACCCTCTTCCATGACATGATTCACAAAGAAATCGAAGTATATGTCGACGACATGATCATCCACTCCAGATGATCAGACATGCTACACATGACAGATCTGAGAAAGTTCTTCAACAGACTCAGAAAGCACTCCATGAGATTGAACCCTGCGAAGTGCACCTTCGGCGTCAGGCGTGGTAAAGTACTGGGGTACATGGTTACAGAAAGAGGTATCGAAGTCGATCCCAAGAAAATCAAGGCCATCATCGACATGAAGCCGCCTCAGACTCGACGTAAGTGAAAAGCTTCATGGGAAGACTTCAAGATATCGCCGCTTCATCAACCAGTTGACATCTCTCTGCGAGCCAATGTTCAAACTGATGAAGAAGAATGCCGACATCAAATGGGACTCCGAGTGCCAAATAGCTTTCGAGAAAATCAAAACATACTTGGTGAATCTCCCAATTCTGTGCCCGCCACATGAAGACAAGCCACTACTCCTGTACCTGACGGTGACAGATACGTCAATTGGAGCAATGCTGGCACAAGAACAGAAAGATTCCAAGGTTGAGCATGCAATCTACTTCGTAAGCCAGAAGCTTCAAGGAAGTGAACTCAGCTACTCAGCATTAGAGAAAACTTGTACCGCCTTGGTATGGGTAGTCAGGAAACTGAAACACTACATGTAGTCACATTCAGTGCTCCTGGTCTCCAAAATGGACCCCGTCCGATATCTCTTTGACAAGCCCTCCCTGTCAATGCGACTAGCCAAGTGGTCATTCTTCCTGGCTGAGTTCGACATCAAGTACATGGTCAAAAAATCAACGAAGGGCAGAGTAATGGCAGATCAGCTGGCAGACTTCCCAAGCAGTGAACCTAAGGGTCCTGATCCACAATTTTCGGACGACGGAATCTTTTCACTCGACAGCGCAAACCGCTGGCAACTCTTCTTCGATGGGGTAGCCAACAAGAAGGGAAATGGTATCGGAATGATCCTTGTCGATCCCAAAGACGAGCATACTCCCATAGCCATCAAGCTAAATTTTGAAACAACCAACAATGCCGCAGAATATGAAGCCTGTGCAGCCGGTCTGGAAGCCGCCCTCGAGCGCAACATCTCAGAACTGGAAGTATACGGAGACTCATCATTGATCATCAATCAAGTGTCCAACAAATGGAAGACGATAAATTCTGGCCTCCAGAAGTACCACGCGTACATGGAGGAGCTTATTGCTCAGTTCAAGGACATCTCTTTCCGCTATTTGCCAAGAGACAGGAACCGCTTCGCAGATGCCCTGGCAACTCTCGCCTCTCTTGTCGAAATTCCCGATGGGAAATCAGTAAAACCCCTCAGAATAGGCAGACGGGAAACACCCGCTTATTGCTGTGAGATCGAAATAAAAAATGAAACGATCAGCGAACCCTGGTATAAAGTACCTCCAAAACGGAGAAGCTTCCTTCACAAATGAAGATGGAAAATACAAAGAAGGGATCAATGCCAAAAACATGATGGCATTAAAATGCTTGGCATCCCATTTCATCATTCTGGGGGGTATGTTGTACAAGAAACGCCACCAAGGGCCACTCCTTCGGTGTGTAAACAAAGAAAAAGCCAGCGAGCTAATGAACAAAGTTCACAACGGAACCTGCGGTCCGCACATGAACGCCCGAGCATTGACACAGATCATCCTCCATATGGGATACTATTGGATATCAATGGAAACAGACTGCATCCAGTTCGTCCGAAGCTGTGACAAATGTCAACGATTCTCCAACCTCAATCACATCCCTCCTCATGAACTTTATTGCATGACTACACCATGGCCTTTCGCCACATGGGGAATCGACGTCATCGGCAAGATCACTCCACTAGGGAGCAATGGTCACGAGTTCATTCTAGTCGCAGTCGACTACTTCACCAAATGGGTAGAAGCCAGATCGTACAAGGTACTGAATTCTAAGAAGGTGGCCGAGTTCATCAAAGAGAACATCATGTGCCGATACGGAGTGCCCAACGAGATCATATCCGATAATAGGACCCACTTCGAAGGAGATTGTGACCAACTGCTGACCGAATTCAGAGTCACACGCCACAAGTCTTCTCCCTACAGACCACAAACCAATGGTGCAGTTGAGGCAGCAAACAAGACTCTCGCAATAATAATCAGAAAGATGACCACCAGAGGTCGGGACTGGCCCGAAAAGCTACATCTAGCCCTCTGGGGATACAGAACATCAGTCAGAACCGCCACAGGGGATACTCCGTGCGCACTTACCTACGAAATGGAAGCAATGCTACCCGTGGAACTGGAAATTCCATCCCTCCGAGTCCTCTTGGAAAATGGGATCAATGAAGTCGAATGGCTACAGAGCCGTCATGACGAACTTGCTCTACTCGACGAGCGCAGATTGAAAGCCATGGAACACACTCGAGCCTATCAGAGCAGAATGGCCCGAGCATTCGATAAGAAAGTCAAGATCCGAGACATCAGAGTAGGCGACTTGGTGCTAAAGGAAAAGCCTCCTACGCAGACCAATCCCCTCGGAAAGTGGGAGCCTACCTGGATAGGACCGTTCGTGGTACAAAGAATCTTCTCCGGAGGAGCCATGAAGTTAACAGATTTGGACAGGAACCCTTTCGTTAACCCCGTGAACAGAAGCAAGCTCCGCAGATACTTCGTTTGAGGAAGAGCATGAGTTAACTCTCCTTCCCCATACATGTGAATACCCCGTCCCGATGCAACACGCATTCGGAGGTTTAAAATAAATAATTATGGAAAGTCGGACCGAAATGGGATATTCATTAAGTGACACTCGATTTAAACCATATTAAAAATATTAGTTTAATTTTATGAGAGTCGCCACACCGATTTGATATAGCCCAAAGCATTGAAAAAAAGCTAAGCATGTGATTGGGTTCGGGGGTCAAGTTACAACAGAAGAAGAAACGTTATCACTCCTATTGCCCGACGGATCGGTCTTTCTAGCATGTGGGGTGTTGGTTGTGTGCGGTGTTCACAGGAATAGATAGAAGAAGCGGGATCATGTATAAGGAGGAGGGGAGAGAAAGAATTAATTGATGATCACACCCTAGAACCTTTGATTTAGGCCCTCGGAAGGTGCACTAATCAACGTTAATCCTTGGGGAATTGTTGATCATGGGATGATTATTATTAAGGAGGAAGGAAAGAAATAGTTCCTAGATCCATCGGATTTCTCGGGCGAAACCTTAGATCATCCTCGGCTATGCATACTTAAATATATTAAAATAGTCCTAAATCTAGCATATAGGCACAGTTAGAACATATTAGGAATGCAAGTAAACTACTTTAATCTAATATGGAAATAATAATAATAAAGAACGGAATAAAAAACTTACCAATTGTGGCAAGGCTTTGGGGTTCGAATCTAGCAAGATTCGAAGAATATGGGGAGATGTGTGGAAGGGAAATTCAAGTCTAGTCTTGACTTCTCCGTTGAAAATGTCTGTCTCCAAAGTGTGAACCGAGTGCACATATTTATAGTGCTCGGGAAATGGGCCGGACTGAAGAAAAGGGTCGATCGGCACTTTAAAATAAGGGTCGATCGAACCTTTACGAGAAGGGTCGATCGAACCTTTCTAAGAAGGGTCGATCGAACCTTTTCTAGAAGGTTCGATCGAACCTTTGCGTATATCTTGTTCTCGCATTCGATTTGATATGTGGTGGGCCCAAAACGGAGTTCGTATGAGGGAGTTATGACCTCCGGAAGGTCAAGACGCTCGAAAACGGGAAATCGAATCCCGTTGCAACCAGACTGCCATCTCCTCCACCGGTAACAAAGATGGTCAATGTTATTGGTGGTGGTTTTGATATTTGTGGTACTTCTTATTCTGCAGAAGGTTCAATCGAACCTTTATGAGAAGGGTCGATCGAACCTTTACTGGAAGGGTCGATCGAACCTTTTACCAGACGTAGCTTTCACGTCAGCGGCTGCTGACGGCGCGAGAAAGAGAAATATTTAAAAGAGTAATTAGGGTTTTGTCAACCCTAATCAGTCCAAAACAATTCTTTTAGGAACAAGATTAAAATACCCTTTTTTAGGACCGGGTACTAACAATACACCACCCCTCAGTAAAATTAAAGTGCTAAAAGAGTAATACCCAACTGGATACATTCCCGCCAATGATCCAGGTAAAAAACAGGGTCGCACTTCTTTTGTCTTTGTTTTTCTCAAATTCACCTAAAGTGTCAAACTACGGTGACCTGAGCCCCTTAGTCCAATTGTAAAAGGGGAACTTAGGCAGCCATCATTGGTTCGGTCTCAAAAACAAAAAAAATAATAAGCATCAATTGCTTGTGTTTCGAAAAACTCTTTTCAATTAACCTACAAATTCATTACGGTTAAAACAATCTTTGATGAGTTCAAGCACGGTCAACTCTTGACTCGCTACACGCTAGCAAAAATACAATAAAACATTAATCAGTTAATGTGTCTACAATGACAGTGGGTGGATACTCTGGACAGCAAGGTCAACCTAGTTTCCCGTACTTGGTCCTTCATCCTTCTTCCCCTTCCCTTTCCCACGGCGAGTGTTCTTCACCTTCACAGGGAATATTCCGGTAGTCCTTCTACCTGGCTCAGGGACCCTTCCCGATGCCTACGTCAAACCTGTAGCTGTCAACGCAGCCCTTTCCCTAGCTCTGTCTTGAGCTGCCTCTCTTTGAGCCATCATAACCGTGCTTTGATCGGCCTCCCGATCAGCATTGGCCTCATAGTCAGCCATGTCGTTCCCAGTACGATTCCGAGGGTTAGCCCCCGCTTCGGTCCTCCTCAAGGTCGAGCTGTCAAGGTGATCAGCACCTAACAGCTTACTCCGTCTCCACAAGATAGCCATCTGTGTCTCCCCCATACACTCTTCGTACGCCGGTTCGTATACCGCGTAGACAGAATGCTGCCCCTCTCCGGTGAAAGAGAACCATGGCAGGAAAGGACGTGTATTGCCACAACCGTGTGAGCAACAATAGCATCGAAGGATCTTCCATCAGCAGAGATCCCACCTCGAAGGTAGCAGCATGAACTAAACCCGTCAGTGGCACCTGCTCCAGCCCGTACTGTCGCAGTACCAACGATAGAATGTAGAAAGACGTCTGGGACAGCCCCGGCACTCTAACAACCAAGAGACCCCCCTGAGCGGTCCGACAAGTCTGTAACTTCCAGTGGGGAACCCACCATCGCAAGTGATGTGTGCGGAGTCTGGCCATCCAGAGCTCCAGTTCAGCCTGATTGCCCCCTATCACCAGAGGACGTCGAGAAAAGGACCAAGCGTCACAAGACATTGGCACCTCGGGCATCATCTGCAGTCTCTCCCTCAACCACATGGTAAGCATTGCGGGACTCCCTCCCCACATGTATCGGCTGTCGGTCGCCATCCGACCTATGCCTAGGAACGTCTCGCCCAAGACCAAAGGCACGATGTCTCCCCCATTCCGGCACTACCTCACCAGGTCCAGTACACTGTGATAGCACACACCCAGGGATGTGAACATGAACAAAGTAGCGATCGCGCACAGAGCAAACGCGTCCCACGCGAAGACGCTCCCCTCACTACCAGTAAATCTATCGGGCAGCCCCGAAATGTCGACATAATCAGTGTTCAATATCAGCATCCCGTATGCTTCTCCCGCCGAGATACCAAGCAGAGACACTAACTTCTCAACAGTGGCCATGCCACCAGCATAGGGAAGAACTATCTGTTCCGTCTCAAGTCCTCCCAGAATGGCCCGGAAATCTTCGTACGTAGGAGTGATTTCGTTGTACGAAAAATTTGTACACATTCCTCCGTACGTCCCAGAAGCGAGCCGCTGCTCTTAAAAGATCACAATCTGGCATGAGCTCCTTCAAAGCCCAAATAGATTTCATCCCGTAACAGCCTTCGAAAAACCCCTTGTTTTGCCTCGTGTGGTTCAGTACCCACGACTGAAAATTATCCAAGTGTCGCTCTTGCATCCGAGACGATAGCTTAGGAAAGGGAGCCATGAAAGAAAGTGAAGGAAACCTTAGGAATTTGAAAGGAATTCAGCTAATGGACTAAGGCAAACGCGCAATTCTTACAAATTGCAAAGCTGAAACTGCAATTTAAAAGACTCTAAAATTTCATCCTCAGTACGGCCGGACTCTCTCTGCAGTTGACTTGGTCAACTCTACAGCCAGCTGCTCTTAAATTGGAAAAAATTCCAAACCAAGCCCTGTTCATGCTTTTGTGAATCTGCGTGCTCCCACGGTTTCAATTAACCAAAGCCAACACCTCTTCCGCCCCGGGCTCGTGCAATAGTGCAATTAATTAATAATCAGTGCATATAGGCATAAATTTTGACCCGTTCAATTTTTCATGAATGTTTCATATTATTTATTTTTGATCAACCTACTTGTTTATTTGCGAAAATAAAAAGAAGGTAATCACTAAATAGATGTGCAAAGTACAGGTTTCGCCTCAAGGGCGCCTTTTTTCAAATACAAGTCAAATCTTTCCGGACAATACATACATTTTGTCTAAAAAGCGATAAAAGAGAACTACTCAGAGTCCCGCTCGTTATCCGAGCACTCGATGCACTGCTCCGCAGCAGCCGGATCCGTCGAGAACAAGAAATCTCTGAAATCCTCTAGGTGGGAATACGCGAAAGGCCTCCTCTGCGCCCGCGAACTCGAAGACTCTCCCCTATCGTGCCCCGAGTGCGAAGGAGGATGAGCTCCAAACCCAGCCGTTCCGCTCGTGAACTGGCCAAATCCCTGTGCAAAGTCCGCTCCACCAGCCGTGGGAGCAGACTAACCTCTCGGCCTAGACGGCCTCGGCTCACGAACATCCACGCTCCTCCGGGAACTGCACCTCAGGAACTCCACGAGCCTCCTAGTGTAGTTGGCTCACCCGTCCAACTGTCTCATGGCCTGATTATACGTACGGCCAGACACCTGCAAACCAGGAAAGTCGTCAAAAGACAAGCAGAAAGTACAGATGCAACATTTGCAGAATGCTACTATCAAATGCAGAAAATCAAAGGCACTCACCGAAGTGTTGGGGTCCACCCTGTACTGAGGTCTCGGCTCCTCCGGGATCGGGATCACCAACCACCTGCGCGAACCGTCCAGCCCCTCGTACGCCAGCCTAGCGCGTGGGAGCGGGAGATCTCGGGGATATCCAGGGCCCTCGCCCTCCCTGTGCTGCACCTGTGGGCTCCTCAGCCTCATCCTCAAGAAAGTGTCATAGTCGGCTCCCGCTATGACATACTCGGTATAGAACACACCCTGTCTATACCGCTCCAACTCCTTTATCGGCATCGACAGAGGATGCTGCATGTGCAGAGGCGGATCCACCAGCACCATCGGAAGAGACCCCGGGCCATGCTGACGGGTCACCCTCTCCCCCAGATATATCGCATCGCAGTGAAGTCCCACCAGGAGCTTCCGCCGCCGCGTAACCTCACTAGCAACCTGAACCACGCCAACGTGAATCCGACTCCACCAGATTAGCTGTATCCGCTCGGAGAACTCTCAGCTCAGGGCCTGGGACACCTCCTCGTACGACAGTCGAGTGCCCTCCTTCGATAACACCGCCCTCTTCGCCTTCTTCTGCTAAGACAGCATGGCAGGGAACAAGGACCGGTACGGCTCCTTAATCTCCCACCGCTGCGGGCTGAACACCTCATATCACCAGACCTGTCAAGCAAATGGAAAGTTATATCAGCTACAAAGTAGATACATACGAGTACAAAATGAGATAAGGAAGAGAAAAAGACTTGAATTCACATCCAAAGCAAACGAGAAGTAGCACTAGGAGCTCTCCTCTCCCCGCGAGAACCTGTCCAAGGCATGGTAGAGCTCGGCCAGTCCAGCCTCCCCCCATGCGTACCCCCTCATGGCATCCAAGTCTGTCAGCGACCCGAGCAAAGGGAAGTGACAGGACGTGTCAGAAGTCGGGAACAGAGTCGCTGACAATGCGAACCATAGGAACCCTCGAGCCAGACGCTCAGCGGTCATCCTCGGGGACCCCTCCCCATAATCAGCAATGCCTGTCCTCAGATGCATCTCCATCGGCCTGTATCGAATACCTAAGCCCCTGGCATCGGTGATATCAAAACCCAGCAGCTCCGACAACTGCCCCGGGGTATAACCATCCACCCACACCAGCGCGTTGCCCCAGGTCGGCAACCCAGTGATAGCAGCAAAGTCAGTGGGAGTCACAGTCGCCTCCCCCCACCTGAAATGAAAAGTGTGGGTCGTATCCCACCAGTACTCGCTCAGAGCTACGTACATGGACCTCGCCCTCTGCGTCACAGCCACCGCGGCTACCGCGCTAATAAATCCAGCCAAGCCGGAGTCAACCACAAGCTGCCGTGGACTCCTCTCTCCGTCTCGAGGCTCGTCCGAGAATATCTCCCACAACGCTCGCACTGCCTCGAAGGCTCCCCGACTCTTCTGGTTGTGAACATCAACTGTCCCTCGCCCCTGCAGGTGAGCAAAATACGTTAAGCACAGAAGCGACATCAACAGAGTGCATGAACACATGTCAAAATGATGCAATGCAGATACAATTCGCATTCCTTTCCTAAAATATTTCCATCCCGGTTGGAGTATTAACGGTCCAAGATTTCAAAGCATTCCGAAAACTCCGTCGAATCCGAAACTTTCAAAGCACTTCGAAAACTCCGTCGAATCCGGAACTTTCAAAGCACTCCGAAAACTCCGTCGAATCCGGAACTTTCAAAGCATTTTGAAAACTCCGTCGAAACCGGAACTTTCAAAGCATTTCGAAAACTCCGTCGAATCCGGAACTTTCAAAACACCTCGAAAACTCCGTCGAATCCGGAACTTTCAAAGCACCTCGAAAACTCCGTCGAATCCGGAACTTTCAAAGCACTTCGAAAACTCCGTCGAATCCGAAACTTTCAAAGACCTTCGAAAACTCCGTCGAAATCGGAACTTTCAAATCCTTTCGAACATTTCGAAAATTTACTCCGTCCCGATTTAAACATGCTTTAAATTCGGAAAACACATCTAGACATGGAATTTTGCAACCAAAATTTTTATGTCATCTACCCATAGTGTCAATTGAACTACACTATAGTCAATTTTGACAAAGGCGCATAGCAAGGTCAAAAGCCCCAATTCGGGCACCAAAATCCCTAAGTCATTCCTACTCAAGTTCATAACATTTAAAGAATGAACATTCTTAAAATTAATAGAATTTGAGGGAAGTGTACCTGTCTCTCGATCCCTCCTTTGGATTTGTGGTTCTCCCTAGCCGGGTAGAACTCCGCCGGATTCAATGGAAGAGTAATGGTACGAATGGTCCGAACCAACCGCGTTCTTTCGTCATCGGTCCTTCCATGACGAGCCATTGGTTCCGAATACCCTCCATGTTGATTTTCCTTCACAAATTTGAGCAAACCTCACAATTTGGATTGGTTTTTCTCTCCTCCTTTCTCTCCTTCTCGTCGGAATAAATGGAAGAAATGGCCAAATTTCGCTTCTGCCTCGGTGCTAGAATGAACCTGGTCAACTTCAGGTTCAGTCCGGCCGGACTCTTTCTGCAGCAGAAAGATTCCTTGCCAATTCAGCCCCTTAACTTCAGGTTCAGTCCGGCCGGACTCTTTCTGCGTCCCTAGTTATTATGAATAATTAGTGTAAGTTGGTAATGGATAATCATGGAGATGATTATATGCATGTGATGCACATTACACTTATGGATACTTGCTAGAGAACAAGTATTGGACATGACCTACCGATGAGATTTATGACATGGTCTATAGTCATATATGTCGTGAATAAATCTCATGATAATCATGTCATTGAATCATTTGAACCTAAGATTATCATCGTCTTCCACATGATGAACGTTGTGTTTGATATAGTCTAACACTATCTTTAATCGGATAGCAATAAGGGTATGTTGGCACGATTGGATTCTTGTAGGGAAGAATGATAAGTCAAGATGGGACTTGTCCCTCTCCTTGAGAGAGATGTTTGCTTGGGCCCCTCGATGAAAGATGCTGATGAAATGTGTGGCCACACTCAAGTGATTTATAGAGATCAAATGCATTTGGATTATCAACATATTCGGAATTGAGAAAGCATTGAACATGTGAGTTGACATGGACCATGACTCATGTTCAATTAGACATCGTGGACAAAGGGATTGTGACATTTAATCTATCGAGGAATCAAGCTTTGATGTTATATTAATTGGATGGATATAATGGTTTGCTAGAAACCACTTATGTCTTGTGAGGTCGGTGTTTCGACTCACTACCAACATAATATAATTCCTATTGGGTCACACACAAAAGAACGAATATGGCCTTGACTGAAAATTGGAATTGGAAATTTGGGCTTGGCACGACTCGTGTCCAGGGTCACGACTCGTGACATGAGGAACGACTAGTGACACAAAATTAGTACGACTGTAATTTTTGTCACGACTCGTGGGAACGAGTGGCTTTTGGCTTGGGCACGACTCGTGCTCTTGGGCACGAGTCATTCCCGGGATCAGCACGAGTACATTTTATGGCACGACTCGTATCACGAGTGTTTTGGCAAAAGCACGACTTGTGCCCTCAGGGACGAGTCGTGCCCACAGCGAAAAACGTGTCCGTACAGCGTTCCAAGGATGGTAAGGTTTTTGTGTTTGGTAAGGATTTAATCCTAAGTGTTAGGGATTTATACCCATGTATAAATAAAATCTTTGGGCAGCCAAAAACACGACTCTCTACATCATTGTTCTAGGTTTATGAAATTCTAGGCTTTGATTATTGATTAAGAATCAAAAGGCACCCAAATAATTCCATTGTTTTGACTTTGGCTTTGATTATTGAATATTGATTCAATAATCAAGAGGATCATCTAGCAATCCTACAAGAAGCGTTCTTGGTTCGTTCGCGTGTGGATCACCATTAGAGGGAGGTTGCTTTATCTCCTAAGGCTTGAAGATCTCCGTTGATTGATTCATCACCAATGTTGAACAAGGAAGATAGAAGATTCGACATCAAAATTCTAAGCTTGAATTTTGAGATCTGTTTTTTTTTGTTGACAAACTTAATCGCATTCAAGGTATGTAATTCTATTTCATATTCTTCATGCTAGACAGATCTAAGGGCTAGGGTTTTGTTGTTGTATAAATTTTTCTGTTGCGTTTGTAACCCCAAACCCAACACTTCGGTCATCTTCAAATCAAGAGAGCAGCCTCACAAGCCTGTTCACAAAGTCATCTACCACATTCAAGCAACTTGGGGTTTGAGACAGGAAAGAGACTTGGGCATAAAGCCATTACGACAGTTGACGGATTTGTAGTCGTTTACCTCCTAGAGACACGATTCAAGGGAGAATTAAGAATGATGATTCGCAACAGGCCTAGATGTGTTCACACAAAGTTACTCATCGAAATTCTACAACAATGAAGAAACAGTACTGTACTCTCGCACGAGACAATCTCACTGACTAGCAACATATTCTGCATAAACCTTATTTGGTCCCAACTTGTCAAACACATGTTCACTCATATAGTTCACCCATCTCAAATATAAATCCATACAAATGTCCCTACATGTCCATATACCATATACTCAAACATAAACTCACCACCAAAGTGACCAACCTGCCATTTATACGAAAAGACGTGGACACCACCATATAAGTCCAGTTAAACCACTAAAATCTAAAAAAATCTATTTGAAATATTTATGTGCTAACAGGTACAGAAAGGTAAGAATCATTCAGGTCCATCCGAGACCAGCATGCATATATCCTTGCATTACAGGAGCCGACAGAACCTCTACCTAAACCGACAACTTCAAAGTCTGTGACGGCAGCAATGACAACAAAGTCCGTGACCTCGGCAACAACATCGACACTTGTGACCTCAGGTGGAGCATCAACAAAGTCTGCGACCTCAGCAAACTTCAAAGTCCGTGACCTCGGCAACATCAATAAAGTCTGTGACCTCAACAACCTTAAAGACCATGACCTCGGCAACAACGACAACCTCAGGCGGTGCATCATCAAAAATGGATATTTTCAGAATTTGGTCATGTCCTTGATTCCTCAGCTACGTCAGTAACCTCGGGCGACGCACTTCAACAACTCCATCAACAAACTGGGTATGATCGGAATTGGGTCAAGTCCTTGATTCCTCAGTACGATCTTACCTTTTTCTTTCAAAGTTGCTTTTCAAAATGATTTTCAAAATACCTAAAGAAGCCTTTTTATGTTTTGGAGTCGAACTACGTTTTGGTCTGATTCTCCGATAGAGATACGTAGGTAGGCGTGCGGCACGACCATCCCGTTGTTCAGAATGATGTCTTTTCTATCGACGACATGACTTCTTCCATAAGTCTTGTCACCGAGGGGCTCTGTAGACACCCCATTCTGAACCAATAATTCGTGATTACACTACTCTTCGTCTCGCTTTTGTGTTTTGATGAAAGCATATTAGTTTTGTCATGCTTTGTTAAGTTTCTAACTAACCTTGTTAGTTTTGGACCTAACTGACTAACGGAATAACTAAAGAGGACAAAATGGTCAATTGACTTTTTGTCCCGCGCGGAACATACGTGTCTCGCGCGAGACAACCCCTCTGTAGGATGTGCAGAATCACTTTCCTTCTCCGTCTCAACCTCTTTTCTTGATAAACTTTAATCCAATTCGGGTCTATACTGATTTTAGAGTTCTGAAAACTTCCTTGGGAGGAATCCCAATCCACTTGTACCTCCTAAATCTCCTATAAATACTAGATGACTTTCAGTATTTCGAAGGACGGTCGACAGACAATTTACTGGTTTCTCTCCTTGAAAGATTCCTGTAAACCACTCATAAAACAAACACCCAAACTCGTCCATCAACCTTGTTGATTGATGAACATCAGGCTCTAGCCTAAATTCAAGGCAAAACTCTGCCCAAATCCTTTCTCGACCGAGAAGGAGGAAGAAACACTTAGAACCACGTTCTAAATCAAATACTTTCTAAACACAAGGTAAACTCCTATATTTTACATTCTTCTTCTGAATCTCTCTCTAATTGCTTTTAGAGTAGTGTAACCCCATCAAAATGGTTAGCCTAGAATCCCTTCAATTCATGGAGGTGATCTCGTAACATGCAACTCGACATTCCTAATTAAGAAAATAATTAGGATTTTCTTGTCTTATTTAAATATTAATTGTTTTATTCAAAACCCCCTTAAGCAAGACCGATCTTCGAATTGGGTGGATGCGGTGCTCCTCGACCTTCCAAATCCATCACTTAAGCCCCGAACCCAAATCTTTTCAAAAATGTTTTCCTTATTGTTTTCCTAAATAAATAATAAGTTGCGACTCTGTTCTTCAAATAAAATCAAACGCTACAAACACCCACACAACACAATTGTCTCCTATCAACACCAACCAAACCTCCAACACCTCCCCAATAATTTAAATTTTCAACAGTGAAAAAATGGCGAAAATTACCTTGTACTGCTTGAAGGCAATTCCTACACTTCTCCTTGTCACTCCAAGAAAGCCTCCTCAATTTTGTAGCCAAAAGCCCCAAAACCTAGATTCTAGGGTTTTGAATTGAATGCACAATTGAAGGAATTGAAGGCTAAGATGGGTGTGAATAGGGACGAAATTGAAGGGATAGGTGGTGGGTATGTTTAATTTGGAGGATATGGGTGCAATTTTGGTGTTGTAGGTAGAGAGAGAAAGTAGTGTAATGGGGGAGATTTTTGTAATAGAGAGGGGAATGAGTGGTGTTTATGGAATAAGAAGAAGAAGAAAAGGAAGAAGAGGAAGAGGAAGAGGAAGAGGTGAGGAATGTTGGTGGTTTTTAGGTGTTGAGGTGGTGTTAATGGAAGAGAGAGAGAGAGAGAGAGAGAGAGAGAGAGAGAGAGAGAGAGAGAGAGAGAAGAATGAAGAAGGAAGGAGGAAGAAGAAGTTGGGGAATGGGAACTAATTTGAAAGTCCAAAAATCACGTTACCCCTTTAGTGTCCGCCATTTGCATGACTCGTGCCCACAGGTACGAGTCGTTCCCCCCTTTTTCAGTTGTGGCACGACTCGTGATAGAATTTTCACTCGTGCTGATTGGTGGCATGAGTCGTGCCTATAGTCACGAGTCATGTCCAGACTTTTCCAGCTTTGTACATTGGTCCCTGGATTTTCCTCTTTTGCACTTTGGTTCTTGTACTTTCTGTTGACTTGTACTTGAACAATTGACTTTCTGGGCTTCCCTCTTGGCCTCTCTAAGCTCAGTACCCCATTTACAATAAAAATGGCCACAATAACCAAAGACTTGGCCACAATAATGTAGCTAGAGCAAGTCCAGGATCGAACACGAAGAACAGTTATAAGTTCGCACAATTGTCACTTGACAAGGGGTCTAAGATTGATTTTGATTACTTCCTAAGACGGGAATAAAAACTAGATTGTAAATAAATAAAGGAAAGCACTCTGGAATGATTAATATCCCCGTCTATCATTCAAATGTCAATGATCAATTCTTTTCAATTTTATCCTATTCACTCGACCACGAGATGTATTTCAATCTCTATCTCTTTCTTTAATATTGGTTAATAGCAGTGACACACTCACTAATAACCCTAATCAATATTCAAACCTAACTGACACAGTCTAGATTCAAAATACCAATTAACGATTTAAGAGATGAAGATCGAGAACACTTTCTAATGTTATTTCAATTAGATAATTGTTTACTTTCTCCTAATTCACAATCCACCATGACACATGCATGAACTAAAAAGATGCTACTTGTGAAACCCTAAATTGACACAATCTTAAGGAATTCTAGCAATAAATCAATAACAAGGATCAAGTAATTGGCCTAATTGCAAAACCCTAGCAATCAATTTTAACAATCAAGAACAAGAGAAAATATAAATAGGATTAAAGAGATGAAAAGAAATTAACCTCAATTGAAATTAAGAACATTTCAAAAATCAATTCAAAAGTAAAGGAAATTAGTTCTCCATGGAAGTAATAATCTCCAAAAGAAAGTAAAAGTTCAAACCCTAATAATGCTCTCAAAAGGAGTATTTATACTACACCCTAATCTCCTAATATTAAAAGGAAAAAGAAAGAAAATAAATAAAAAGGTTTCCCAAAAGAAAACAAACTGCAGCAGTCACGTGACATCATCACACGCTATTGGGACGACTCGTGCCCACAGTCACGAGTCATTCCTTCAAATCCCAGTCGTGGCACGAGTCGTGCTCCCAATTCCACTCGTGCTGATTGCTGGCACGTGTCGTACATACAAGCATGAGTTGTGCCTTTCCTGCCTTTCCAACTTTTCCAGCTTTGTACTTTGGTCCCTGGATTTTCCTCTTTTGCACTTTGGTCCTTGTACTTTCTGTTGACTTGTACTTGAACAATTGTCTTTCTGCGCTTCCCCTCTTGGCCTCTCTAAGCTCATTACCCCATATTACAATAAAAATGGCCACAATAATCTCTCATAATACAAAGTTCCTCACAAAAGCCTCACCATTACAATGTGTAACAATTCAACTAAAACAAGTCTCAAAAATAACCAAACTGCTACTGAATATCCGGATAAACAAAGAAAATACCATAGATAAATACCATCCATCAAATTCTCCCATGCTTAGACCTTTACTCATCCCTGAGTAAAATCCTAACTCCTAACTAACTCCGGGTCTAAAAATAGGCGTGCGAGGGGAAAGATATTTTCCTAATCTCCTCTACATCATCAACTTCAACCACATCAACCAACACACTCGGAGAATGAGACTCCGCTCCTTATCACTCCAAAATCATAGTAATGGCCTTAGTTTGATACCAACTCCAAATGTGTAAACGGTCATCCAAACTAAGGCCCACTCACAAAAAGCTAAGGGGAACTAAAAATGACATATGCTTCCCCCATGCTATTTTCACTACAATCTCCCTCAAATAAAGTGAATGTCAAAACAAAAACTTACCTCGTTAATAAACACCAACACCCCTTTTATCACCAAAAAGAAACATGAGGCTTTTCTATCCTAACGCCTCTAAAACCGAGCCTCCTACATAAAGCAAATCAATCCTACCCAATACTCCGATCCTCCCTTATGTCTCCTCTCCGGTGATTGCACAAGATATTTTCAAACTAACACCTCACCTTTTGCCTATGTGCCCTTTTGGGTTTTCACTAAGCCGCTCTCTCTCTCTCTCTCTTTTTTGTGTAAATTTACAAAGTTACAAAGTCATCCTCCTCCCCTACGCCTAAAACTCACAATGTCCTCAGTGTGAACAATAACAATAGCATCACAAAGATTAAAAAACATAAGAGAGAAAGGAAGATAGTACCATCATGCATGTTTTCAAAGTCATTAAATTAAAACCATGGATTTCATAGCATCAAAATGGAAACCCAACTATATGCTATACATGCAACATTTATAGAGGTTTAAACATTAATAGACAGTAAACATACCATACACGAGTAATGCTCGGCGAAGTAGATTGTCTCTGACGTGTGTTTGGTACCTGTCCCTGATGAACTTCCCCTATTTCGCTTTGCCCGTTCAGAGGCTTCAATCGCCTTCTCCGACCCCCAATGAGCGCAAAATTGTGCCCACACATCTTCAGTCATATAGAGCGGGCACTTGGTGGGGTTTCTACCTTTATCCCAATATTTTTTTTGTGTTGCAGATGAAGTCCTTATACCGATTCTTGCATATTTTTTCGAAAAGATTTTTGACCACGTTGTCATCATAAGTCCAAGTATATGTCTCCTACAATATAATATTAACCAAATCACATTTTTTAATAATTTGACAAATCACATGTACTTACATAATAATATAGGATGGAAGAGTTTCACTTCATTGCCATAGCAAACAAGATGTAATAGTCACTGTCCATGGTTTGTACAATATATTATTAACCTCTATCTGGATGTGCCAATAAACATTCAGGCTGAGGCTAATACTATTGTGTTAGAACATTTGTGCCTCATTTGAGTCATGTAACCATTAAGCTTAAACTGATGGTGGAGATACTTCTTGGATCTGGTAGTCTAATGTCCCCTTGTAGCAGAAATTAAATAGGTTAAGTTAGAGAACTTTCCAAGTGAAGTAGCTTGAATTGCACTCTATGGTTTCAGTATTGGTTCACAATATCTTGAATTTGAGAAATCACATGTATCTCCATAGCTTCTTCTCAAAGTTCAAAAAGAGAATCGATTGTTGTGTTTATATGATTGATGAGTCTTTTAATGGTTGTAGCCCCCTTAACCTTAATGCTAGTTATTGATGCCATTGTTGTTGGGATGGATATGATGATAACAAAGTATCAAGAAACAATGAAGGGAAAAAAGCGTCTTTGCCTTATTACTAATGCTGTCTATCCCATTAAAGATCCTTATGAAGGAACCAAGGAAGACCAAGTCAGAACCATTCACGAATGTAAGGCTGCACGTGGCATGAAAATGGATTGTATAATTTATAGGGGAAATCATGATTGGGGTGCATATAAGACAGAAATGGAAGAGAATGATATGCTATTGCATCTATTTTCAAAGAAGACTTCTGCCAGGGCTGTACGTGTTGAGAGTTCAACTTCGTTATTAAGTGCACTTAGAACTCGCAATATAGCCCCAATCACTATATTTAGGGGTGATATTGAAAGAAGCTCCGGATTGAAGATCAAGGTAAGAGTCAAAATTCTAATAAAGTTTTCATTTATAACTATCTCCTATGTGCTTTTGTTTCCTCGCTATTATACTTTTTCTTTTTCTTGGAGAAAGTTATTACCCTCTTTGAGTTCCAGGAATGGTTGCACTTCAGTATGTGTGTATTTTCGATGTGTGTGTGTGTGTTTGTAATTCATGCTTCATTACCATACCTTGGAATGGTTGCACTTCAGTATGTGTGTATTGTTCAGAAAACAGATTCAATGAAGCTGATTTTAAGATTCTGTAAAAACCAGAATTTTGATCAACTTTGACAAATAAACTGTTCTGATCCAGAAACTTCCAGAAGACGTAAAGGTACTCGTTGGAAAGATCTATGTGTCTACTTTCATAAAAAAAATTGGTTCGTCGTTTATAGGTCTAGAAAGGGAGATAAGGCAGTTTTAGTACATATGGTTCAAGCAGTCTGCATAGCAACTTTTTATTTTCCTAGTTCATGTATTACTACATAGGTACTGAGGTCTAGGTTGTTTTTGGGGGTGTTAGTGTTTATAAAATTATAGAGTATAATAAAAAAGGTGAGAGATTGAAGAGAGAAACGAGTGTGGGGTGGGGGAGGTATTGTGTGGTGGTTGGAGTATGTTTGGAGTATTCTCTTAGTACAAAGTAAATATATAATGAGAACATTTTAACATTAATCAAACGAAAAAAAAAACATTAATACTATATCGTAAAGGCCTTCCAATAGGCTTCCTTTTCATCATTCGACAACAGTTTATAGGTGGGCCAAAAGGAATGTTGCCTTCGCTTCCGAAGATATTCCCTAAACCAATATCCAGGTATAGGATCAGTATCCACAAACCTGCCAATATAAATATACACAAATAGGAATTTAATATACTTAAATAATGAATTTTATATAAAACAAAAGGAACCAAAATATATAAAATGTATAGTTACTTACTGATTGAATTTGTCACATATGAATAGATATCTGCGACCAGAGTCATCGGTAGCATCAGGAATCCTGGTGGGATCAGTGGGTGGTACAGAGTTGCTAGATCCATCAATCTCCGATCCGGTTTCAGACATAGCTATAGAAGGGGCCGGTTGGGTCCCAGTGATAGCCGTATTAAGAGGGCGGGTCTTCTTACCCGATTTAGGGGCCATAGCTCCTTGAGATTAAATGTTTAAATCTGCAATACCCGATATAGAATGAGCAAAAATTATAACTCCAATTCAGATGGATCTGACAGTGATGAAAGAAACAAAGCCGATTACGATGACTCAGATAATACAGAAGCGCACATGCCAGGAATGAAAAGAAACAAATCCAAGGGGCAACTATCTATCCTCTTGGAAATGAAAAGTAAAAGCTAGCAAAACCAAGTTTATTGGCTGGGGATCAAAATCTCTTCTACAATCATCATTTCAAGAAAAAACAAGAATTAACACGATGGATTGGATTAAAAATTAAATTGAAATAATGTGTGCGAGAAATCTTCCTCGTCCTCGTGACCTATGAGTCAACAGCTTAATTGATACTCTCCGGGTAATCGATTTCCATGAATCGGAGACTAATGTCTGATTTCCATGAATTGGAGACTAGTCTCCGATTCATGGAAATCGATTACCCACAGAGTATCAATTAAGCTGTCGACTCATAGGTCACGAGGAAGAGGTATGTTTCTCGCTCACATTATTTCAGTTCAATTCAATTTTAATCAAATCCATCGTGTTATTTTTTTTATTTTTTCTTGAAATGATGATTGTGGAAGAGATTTTGATCCCCAACCAATAAACTTGGTTTTGCTAGCTTTTACTTTTCCTTTCCCAAAGGATAGATAGTTGCCCCTTGGATTTTGTTTCTTTTCATTCCTGGCCTGTGCGCTTCTGCATTATTCGAGTCATCGTAATCAGAAACTACTTCATTTCTTTCATCACTGTTAGATCCATCTGAATTGGAGTTATAATTTTTGCTCATTCTATATCGGATAAACGATAGAGGTGATAGTGGGTCACCTTGTAATAGAGTAGTTGTTCCCTTGTAAAAACTCTCCTGAATAGCTACAAGTTATTGCTGTCAAAACCAAAGGTCCCAGAGCCTTAATAATAACGACCCATTCAAGTCTATCGTAAGCTTTTGACATGTCTAACTTAAACACCACATTGTGTCCAGGAATCTTCCTATCAATTCTGTGGACTACTTCATGAGCTAGGGTTATAATTTTGGACTGGATTTTATTAAAGAAAGTACAAAGGCTAATAGGTTGAAAAGAAAACATAACAATTTTAAACCGGGGAGAAAGTTATTTTTCATCATACTATATAAACCATATAATACATGGAATGTAGATTCAGCCGAAAGAATGAATACATTGACAAAACAAAATACAAACATATTGTCATGAAAAATAACTAATGACGAGATTAAAAGAGTACGATCTTGTTACAAATTTTGAAATATTGTCAAATTACTCTGAATCTTCTTCCTCTTCATAATTTTCTACATCATCCTTGGACTCTGAGTTACCACTACAAAACTCAAGTTTGTCTTCATATCGTCTTCAGATTCTGATGAATCAAACTCAAGTTCGTATTCATCATCTTCTTCTCCCTATGATTCATCACTTTCCATCATCGCGAGATGACCTGGGCGGGGGAGAGGAGGTGGCAAATCTCCTAGTAAGAAATCCTCCTCGACTTCATCTACATTTTGAGGAATATGAGTGGCATCATCCAATAGATGATTAGCTGATGAAACATTAGGTGGCACCGGCATTTCATCCTCTTGATAGCATCTATCTAATGACGATGTCGACTCTGTAGTTGTATGTTCGTGAATCATGCTCCTTGCCTTGGTCTTCCAGACAGCCCACCATCAGCTAAACTCAGATCGCCGACGAGGGTAGGGTGTCATGTATACCTGTTGTGCTTGAGATGCTAAGATGAACACGTCGTTGCCGACATGTCTGGACGAGTCTTTTACATCGACGAGGTCAAATATGTCATGCTTCTTAATACCTCGTATAGCATCTCTCCACTCACAATTAAACAGTACAACTTTGTTTCTCCCCCAAATACTCCAACTCAATTACTTCTTTCAGGACACCATAAAACTCAAGGTTTCCTTTGAGATTGACACCGCTATTCCACGTTTATTTTGTCTCCCCATAAGATTTGCTATGGAAAACGTAGCCATTCATGAAATACCCATTGTATAAATTGACTTTCAAAAACGGATAATCAGCTAAATCTTTTAGCTTCGCAGCTTTGGCATCACCCGGATGTTCAGCTATCTATAAAACAATATTGAACCAATTTAATGCAATTTTAAGACTGATTTTTTAAATAAGTGTATGAACTTGGCAGTAAAAAATTAGCTTACGTATTTTCTCAGCCATGAAGGAAATTCTTTTTCCGTCCTAATCGAGATGAGGTCTGGAGATAAATCTCTAGCTATATCTTGAAGCATACTGCAATAGGAGTGAACAAGGACTCAATATACAAGTAAACGTGCATTATTTAACCAACAAAACGTAAACATATTTATAACTTACTTTACATAGTCCTCAACCTCGGCACAGTTAAGAAGAACCCACAGTTTTGCAGCGTCATACTCCTTAGCAGTTAGCATACGCGTACCCAACCGTTTACCGAGGAATCGACCGGGATGTGAAAATACTGAGTTTTCCAGTAGAGTTGGGCTACCCACCATCATAATTGCGCTCAACCCTAGTCAATCTCGTATCAACATCAGTTTGAAAATATGCTCCAGCGAAGGCAACAATCTCATCTATAATAATAGCCTCTGAAATTGAGGCCTCAACCTTGGCCCGATTACTCATCTTCCTCTTCAATCGGCCTAGATACCTATTCATTAATTAGTAAATGAAAACACAAATGTTAAAGAAGGTATGGTACGTTTTCGATTAATTATAGACAAATAAAATTTAAAATCCATACCTCTCAAATGGATATATCCATTTGTATTGAACTGGATCACCAACTCTAGCTTCGTAAGCCAAGTGGACCGGTAAATGCTCCATAGAATCAAAGATCAACGGAGGAAATATCTTCTCAAGTTTGCACAATGTCAATACAATGCTCTCCTCAAGCTTTTTCATGTCATCAACATGTAGTGTGGTAGATGTTAATGCTCGGAAAGACTCGCTTAGCTCTGTTAAGGCCACCCAAATATTGTCAGGCAAGAGGTTTCTGAGAGCAATCGGAAGTAGTCTATCCAGCAAAACATGACAATCATGACTCTTCAAACCCTGAACCTTCCCATCATCCACATTGACACAGTTACCAATGTTAGACGCATAACCATCTGGAAGCCGTAAGCTCTTCATCCATTTGAGGACGCTTTGTTTGTTCTCCTTTGTAAGCATGTATGCAGCCACCGGTTTTACTAATTTACAGTTAACCTCAGTCAACTCTATTGTAGGCCGCCTGCAGATTTCCTTAAGGTCCATTCGACCTTTGATCGTGTCTTTAGTTGATCCCTTAAAATCCATCATGTGTTAAAAATATTATCAAACACATTCTTTTCAATGTCCATGACATCAAGGTTATGTCGAATCAGATTTGTCTTCCAGTATGGCAACTCCCAAAAAATACTCCTCTTAGTCCAATTATGGGAAGTCCCGAACCCTTGTATTTTATCCTTCGAAAACTTTTTCCCCCACCGAGGCTCGGGGAATTTATCAACCTTTTTGTAGACCGCTTCACCACTCAAACGAATCGGGGGCTCATCATGCTCACACGTATTCTTTTTGAACGCATTATTTTGGGTCCTAAAAGGGTGGTCCTCTGGAAGAAATTATCTATGGCAATCAAACCAACTTGATTTTCGAGAGTGCTTGAGCGTGAAAGACTTTGTGTCATCCATACAGTATGGACAAGCCAATTTCCCGTAGGTGCTCCAACCCGATAACATCCCATATGCAGGAAAGTCATTAACTGTTCACATCAATGCAGCCTTTAGGTTGAAATTTTCTCGTTTGAAAGCATCCCACGTTTTAACACCATCCTCCCAAAGATTTTTCAATTCGTCCATCAAAGGTTGAAGATAGACGTCATTGTTCTTCCCAGGGCTGTTTGGTCCAGGGATGAATAACGACAAGAACATGTAAGGATCACTCATACACAACCACGGGGGAAGATTGTAGACAGTGGCTATAACCGGCCAACAAGAGTAAGATTTTGCCCCAGGCCCAAACGGATTAAAGCCATCAGCGCAGATACATAACCGTATATTTCTAACTTCAGCCGCAAAGTCAGGATAAGTATTATCAAAGTGTTTCCATGCTTCCCCGTCAGAAGGATGAACCAACACACCCTCTTCACACAAACTTTCCTTATGCCAACGCATTTCTTCTGCAATAGTTTTGGACGCGTAGAGGCGTTGTAATCTTGGAATCAATGGCATGTAACATAACTGCTTATGTGGTATGTTTTGCTTATGTTTTGAACTACCCCTCCGCTTCGGCTTGTATCTACTATGTCCACAAATTGAACACTCTGTCTTGTCTGAATTTTCCTTGTAGAAGAGCATGCAATCATTCTTACACGCATCGATCTTTTCATGACCAAGTCCAATCTGCCCAACCAACTTCTTTGTCTCATAAAAGTTAGTAACCATCTTATTCCCCTTCAGCAACAACCGCTTAATTGCTTTCACGATACGATTGTAAGCTGACTGACTAATATTGCAATCAGACTTTATGTTAAGGAGCTCAGCCACAGCCTCCAACACACTAATCTCATAACCCGGATAAACCTTCTCTTTTGCAGAGTCCATAGCATCAATGAATTTCTTGGCTGCAGGAGTTGGTTCCTGCTCGGGGTTCTTTGACCAGTCAAATTCAGGACCGGCTGCATCCCTAACCATATCTTCCATATTCAAAGATGGTTCTTCATCAACAATCATAGTTTCGAGTTGAGGTTTAGATGAAGGAACATGATTCCTTTGGGGATTATTCGTAACATTTGTACGCACTATGACGGCCTCACCTTGAGCTACCTACCGTGAGTACCCAGCTTAAAACCCATGCTGCAAAAGGTGTTTCTCTGTAGCCATCACATGTAGGAACTTCTTATTACGACATTTGACGTAGGACACCTAATTTTCTCACCATCCATGTAACTGGGATGAGCTCTAGAAAACTCAATAAACACATTCAAACCTCTTTTGAACTCATCTGTAATACCCCTTTGATTCAGCAACTTCCGATTATACATCCAACTACGATCATTAGTAGACATCACTCCTGCATTTAAAATCTATATATTAAATGTTATCTCCCGATGTATCCTAACAAGTACAGAAAGATGGATACAGGGCTTATAGATGATATGGAGCTGGATGATGAAGTTGTTTCCAAACATCATCTACAGCTTGAGAGGAGCAGGACACCAAGGAAATATGTTTTTGCTTGTGCTATTTTTGCCTCTATCAATTCTATCCTCCTTGGTTATGGTACTTTTTTCTTTATATTTATATTTGAAATTGAATGAGAATTTGTTAAATTGAATGGGAAATTGTTAAATATACTTAAATTACTATCTAATTTATTAATTGGTCATTAATTGTTGGGTTTATATTCCTTGTTTGTTGATTTTTTTTGGTATTTCATAGAGTTGCTACTGATATTGTCAAGTATCCAATATTAAGGAAGTTACTAAGTTTACCTTTAATAGATGCAATACTATGTGTTTATAAGGTAGATAGTAATTTAAGTATCCTAGTTACTCCCTATGTCCCAAAATGAAGAGCAACAAATTTGGCTGCCGAGGCACACCTACTACATGAACTCATATCAAACATGTTAGGGTACGTCTCGGATTATGTTCATCTCATACAAATAGAACAAATAATGATACAAGTAACATAAACAAATATACAACTCCATCTTCCCCATTTAAAAAGTTCATTTCAAACCTCTTTAGCACTAAATTATTTCCCTTACTACAGACCAAGCAGGCTGCACCTAACAGAAGATGCAACAAAAACCAACTACTGTATTCAATTCATCCCAGATATTGAAAAACCAACTACTACATCTAGCGAGTTTGTAGCATTATACATCCAACCTCTTTCATCATTCCAAGGAAACATGTCTCACAATTAAGAGATAGTGAAAAAAGGGAACTTCAAATAAGAGAAGAAAGAAACAAGAAATACTCATACCACTGGAATATGAGCTGCGAGAGAGATTTGCCTGTTCTACAGAGGAATATGAGCTGCGAGAGAGAAGAAACATTCAGCAAAATTCGTTTATCATCAACGAAATAATAATGTATAATTGTATTTCAAAATTGCAGCTTTATTGTAGTGGAAATGGAATTGACCAAAAAAGATTGGAAAGAAACTCATACCACTGGAGGAACCGATGGAAGAAAGCGCCTGGAGAGCAGCTGCTATGCGCCGCCGGAGACAGAGAGACGAGCGGGGAGGGAGAGAAAGGAGCGTCTGCCGGCGAGAGAGAGAGAGAGAGGAGCGGATAGTGAGAGAGAGAGGAGTGATTGAGAGATAGTGAGAGAGACCTAACTTTTCAAAATTTCAGATTGAGAGATAATGTTCGAGCCCTAACTTTTCAAAATTTCAAAATTAATTTCAAAATTCAAAACTGAAATTTCAAAGAAATAATTTGGGAGAAGGATGATAAGGGTAATTCTAAAGCTTCCAAAATATGAATGAATATTTTTTCAATGTTATTTGTTTCTCATTAGAATTTTTTTATATAAATAAATTTCGTATTCTTAATAAGATTAGTATTATAATTTCCATAATTAAAAAAAACATATATGTTACCTGATTGTTTTATTTTAAATTTCATTTTTTAATATTAGTAACAGCCCGTGCGTCGCAGGGTGTAACACTAGTTCAAAAAATATCATTTTTTTGAATATTAGTAACGGCCTGGTCCGGTCCGTCCGGACCATCCCGCAAGTGGGACGGGTTGTGAAGCCCGTCAGCACGTTTGATGAAACGGGCCTAGTTCAAAAAATATCATTTTTTTGAATATTAGTAACAGCCCGGCCCGGTCCGGTCCATCCGGACCAACCCGCAAGCGGGACGGGTTGTGAAGCCCGTCAGCATTTTGATGAAACGGGCCTAAACCCGGCCCGGCCCATTTTCCTGGTCCAAGCCCGCCCGTTTGGCCCGAACTATCCTTTATTTATTTTCATTTTTTATTAATTTTTTATTGACTAGGAAATAATATTTAGACTTTTTTTATTACTGATATTTTTTACAAAAAGGTATATAAAAAAAGATTAAAAAAAAACTAAACAAATGAAAGGGTATAGCGGTATATACTAAAGAGCTTAGGTATATAAGGTATACTCCCTCCGTCCCGGCCGAAGGTGCACACTTTTTTCAAATCATGCAAATTAAAAAAATAGGTGGGAAGAAAAAATGTTGTGAGTGTAATAGTGAATTAGGAGAGAGAATTAGTGAAGGAAATAGTAAATTTGAAAAGTGTTGTGAGCGTAATAGTGAATTAGGAGAGAGAATGAGTGGAGGAAATAGTAAAGATTCTTTGCAAAAAAGGAAAGGTGAAGGTTTTAACGGGACATCCATTTTGGCAAAAAGTGAAGCTTGAAATGGGACGGAGGGAGTATACCTTATAGGGTTTAGGGTTTAGGTTTTTTTTTTTTAAGAACCAGGACGTCACCTGGAAGCTTTTATTGATGAAAGAAAAATATTACATCAATGAGCGGGAATTAAAATGCCCAACTCTAAATCCAACGTAATTAAAACTTGAACCAATCTATCCCATGGCCCAAACTCATGCCAATGGCCATCCGGCCGACAAATCCAAGGCAGCCCAAGCCACTGCCCGGCCACCAGCCACGATCCAACCCAGCCAATAGGGGACGACTCGTCCCCAACATGCCTAACTATTTCCCTACAAAGGGACGACCGATACAGAGAGCAGGAATTCAGGGACGAGTCATCCTGTATGTCACGGCTCGTGACCATCGAAACCAGCAACCACCAAACAGCCAACCAAGCCCAAAAAATTAGCATATGCACGGGCGAGAGAGAAGTGTCGCACGGCCGAACCATCCCTTGCATGGCCATGCAGAGAACCAACACATGGCCATGCACTGTAGGAAAATCCAAACACCAGCTATCACACTGTCTTGTTGTCTCAAGGCCAATCCCAGCAGCATAATACCACCAAAACAGATCAAAAAACAACAAAACTCTACCCTTATCAACATCAAACAAAATAACATCCCAAAATGTGCACGGGCATGCCTTGGCTTGCATGGCCATACAAATACATGGCCATGCCCTGTACCAAAATCAGCCAAAATGTTACCCAATGCCAGAAAAAACTATCCCATATTAATTACGATCCACATAATTGCCCAAATCATCAAATCTCAAAGCCTTTATCACCTCCCTCGGCAAAACATTAGCCATATCATACCTCACGTATTGATGATGATCATGAGCCACTGCCGCTAAACGATCCGCCACCCATTTTCTTCCCTTAAAACATGGCCAATACCAAAATCACCCAATAATTGACTACATTCCCTTAGCTCATATGAGTAGTTCCAAGGACCAGAGCAACTCCCTCGCAAAATCCCCACTGCCACCAACGAATCAGATTCCACCTGAACCGAGATAAGCTGAAGATCCCGACATAACCTCAAACCATCTCGAAGGGTAAAAATCTCTCCCTACATATTAGTGCCCAACCCATAGAAATTGGAAAAGGCACAAATAAAACCACCCCTCCAATATCTAATTACACCTCCTCCCGAACATTCACCATGAATCGAGGAACCATCTGTATTGAGTGTATAACTGAAAGAACTAGAAGGCTCCCATCATAATGTTCTTCTCCTCCTAATCTTCACATCAGCCACCCTTAAACCCAGACTGACCAATATCCTTCTAGCTGCTAATGTCTGTTTTGCCTTGGGAATCATGAATGAACACAAATCTACCAAAGCATTTTGCACCCCATCATTAATAGCCCTAAACTCCATCTGTTTGCCATCAAAAATCATTTTACATATGAGTACATCGTGAGGGGGTACGCCTGGGGGGAAGCTGGACTGGCCGAGCTCTATCATTCCCTGGACAGGTTCTCGCGGGGAGAGGAGAATTTCTTGAGCTGTTTCTCGCATGCTTTGGATGTAAGTTTACGTCTTTTTCTCTTCCTTGTCTCGTTTATGCACTCGTATGTATCTGCTCTGTAGCTGACATAACTTTCCATTTGCTTGGCAGGTCTGGTGCTATGAGGTGTTCAGTCTGCAGGAGTGGGACATTAGGGAGGCGTATAGACCCCTGTTCCCTGCCATGCTGGTTTGGCAGAAGAGGTCGAAGAAGGCGGTCTCGTCGAGGGTGGGCACTCGACTGACGTATGAGGAGGTGTCCCAAGCCCTGAACCGGGAGTTCTCTGAGAGGATCCAACTGACCTAGTGGAGTCGGTTCCACGCTGTCGCGATTGTGAATGTGTGCCCCAAAATTTTTTTGTTTATTGGAATTCACGCGAGTTTGAAGACATCCGAGTTATTTGAAAAACGGAGTCGCCACGCCATTTTGATTACCTCAAAACTTTGAAAAAAAGGTTTTATGGGTTCGGAGGTTAAGTTACCCCTTGGGAAGAACGTTTGGCGTTCACCCAAAGTGCCTTGCCGGAGCAAGTCTCCCGAGATTTCATTAATCGTGTTTGCTTGCGTGCTTTCTTTGTGTGCATGTGTTTGAGAGTAAAAGGGGGGAATGTCCCAAGTTATCTTCCGGACGTACAAACCATTTGTTGGTTGTCGCTCGGGATTTCTTGGAATTTATGTATTTGGGATTATGATCCCGTCCTCATCTTATGACTTATGATCATCGCATTTTAAACCTAGGGACCCTCGGGACTTGCGTGATCGAGAGAATGACTCTCTTTTGGTCAAAGATGGGGTTCTTTAGAAAAGGAGGGTCCTTAGCCCATCAATCCTACGCTTTAAGACGGTCGAGCTCGTATAGAGGCTTCATACTCTTTCTTAAGCGATAATCGGAGATATAGGGTTCAAGGTTGTCCCTTTCTAAAGAAGTCATGAACCTTTAATGGAAGGAACGATGCAAAGATGAGAACTTTTACACCGGTCCGTTCCAAGGTTACTAATGGGGACATGGGGGAAATGCATGTAAAAATGATACTTTAGTGAAAAGATGGCATTTTGGAATGTAAAGAATGTCTTTTGGTTGCAAGGGATGCTTTTTGTGCGAGGAAAAGATTTTTATGCAAAGAATGCATTTTTATGTTGGAAAATAGCATTTAATGCACAAATGATGCATGAAAATGGCAAAGAATGATTTTTTAATGCAAAGTATGCATTTTGAGTATGAAAATGAGTTTTTAAATACAAAAGATGCATCTTTAATGTGAAAAAGGGGTTTTTTTTTTTTGAGTGCAAAGGATGCACCATTAAAGCAAAGATGTCATTTTGGTGAAAAAGATATCCTTTTAATGCAAATGATGCTGCTCTGTATGCAAATGTTTTAGTTTAAATGCAGATTGGTGCATTAGAAAAGGAAAATATCAGATTGCAGCTGAAAAGATAAGGTGTCTGCAAACTGGCTATGTATGTCGCGCGACATAGGCTGCCTATGTCGCGTGACATAATAAGCCATTTTGCAGAAGCCTAAACAACTGAGATTTGCAGAGGTAACAAGGCACCAAAATGGTCAAGTTACTTCACAAACAAATCTCAGAGAGCATGTTTATTGATAATGAACACTTCAAGAGGGTGTGGATATGAGGGATCCACACTCATCTTGAGTGTTCATGCAAAACCAAGTCAAAACAGAGATTTTATATGAAATGTAATGAAATAAAATGTGGATCTGGGTAATATGAAGCTAAAGCATGCAACTTTAATCAGAATACTATATTATCAATGCATGTAACACATAGATTTTATATTCAAAGGAAAATAGAGAGTGGAAAAGGGGTAGAAACTCGTTACCCTTGAAGATCCACAACTCCTATATCAAGTTAGATATAGGAGCCTTCTAGCGTCCTCCTCCGGAGACTGAGTTCAGGCCTTGGATCCTTGGGAACTCCTTGATTTCTTGATGTATGTGGGAAGTGTGTGTGTGGGAAGTGTGTGTGGGATGGATTTGGGAGGATTAGGTTGATTTGAGGGTATGTGAGGAGAGAGGAGGCTTACGGAGCGTATTCCCTATAGAGGGGGACTGAGGGGTGGAAGAGGTGTGTTAAAATGAGAGGTGGAGACCTCTATTTATAGGCTGCCTGCATGGGCTTGTTATGTCGCACGACATAACAAGCCATAACTGCTTTCCTTCTAGAAACATGCAAGGTGGCATGGTTCTAGAACTTTTCTTGGCTGGTTATGTCGCACGACATAAGTAGCCACTTCTGGATTCTTCTAGAAACATGCAAGGTGGCATGTGTTTCTAGAAGGTTTCTCTAGGTCTGGTTATGTCGCACGACATAAGTAGCCAGATCTGGCTTCTTCTAGAAACGTGCAAGGTGGCAGCCTTCTAGAAGGGTTTTGGGATTAAGAAAAACGTGTTTCTTAATCACCAAGCATTCCCTTCAGCCCTTAAAAGGCTTGGAACAGTTCCGGAATTGTTCCGGAACTTTAGGAAAATCTGGGGAATTACCGGAAAAATTACCGAAATTGCCGGGAAAATTAACCGAAAGGCATGAGCCAGATTTGGGTACTTACAGCGGTTCAGGTGGCTAGCGAGGTTACGCGGCGGCGGAAGCTACTGGTGGGACTTTATTGCGACGCTATGTTTCTGGGGGAGAGGGTGACCCGTCAGCATGGCCCGGGGTCACTTCCGATGGTGCCGGTGGATCCTCCTATGCACATGCAGCATCCTCTGTTGATGCCGATGGAAGAGTTGGAGAGGTATAGACAGGGCGTGTTCTATACCGAGTACATCATAACGGGGGCCGACTATGAGACTTTCTTGAGGATGAGGCTGAGGAGCCCGCAGGTGCAGCTCAGGGAGGGCGATGGCCCTGGATATCCTCGAGATCTCCCGCTCCCACGCGCTAGGTTGGCGTACGAGGGGCTGGATGGTTCGCGCAGGCGGCTGGTGATCCCGCTCCCGGATGAGCCGAGACCACGGTATAGGGTTGACCCCAATACTTCGGTGAGTACCTTTTTTGATTTTCTGCATTTGATAGTAGCATTCTGCAAATGTTGCATCTGTACTTTCTGCTTGTTCTTTTGATGACTTTCCTGGTTCGCAGGTGTCTGGCCGTACGTACAATGACGCTATGAGGCTGGTGGACGGGTGGGCCGCCTATGCTAGGAGGGTCGTGGCGTTCATGCGGTGCAGTTCCCGGAGGAGCGTGGATGTCCGTGAGCCGAGGCCGTCTAGGCCGAGAGGTTCGCCTGCTCCCACGGCTGGTGGGGAGGACTTCGTACAGGGATTTGGCCAGTTCGCGGGCGGAACAGCTGGGTTTGGAGCTCATCCTCCTTCGCACTCGGGGCACGAGAGGGGAGAGTCCTCGAGTTTGCGGACGCCGAGGAGGCCTTTTGTGTATTCTCGCCTGGAGGAATTTGGCGACTTCTTGTTTGCGACGGATCCGGCAGCTGCGGAGCAGTGCGTTGAGTGCTCGGATGACGAGCAGGACTCGGAGTAGTCCTCCTTTACTGCTTTCTTTCTTTTTTTTTGTAGACTGTACGTATCGTCTGGAACGATTTGATTTGAACTGTATTAGAAAAGGCGCCCGTGGGGCGGAACCTGTATTTCGCACATTTATTCTGTGATCACCTTTTGTTATTTTCGGCAAATAAGGAAGTAGGTTAATCAAAAATAAATAAAATAAAACATGCATTAAAAATTGAACGGGTCAAAATTTAAGCCTATATGCACTGATATTTAATTAATTGCACTGTTGCATGAGCCCGGGGCGGAAGGGATACTGGCTTTGGTTAAATGAAACTAGGGGCAGCACGCAGATTCACAAGGCATGAACAGGGCGTTGTTTGGAATTGCTTCCAATTTAGGAGCAGCTGGTTGCAGAGTTGACCAGGTCAACTGCAAGGAGAGTCCGGCCGGACTGAGAGTGAATTTCCAGAGTCTTTTAAATTGCAGTTTCAGCTTTGCAATTGGTTAAGAACTGCGCATTCACCTCTGATCAGTTAGCTGAATTCTCTCAAATTTCTAAGGTTTCCTTCATTTTCCATGCTCCTTTTCCCAAGCTATCGTCTCGGATGCAAGAGCGATATTTGGACAACTTTCAGTCGTGGATACGGAACCACACGAGGCAGAACAAAGGGTTTTTCGAAGGCTATTACGGAATGAAATCTATTTAGGCTTTGAAGGAGCTCATGCCAGATTGGGATCTTTTGAGAGCAGCGGCTCGTTTCTGGGACGTACGGAGGAATGTGTACAGCTTTTCATACAACGAGATCACTCCTACGTTTGAAGATTTCTGGGCCATTCTGGGAGGACCTGAGACGGAACAGCTAGTTCTTCCGTATGCTGGTGGCATGGCCACTGTTGAGAAGCTAGTGTCTTTGCTTGGTATCTCGGCTGGAGAAGCATACGGGATGCTGATATTGGATACTGATTATGTTGACATTTCGGGACTGCCCGATAGATTTGCCGGAGCTGAGGGGAGCGTCTTTGCGTGGGACGCGTTTGCTCTGTGCGCGATCGCTACTCTGTTCACGTTCATGTCCCTGGGTGTGTGCCATCACAGTGTACTGGACCTGGTGAGGCAGTGCCGGAGCGGGGGAGACATCGTGCCGTTGGTCTTGGGCGAGACGTTCCTGGGCATAGGTCGGATGGCGACCGGTAGCCGATACATGTGGGGAGGGAGTCCCGCTATGCTTACCATGTGGTTAAGGGAGAGACTGCAGATGATGCCCGAGGTGCCAATGTCTTGTGACGCTTGGTCCTTCTCTCGACGTCCTCTGGTGATAGGGGCAATCAGGCTGAGCTGGAGCTCTGGATGGCCAGACTCTGCACGCATCACTTGCGATGGTGGGTTCCCCATTGGAAGTTACAAACTTGTCGGACCGCTCAGGAGGGTCTATTGGTTGTCAGAGTGTCGGGGCTGTCTCAGATGTCTTTCTACATTCCATCGTTGGTTCTGCGACAGTACGGGCTGGAGCAGGTGCCATTGACGGGTTTGAGTCATGCTGCTACCTTTAAGGTGGGATCTCTGCTGATGGAAGATCCTTCGACGCTATTGCTGCTCATACGGTGGTGGCAATACACGTCCTTTCCTGCCAGGGTTCTCTTTCACCGGAGAGGGGGCACTATTCTGTCTACGCAGTATCTGAACTGGTACGAAGAGTGTATAGGGGAGACACAGATGTCTATCTTGTGGAGATGGAGTGAGCTGTTGGGTGCTGGACACCTTGACAGCTCGACCTTGAGGAGGACCGAAGCGAGAGCTAATCCCAGGGATCGTACTGGGAATGACATGGCTGACTATGAGGCCAATGCTGATCGGGAGGCCAATCAAAGCATGGTTATGATGGCTCAAAGCGAGGTAGCTCGAGACAGAGCTAGGGAAAGGGCTGCGTTAACAGCTACAGGTTTGACGGAGGCGTCGGGAAGGGTCCCTGAGCCAGGTAGAAGAACTACCGGAGTATTCCCTGTGAAGGTGAAGAACACTCGCCGGGGGAAAGGGAAGGGGAAGAAGGATGAAGGACCAAGTTCGGGAAACTAGGTTGACCTTGCTGTCCAGAGTATCCACCCATTGTCATTGCAGACACATTAACCGATTAATATTTTATTGTAGTTTTGCTAGCGTGTAGCGAGTCAAGAGTTGACTGTGCTTGAACTCATCAAAGAATGTTTTAACCGTAGTGAATTTGTAGGTTAAATGAAAAGAGTTTTTCGAAACACAAGCAATTGATGCTTATTGTATTTTTTTTGTTTTTTAGACCGAACCAATGATGGCTGCCTACGTTCCCCTTTTACAATTGGACTAAGGGGCTCTGGTCACCGTAGTTCGACACTTTTAGGTGAATTTGAGAAAAATGAAGACAAAAGAAGTGCGACCCTGTTTTTTACCAGGATCATTAGCGGGAATGTATCCAGTTGGGTATTACTCTTTTAGCACTTTAATTTTACTGAAGGGACGGTGTATGGGGAAGGAGAGTTGACTCGCGCTATTCCTCAAACGAAGTATCTGCGGAGCTTGCTTCCATTCACGGTGTTAACGAAAGGGTTCCCGTCCAAGTCTGCTAACTTCATGGCTCCTCCGGAGAAGATTCTATGTACCACGAACTGTCCTATCCAGGTAGGCTCCCACTTTCCGAGGGGATTGGTCTGCGTAGGAGGCTTTTCCTTTAGCACCAAGTCGCCTTCTCTGATGTCTCGGATCTTGACTTTCTTGTCGAATGCTCGGGCCATTCTGCTTTGGTAGGCTCGAGTGTGTTCCATGGCTTTCAATCTGCGCTCGTCGAGTAGAGCAAGTTTGTCGTGACGGCTCTGTAGCCATTCGACTTCATTGATCCCGTTTTCCAAGAGGACTCGAAGGGATGGAATTTCCAATTCCACGGGTAACATTGCTTCCATTCTGTAGGTAAGCGCGAACGGAGTCTCCCCCGCGTGGCAGCTTCGACCGATGTTCAGATCCCCTGCAGGGCTAAATGTAGCTTTTCGGGCCAGTCCCGACCTCTGGTGGTCATCTTCCTGATTATCATGGCGAGAGTCTTGTTGGCGACCTCTACTGCACCATTGGTTTGTGGTCTGTAAGGAGAAGACTTGTGACGCGTGACTCTGAATTCGGTCAGAAGTTGGTCACAATCTCCTTTGAAGTGGGTCCCATTGTCGGATATGATCTCGTTGGGCACTCCGTATCGGCACATGATATTCTCTCGGATGAACTCGGCCGCCTTCTTAGAATTCAGTACCTTGTACGATCTGGCTTCTACCCATTTGGTGAAGTAGTCGACTGCGACTAGAATGAACTTGTGACCATTGTTCCCAGATGGAGTGATCTTGCCGATGACGTCGATTCCCCATGTGGCGAAAGGCCATGGCGTAGTCATGCAATAGAGTTCGTGAGGAGGGATGTGATTGAGGTTGGAGAACCGTTGACATTTGTCGCAGCTTCGGACGAGCTGGATGCAGTCTGTTTCCATCGATATCCAATAATATCCCATACGGAGGATGATCTGTGTCAATGCTCGGGCGTTCATGTGCGGACCGCAGGTTCCGTTGTGAACTTCGTTCATTAGCTCGCTGGCTTTTTCTTTGTTTACACACCGAAGGAGTGGTCCTTGGTGGCGCTTCTTGTACAACATACCCCCCAAAATGACGAAATGGGATGCCAGGCATTTTAATGCCATCATGTTTTTGGCTTTGATCCCTTCTTTGTATTTTCCATCTTCATTTGTGAAGGAAGCTTCTCCGTTTTGGAGGTACTGATAGATTTGATTGTACTGTGGTTCGTCGATCGTTTCTTTTTTTATTTCGATCTCACAAAGAATAAGCGGGTGTTTCCCGTCTGCCTATTCTGAGGGGTTTTACTGCTTTCCCATCGGGAATTTCGACAAGAGAGGCGAGGGTTGCCAGGGCGTCTGCGGCGGTTCCTGTCTCTTGACAAATAATGAAAAGAGATGTCCTTGAATTAAGCAATGAGCTCCTCCATGTACATGTGGTACTTCTAGAGGCCAAAATCTACCGTCTTCCATTTGTTGGACACTTGATTGATGATCAATGCTGAGTCTCCGTATACATCCAACTCTGAAATGTTGCGCTCGAGGGCGCCTGCACCTTTCCGCACATGCTTCGTATTCCGCCGCATTGTTGGTTGTTTCAAAATTCACTTGATGGCTACTGGGAGTATGCTCGTCCCTAGGATCGACAAGGAGCATTCAAATACCATTCCCTTCTTGTTGGCCGCCCATCAAAGAAGAGTTGCCAGCCATGCTGCCGTCGAGTGAAAAGATTCCGTCATCCGGAAATCGCGGATCGTGACCCTTAGGCTCACTGCTCGGGAAGTCTCGCCACTGATCCGCTACGACTCACGCTCTTCGTTGATTTTCTTCGACCATGTACTTGATGTCGAACTCACCAGAAGAATGACCACTTGGCTAGTCGCATTGACAGGTATGGCTTGTCAAAGAGATATCGGACGGTCCATTTTGGAGACCAGAGCACCGAATGTGACCGCATGTAGTGTTTCAGCTTCCCGACTACCCATACCAAGGCGGTACAAGTTTTCTCTAATGCCGAGTAGCCGAAGTTCACTTCCTTGAAGCTTCCGGTTTACGAAGTAGATTGCATGCTCAACCTTGGAATCTTTCTCGTTCTTGTGCTAGCATTGCTCCGATTGACGTGTCTCATATCATGATATAGGAGTAGTGGCTTGTCTTCATGTGGCGGGCACAAAATTGGGGGATTCACCAAGTAAGTCTTGATTTTCTCGAAAGCTGTTTGGCACTCGGAGTCCCATTTGATGTCGGCATTCTTCTTCATTAGTTTGAACATGGGCTCGCAGAGTGTTGTCAACTGGTTGATGAAGCGATCGATGTATCAAGTCTTCCATGAAGCTCTTTACTTCGTCGTGGTCCGAGGTGGCTTCATGTCGATGATGGCCTTGATTTTCTTGGGATCGCCTTCGATATCCCTTTCTCGTAACTATGTACCCCAAGCACCTTGCCACGCTGACGCCGAAGGTGCACTTCGCAGGTTCAATCTCATGGAGTGCTTTCGAGTCTCTGTTGAAGAACTTTCTCAGATCTGTCATGTGCTGCATGTCTGATCCTCTGGAGTGGATGATCATGTCATCGACATATACTTCGATTTCTTTGTGAATCATGTCATGGAAGAGGGCTGTTGCAGCCCGCTGGTAAGTAGCCCCACCGTTCTTCAGACCGAACGGCATGACCACTACAAGAAAACTGTCATTTAGCGACGGATTTTAGCGATGGACACAATTCCGTCGCTAATAGCGACGGATTAGCGAGGGAATAGTGAGGGATAAAAAATAAAAAAAATAAAGCTGAAAACGACGGATTTATCGACGGATTTACCGACGGATTTAACGACGGACAAAATTCCCTCACTATTTCGTCGTAAAAGTGGCGCCAAAAAATTGCGCCTTTTTTACCGACGGATTAGCGACGGATTGCAAATTTTTTTTACCGACGGATGTATTTCGTCGCTATAGAATTAAAAAAATAAAAAAAATTATTTCATTTTCATTTAGCGACGGATTAACGACGGATTGTAAAAAAAATTTACCGACGGATGTTTGTCGTCGCTATATAATTGAAAAATAAAAAAAAAAATCATTTTCATTTAGCGACGGATTAGTGACCGATTAGCGACGGATTTTTTTTTTTTTTAAATATATACAGTCTAATGAATGTTTATTAATACCTAATTGTTAAGTTTACCTCAAATATAAATGAAGTAAGGCTAAATATGATAAAAATATGTGACATTCTTAAAATGTTAATAAGTTAATTATATTATTTAATTGTAATTTATATTTTTAAAATGAATATATATCTTTTGAAGAGTGAATATCAAATATTAATTTTATATAGTATAAAATTATTTGAATTCATATTTTATTTGGAATATAGTGTATAGTGTATAGGGTATATGAATGGTATATTGTATATTGAGTATACATGGTGTATAAAACATCAATACTAAAAAATGTCCAAAATATTTATTTATATTCATAAAAATTAAAAAAAAACTATACATTTATAAAAAAAAATTAAAGAATTTTACCCGTCTCTGATTTCTTGATTATACTTTCATTTGTTTATTTTTTTCTAACTTTTTTTATATAACTTTTATACCCCATACCCTATAGAGTATACCCTATACCCTATAGGGTATACTCTATAAGGTATAGGGTATATGGTATACCCTATACCATATACCCTATACCCTATACCCTATAGGGTATAGGGTACACCCTATACCCTATACCCTATAGGGTATACCCTATACCCTATACTCTATAGGGTATACCTTGTAGGGTATAGGGTATATGGTATACCCTATAGGGTATAGGGTATACCCTGTATATCCTATACCCTATAGGGTATACCCTATAGGGTATAGGGTATACCCTATACCATATACCCTATACCCTATAGAGTATACCCTATAGGGTATACCCTATAGGGTATAGGGTATACCCTATAGGGTATAGGGTGCACCATATACCCTATAGGGTATATCCTATACCCTATACTATACCCTATAGGGTATACCCTATAGGGGGTATAGGGTATACCCTATAGGGTATAGGGTATACAGGGTATACCAATAGGGTATACAGGGTATACCCTATAGGGTATAGGGTATACAGGGTATACCCTATACCCTATAGGGTATACCCTGTATACCCTACACCCTATAGGGTATACCCTATAGGGTATATGGTATAGGGTATAGGGTATACCATATACCCTATAGGATATACCCTATACCCTATAGGGTATACCCTATACCCTATATGGTACACCCTATACCCTATAGGGTATAGGGTATATCCTATACCCTATAGGGTATACCCTATACCCTATAGGGTATACCTTATACCCTATACCCTGTACCCTATACCCTATAGGGTATACCCTATACCATATACCCTATAGGATATACCCTATACCCTATACCCTAAATCCTAAACCCTAAACCCTATACCCTATAGGGTATACCCTATACCTTATACCTTATACCCTATAGGGTATACCCTATACCCTATACCCTATAGGGTATACCCTATAGGGTATAGGGTAAACCCTATAGGGTATAGGATATACCCTATACGGTATATGGTATATGGTATAGGGTATACCCTATACCATATACCCTATACCGTATATGATATACCCTATACCCTATAGGGTATACCCTATACCCTATAGGATATACCCTATAGGGTATACCCTATACCCTATATCCTATAGGGTATACCCTATACCCTATATCGTATACCATATACCCTATACCGTATAGGGTATACCCTATACCGTATAGGGTATACCCTATACCCTATACTATATATCCTATAGGATATATCCTATAGGGTATACCCTATACCCTGTACCCTATACCTTATAGGGTATACCCTATACCCTATAGGGTATACCCTATACCCTGTACCCTATACCCTATAGGGTATACCCTATAGGGTATAGGATATAGGGTATACCCTATAGGGTATAGGGTATACCCTATAGGGTATAGGATATACCCTATACGGTATAGGGTATATGGTATAGGGTATACCCTATACCATATACCCTATACCGTATAGGATATACCCTATACCCTATACCCTATAGGATATACCCTATAGGGTATACCCTATACCCTATATCCTATAGGGAATACCCTATACCTTATATCGTATACCATATACCCTATACCGTATAGGGTATACCCTATACCGTATAGGGTATACCCTATACCCTATACTATATATCCTATAGGATATACCCTATAGGGTATACCCTATACCCTGTACCCTATACCCTATAGGGTATACCCTATACCCTATAGGGTATACCCTATAGTAATAATAATTATATATTCAATTATTTAATTGAATAATTCACAATAGCATCATTATTAGTATTATTATTAAGTATTTTTACTAATAATTTTTAAAGAAATAAAAGTATATAATATAAAAACATTTACTTTTTTTGATATTATGTATTATTACTAGTTATTATTAATATTATTATTAAGTATTATTATTAATTATATAATAATAATTATATATTCAATTATTTAATTGAATAATTCACAATAGCGTCATTATTAGTATTATTATTAAGTATTATTACTAATAATTTTTAAAGAAATAAAAGTATATAATATAAAAACATTTACTTTTTTGATATTATGTATTATTACTAGTTATTATTAATATTATTATTAAGTATTATTATTAATTATATAATAATAATTATATATTCAATTATTTAATTGAATAATTCACAATAGCATCATTATTAGTATTATTATTAAGTTTTATTACTAATAATTTTTAAAGAAATAAAAGTATATAATATAAAAAAAATTTACTTTTTTGATATTATCTATTATTACTAGTTATTATTAATATTATTATTAAGTATTATTACTAATAATTTTTAAAGAAATAAAAGTATATAATATAAAAATATTTACTTTTTTGATATTATGTATTATTACTAGTTATTATTAATATTATTATTAAGTATTATTATTAATTATATAATAATAATTATATATTCAATTATTTAATTGAATCCAATGGCCCAAATTTATTCAAAAAACAAACAAACACACTTTCTTTTGATTGGCTCTTAATGTTCACATGGATTATATATAAATCAATTTAGACCATTGATCACACTCAAATCCAATGGTCCCAATTCACCCACTTTAAAACCCTACCCACTTAACACACCGCCTCCCTCATCTCTCTCATTCTTCTCTCTCTTACTCTTCTCCCCAACCGTCTCCTTCTCTCTCTCCCCAACTCTCAACCTCTTTCAAAGCTACCAGTCTCCCAACCTTTTTCCAACTTCCCCTTAATCTTTTTCTTTACCCATTATTGTGCTTGATCAGATCTGATGGAAGGCTATAAGGCCATTGAGTTAAACGAGGATCAAACAAAGGGAGAAAGATCACTTTGTCAAGCTGTGGCTGGTATGAAATTTTCATATGTGGTGTCGTGCCAGCAATATGGTATTCACAAGCGATCTGGGGACCAGCGTGCGCTAGACATTCTTAGGCTTATGACAGTGTATGTGTGGATCTGAACATGCTACATTCTATGATTCTCTTTTTCTTTGTAAATATATGAATTTATTTGTAACAGGTACCCATCACTTCGCGTTGCGTACATCGATGAGGTAGAGGAGCCAAGCAAAGATACATCTAAAAAGATCAATCAGAAGGTTTATTATTCAGCTCTTTTGAAGGCGGACTGGGTGAGTCTCCAACGGGGAGAGGAAGGCCTAAGGTCGGGAGGGTGAGTCTCCAACGGTGGGGAGGTAGGGGTTGCCGGAGATAGGGAGGATAGGGGTCGTCGGCGAGGAAAGAGATGCCGGAGATGGTGTAGAGAGAGAAAGTGAAAGTGTGTATAAGAGAGACTGTGTGTGGGTGTATATTGTGTGTGTTTATTTCTATGTATGTATGTAATGATTTTTTAAAATGAATGAAATAAAATTTTATTGCTTAATAAAAGAAATATTTAGCTTTAGTATAAATATAATAATGCTACTAAAATAATATATATATATATATATTTACATATATATACTCCGTCCAACTGATCTTAAGAATATATTGACTTTTTTGGTCAACTTTTGATAACTTTGACTAAAACTTTATAGAAAATTTGATAATCTTAACAAAAATTTGAATTTTTTTATTGAAAGAATTTTAATAGTGAATCATTTTTTTAATTTTTAAATCTTTATTAGCATCATAATTTTTTTATAAAATCTTGGTCAAAGCAAATCAAAGTTGACAAAAAAAATCAATATATTCTTAAGATCGGTGGGACGGAGGGAGTATATATTTACATATATATATATTTACATATATATATATATATATATATATATATATATATATATATATATATATATATATATATATATATATATATATATATATATTTAATTAAAAATATCAAATTAGCGACGGAAATATCCGTCGGTAATTTGGTATATCAAAAATAAAAAATATAGAAAAAAGAAAATTAAAAAAAAATTAATAAAATTGTGAAAATATGTAATAAGTTTTAGCGACGGATTTTAAACAATAACGATGGATTATTCCATCGCAAAATATCATAAATTCGTCGTCCCATCCATATTATTAGCGACGGTTTGGAATCTTTTAGCGAGGGATAGGTCCGTAGTTAAATTACCGAGGGACATGAAATTTCGTCGTTAAACAATAGCGACGAGGTTTTTAGCGACGGAATAAATCCGTCGATTATCCGTCGGTAAATCTTTTTAGCGACGGATTTTTGACTTTTAGCGACGGATTTTTCCGTCGCTAAAACCTATTTTTCTTGTAGTGGACCGTGTAGCAGTATGTCCCCCACGGAGTGGTGAAAGCAGTCTTGGCTTGATCCTCCTCGGACATCTTGATCTGGTTGTATCCAGCGAACTCGTCCACGAAGGACTTTACTTCGAAATTTGTCGTGGTGTCGACCAGCATGTAATTGTTAGGAAGTGGGAAATCATCTTTAGGGCTGGCCTTGTTGAGATCCCGGAAATCCACACAGCATCTGACCTTTCCATTGGCCTTGGTGACCGTCACGATGTTGGAGAGCCAAGTCGGGTACTCAATCACTCTGATGAAACCAACTCGAAGCATTTTCTCAATCTCTTCTTTAACTTGCAAGGACCACCCTGGCTTGATCTTGCACAACTTCTGTTTGACAGCTTCGATCTCGGGATCCGTGGGAATTTCGTGCTCCACGATCGAGGATCGAGTCCCGGCATGTCCCGGTATGACCAGCGAACACGTCAACATACTCCCTGAGGAGGCTTATCGTGGCTTCTTTTACGCATCGACGAAGAAACCGCCCACTTGTGTCTCTTTAGGCTCTCAGACCGACCCCAGTTCACTTTGGTCATAACCTCTTCGGCACTGGGCCCGGTTGTCCTCTTGGTCAACTACACGCTCGAGAACTTCTCTAATATATTATTCGTTTAATGTGTCTGCTTCTTTATCAATTGAGTTATTAACGTCTTTTAAGTTGTTTGTAAACTTATCAGTTGTTAAAGTGGCAATGAGAGGATACTCCGAAAGGTCAGACTTTTCATTAAGCAAGAACGAAAATACATGTTTGGCTACATTATCATAGTCTTCCGGCGTAAGGCCGTTGGACGACTCAGAGGACTGGACTCTTACAAGGACTGACTCAGAGGGTTTGAGACCGGGTTTAGGGAGATGTGGGTGCGGGCCCGCCTTTGTCTTCTAGTTCTCGCCCGGCTTGCCCTCGTCCGGTGAAAGTTACCCAATTCTTCAAAGGTATCAGCTGATGCTTGATGAGGGTGCGAGGATCGAGAGGCTTGGCTCTTGCTGTCCCAATCATGGCGATCATGCTGTTTTCGGAGCCCAGGTCAATCAGGTTTGGCACCTCCATGACTTCTTCAAAAAGACTCCGTAGAGCTGGTCCACTGAGAGAGTCTTCTATGAATTCTGGTTCCTTCTGCTTTGGAGTTACTGTCTCGAATGTGGCCTCGGCGGCTGATCCGAACAATCTGTTTCCCATGGAGAGTACCACGAGCCCGCTCCTCCAAGCCTCGGGATTTCCTTGAATGTGTACTCGTGGCCTTTGGGATCCGTGGTGGCGGTTAGTCCAGTAGAGGCCGTGATGTCGAGGAACGCTCCCCTTATCGGATTGGCCTTGAGCCCTCCGAAACGCTGAGGTCCCACGCTAGCTCTTCCATCCTTTCTCGTAGTCTCGGTGCCGACTATCCCCGCTTCTTTCTCATCTTCATCAGTTCCACCGCTCGGTCCCCCGATTCTGCCTGCCGGTTCATTGTCGGTCCCTTCGCTTCTGTTTATCGGTTCCCACTCTGGCCCCTCGCTTGGTTCCCTTGGTGAAGTAATGAGCGAGGTTGAAACCGTAAGGTCGGAGATTGGGTGTGCCGTCGGAGGTTCCCCCTTTTGCGAGTGTTGCTGCCTTAGTGCGGGCGAACCTTTTGTTCTCCCTGATGTCAGCCGGTGTTGGCACGTAGCCAAGCCCCTGGACCGTGGTGTGGTCCTTGACTTCGATGACTTGGTGTTGGCCTTGTAACCTTCTGCCGAGCCCCATTCCTGGGATGAAGTTCATGAGTTTCATCATCTTCATGGCAGGAGGAATCTTGTCGTGAGACAGTGGAAGGTCCACGTTGCATATTTGGATCTTGGAGGTCTCCAGAGTGAATCCATTTAATGCCATGTCGTCATTATGCTTGATTTCTAACACTGGGATGTCGTTGGTGTTGGTCCCCTTGGTGGTGACGCTGTCGCTGTAGACTGTGGTTAGCTCGTTGCCTTGCATGAACTTTAGGCACTGGTGAAGGGTGGATGCCACGCCATTGATTTGATGCAGCCAGGGACGCCCCAGGATGGCTGTGAAAGTGATTGGAATGTCCAACACTTGGAATTTGGTGGGAATCATTGAGGGAAGTTCTCAAATGCGGTTTTAGGCATGACTGGAAGATATCCAACTGTTCCTCTTTAGAAGGAGGAATGGCCATCTCACTAAGTTTCAAATTCCACCGCTTGTAAAAATCTCCGATGTTCTCGTCGGGGCGCTGCACTGTTGTCTACAGGTCAACTCTGTTTGTCTCCCATTCCAGATTAGCTTTATATTTCTCAGTGAAAGCACTAGTAATCTGCTCCCATGTGGCCCTGGCCTCAGGCTTTAACCGAAAGAACCATTTCAAAGCACTGGATTTCAAAGAGAGGCTGAAATAATTGGCGAGCTGCTGGTTCGTGCACCCTTTAGCTTTCATTGCCAAGGTATATGTATCCAGGTGGGTTTTTGGGCATGCAGTCCCATCAAACAGATCAAGATTAGGCATCACAAACTTGTGGGGTAGGGGCACAATGGAGTCCGAGTCCGTGGGTCGGAAGGCAGCTTTCTTAGCGGTTAATTCAGCAATTTGTGCTTTCATTTCCTTGTGTTGTTCCATGAACCAGGCCAGGTGAGGGTCCTGTGGTGGAGCCATAGCGTTCAAGCCAGTGACTGAGCTGGAGAGAGGAGTCACCACCACTGGCGGCACACTGGTGGAAGCAATGGCCGGTCCGGGGACGTAGGTGAAAACCTGTCCTTGGCCCAAATTACCCTGGGGAGTGTGAGTAGGAGCCTGGGCAAAAGGATAGAACCCCGCGGCTTGCTGTTGACTTCCAATTGGCAAAGAGGGTGGAGGCAGGCCTGATGTAGCCCGGGTAGCTCGGGTTCCCGGGGTGAGACTCATAAGTAGGCTTAAATGCAGGCTGCTGTCCCTGGTTGTTGAACTGCATGCCTGGCTGTGGCGAGGGTGTATAACCGGGAGGATACTGTGGTCCTGGTGATTCTGATGAGATTGGGACGGGGGCTTGCTGGCCAATTGGGCCCTGAGTGAGAAATGGATTTGTGGAGGCTGGTGAGGCGCTGGGAGATTGCCTAACCAAGATCAAGCTGAGGTGAGGACACCCGACCGCCGTCCTAAACCAAACCGCGGCGGCATTCCGCATCGTTGATGCGGCACCCTGAACTGTTGTTGCGAAGTTCCGGGATGATCGGTCCCAAACTGAGGCGGGATCCCAACTTGCTGTGGCATTTCGAGGTACCCCCAACCATTGGAAGACGTTTCGTACTGATTTTGTCCCCAATGAGGAAATGCGAACTGGCTTGTCCCGTCAGCCGTACGGGATCCAAAAGAGTCCGTAGTTGGGAGCCGGGCCGACCCAAAGATCGAGAAGCACGGGCTCGTGCAAGTAGTACCATAGGAGGTTGGTGGTGGCATTCTCGAGTAGTCGGGCGACAGAGTGGGATTGGGGTCCTCTTCTTCTTCCACGGTGAGAACGTACCATCGGGATTAAGACCGGCGGCCAAACCATGCTCCTAATAGCCTCCAAGAAAGTTATTCATCTCGTGCTTTCCTGCAGCCTCATTTGTTCAGCCAATTAACCGATTCCACCGCCGTTCTATCTGGGAGTCCTGGAGGCGGAGTGGTGTTGTCCCTCATCGTTACTGATGCGAACATTCTCAAACTCTGAGTCAAGCCGCAAACGGTGAAGCTGACGATGCGCTTGACTCTTCCCAACTAATCAGACGACGACCCGGTACCCGAAACCAAGCTTTGTGAGGAGCTGCGGGGGAAAGACACGAGGTTTCAGATATTTGGGATTGAAGGAGGGTAGGTGTTTGGGCTCAGGGCTCATGCAACATGCAGTTATTTGTTCATGTTTACTTAAAACGTGTTTTATTAAAACCTAAGCGGTTGGAAAAGATTGCTCTTCTTTTTCGCATACTACTCTAAGTCCTGGATCAGTGGGTCCCATCACTACTGTTGTGGGCATTTTTTGACATGACGACATCTTCAGTTGATCCTGCATAACGAGATGTCATTACACTGTAAGTATTGTTTTAAATATTTACTTGTCCAATATTTCCTAATATTATTATTCTTATTTTTCAGTAATTAAGAGAAGAATGCGGAAACAACCTTCAAGCACGTTCAACAGACCTTCAAACGGCTAGGCGACTTGGTCTCACGGAGGTTGAAAAGATAAACCACAATGCCGAGATTGTAGGAACCATATTTGACTCTTTCTTAGTTACTTGTATTTAAGGGGAAATGGAGACGGAAAATGACACTCATGCTCATACGCACACACTTTACACACAAAGTCTTGTAATCCTCTCCATTATCTTCCGAAGTTGTAATTGTGATCATTATAGTGGAACCTTTAAGGTTGGAGACCTAACTCCCGGGGTTTTTTCCAAAGAGGTTATCACCTCCAAGGTTTTCCTCGTTAACAAATCGCGTTGTCATTGTCTCGTTTTTCATTTTCTTGTTCCATATAATCGAATTCCATAGTTCCCTCCTTATTATTCAATCCACACACTAAACATAGTTAAGATTCTACTCTATTGTTTTTTCTACCAAAACAATTTGGCGCCCACCGAGGGGCCTCGTGGTTTATCGGTTATTTGAAACATTTCCTAATCGAATTCACTATGTCCGCACCCACCAATGTGTCCACCGCCGGCAAAGGTCCCACCGTTGTTCCCACATCGTGGAGGTAGAACCACTTTGTTACCACCGCCTCCTCGGACCGGATCTCGCCCAACTCAACCTACGAAGACTCCACAAAAGGGGGCGACCTCTTCCAATGCAGTATGCCGACATCCGGAGTATCCTAACCGGGTTGAATCAAAGGTTGGACCAGCAAGATAACAATTGAAGGTGTTGACCAATTCCATGATTAAGATGCGTAAAGACCAACAACTCATAGCATCTCGGCTTGAAAACATATCACCACTCGCGCAAGGGTTCTCAACTTTGACAACTCCGAGGATCTACATTTCAGAATGAATTCATTCCAATGGGCAATCCTCCTCCGCCGACATCTTTCATGATGTCAACATCTTTGCCCTGGGACACCCCTTTGACACCATCTTCTCGGCAGATTCACTCCATTCATCCCATTTATAGACAAAGACATTGTCACGACTACTACGGACAACTCGGGTTTGCTTAATAATCTTTTCAATAATAATAATTTCAATCGTATTCCTATGGCCGACCCTTTAGAAACCCACTAGCTAAACAGCAGGATCTCGTAGAATTAGTAATGAACGTACTGTGACTCCTCCAATTCAACCGAACGCAAAACCGCTACAATCGGCTCGGTTTGTCCCAAAGAATTGCAAATGTCGACATACCGAAGCGCTTCAAACAGACCATCTATGAAACAGTTACCGACGGCACCACGGACCGGCAGGAGCACGTGGCACACTATCAAGAAAAGATGGACATAATCCATATTCCACTTCAATTCCGGGAGGCTTGCTTATGCAGGGATTTGGATCCACCTTATCTGGACTCGCCTCTCAAATGGTTGATTAGGCAACCCCCGGGTTCAATTGGTTCATACGCCCAAATTTCATCAACATGTTCTATAACCAATTCTCATGCAATCGACAATTTGAAAGGTTGACAAGTGACCTTTACAATGTAACTCGAAATTTAATGAAACCCTAAAGGATTACGTCCACCGGTTCAATAAAGAGGTGCCGGAAATTCCCAATCTTGACATGTCGACAAACTACGTAAGCATTCAAAATGGGGTCAAGAAAGATTCGCGATTACCAAGATTTGGTAATGACTCCTTGTAAGCGGCCGGAGGAAGTCGTGAGCAGGCATTGAGATTCATAAGACCGGAGGAAGATTTAGCCGCGAAGATCAAAGTCATCATCCAAGACGCCGACATATGACCATCCCGATAGAAAGACCGAATCGTCCCATCGCAGTAAACAACCGTCCCAATCCTTATCCGAGAATTGACACTAGCAAAATTAATTCAATAGACGGTGAGGATGAAGATAATGATAATGTGCCTAACATTTCGATTATTGTTTTTCCGTTGATATTTCAGTGTACTTTGCGCAATGGGCAACCTGGGAGACAAAGCCGATGGCCAAAGAAAACGGACAAAACCACAGGATGGCGTGACAAATCAAAATGGTGTGCTTACCATGAAGACTTTGGGCATGTTATCGAAGACCGCATCGCATTAAGAAAGGAGATCGCATACTTGCTCTCGAAAGGACATCTTAAGGAGTCATTGGGATCCGTAAAGAAGAAAGCCGAAAGTACGTAAGCTCCTCATGAAGCCGAAGACTCGGTTTCTCCCCCAGATCAACAAAGGTGATCAACTTCATTAGTGGAGGCTCGTAAATATGTGGAACATCCTATTCTCGCCGCAAAACGACATGCTAAGGAGTCAAAAGATGAAAAGCCGCAGAGATGTTCCCAGGATGTCGATACCTTGCCCCTGCACTCCAATTGTCTTTGATGAAAGTGATCGTGATAACTTGCGGAACCCCATCATGACGGTCCGGTCATTTCCTTGCAGATCGCTAACCGTACCATACGACGTATTCTGGTAGACGGGGGCAAATCTGGCCAATCTTATTATGTTGGGTACCCTTAAAGAAATGAACATCCCTAATCCTGAGATTGTCAAAAATCTTCAGCCTTTGGTAGGCTTTAGTAGCGAAGTCAAAGAAACAGTGGGGGAGATAAAGCTTCCAATATACTCAAAGGGCCTCAACACCGTGGAACGGTTTTGTGTAATTGATTGCGCAACATCTTACAATGTAATTCTTGGAAGACCGTGGATTCATGGAATGAAGGCCGTACCCTCCACTTACCATCAATGTGTGAAGTTTCCAACACCTTGGGGTGTCGCTAAGATTTACAGTGATCAACAGTGTGGCCAAGGAATGTTACAAAACTTCAATGAAGGCGTCTACATCTCCAAAACAAGCATAGCAATTACCGAAGAAAGTACGTGAAGTCCTGAAGCTAGGGAGGATGATGTGAAAGAAGTATTGTTAGATCCTTCCAACCCGACATCAAAGTACTTATTGGCACCGACATATCGTCGATATAGAGGAGAAGCTTGTGAACCTATTAAGAAGCGTAATAAAAGTTTCGCTTGGAAACATGATGACATGACCGGCATTAGCAAAGATGTCATCACTCACAAACTTAACATAGATCCCAAACTTCAAACCAAAGTGCACCAAACGAGAAAGTTTGCAGAAACCGTAAATCGATCATCAAGGAGGAGGTAGAGCGCTTACTCAAAGCCAACATGATACGAGAGGTCGATTATCCAAGATGGTTGGCAAATGTGGTTGTGGTAGAGAAGAGAAACGGGAAATGGCGAGTTTGCGTCGACTTCACCGACTTAAATAAGGCCTCGCCCAAAAGATCCTTTCCTTTGCCGCACATAGATTCATTAGTTGATGCCACCTCAGTCACGAACTCCTCACATTCATGGACGCGTCCTCGTGGATTTCAACAAATTCGTATGGAACCATCTCGACCAAGAAGACACCGCCTTCATAACCCCTCAGGTATTTATTGTTATATTGTCATGCCTTTTGGACTAAAAATGCAGGTGCAACGTATCAAAGGCTCGTCAACAAGATGTTTAAGGATCGATTGGGGACACAATGGAGGTATACATCGACGACATGGTTGTTAAGTCTAAGAAGGCCGAGGACCACATTAGCAATCTCTCTCAAGCCTTTGACATCTTGGATTGTTTCAATATGAAACTTAATCCAGCTAAATGCAACTTCTCGGAATGAAAGCCGGCAAGTTTTTGGGCTATATGGTCACTAAAAGAGGCATTGAAGCCGCCCTGCAACAAATACGCGCCATTCTCAACCCGTCATCACCTCAATCACAAGGACGTCCAAAGACTAACAGAAAATTGCCGCACTCACTAGATTCATTTCAAAATCCTCGTACCGACGCAAACCTTTCTACGACATCTTAAGAAAGAACAAAAAGTTTCAATGGGAGGACCAACATGAAAAAGCTTTTCAGAACTCAAAACTTACTTGTCGACACCTCCCTTATCGTCAAACCTCGTATAGAAGAACATCTTTACATCTACCTAGCAAGATCCGAAGGCGCCCGTAAGCTGCAAGCCTTGATAATGTAACGAGATGGCAATCAAAGAACCCATCTACTATATAAGTAAGACACTCTTAGATGCTTTGAGACCAGGTATTCTCATTTACAAAAATTAATTTTAGCTTTGATAATCGCTTTCGTTAAATTAAGGCACTATTTTGAAACACATACTATTATTGTACAGCACTAACTATCCTATTAAGAATGTCATGAGAAAACCAGAGATGTCAGTCGAATGGCGAAATGGTCTCGTACGCTTAAGCACATACGACATCAAGTACGAGCCTAGAACCGCAATAAAATCTCAAGCCCCGGCAGATTTTGTGGCCGATTTCACCAACCCTACAACAAGAGGTGGAATTGGAAGTACAAAGCAACTTCAAGATGATGACATTCTAAAAATTTGGACTCTCTACACGGACGGTGCTTCCAACATGAGAGGTACAGTGTCTTGGAGTTGTACTAAAATCGCCACAAGGGGACATAATACCACAATCTATCGCCTGCGCCTTCAAGGCTACCAACAATGAAGCGTAGTACGAGGCACTTATCGCAGTTTAACAAAGAGCCCAAGACTTAGATGTCAAGCATATCCGGGTGTTCATGGATTCATTACTAATTGTTAATCAATACAATGGGTCCTAACGTCGCGAAAAATGCTAAAATGACGACATATTTGGAAATTGTAAAAATTATTTCGCCAAATTCAAAACATTTTCCTTGGAACAAATCCCGCGAGAAGAAAATTCTCAAGCCGATGCTTTGGCAAATTTGGGTTCGGCCTTCAAAAGCTTCTCACAAACCAATATCCCAATCGTGCATAAGTTGACATCCCAAAGAATTGACAATCTCGAGATGTTCGGTCCTAGATGTCGACATACCTTCCTCTCCCGCATCAACCTCTTCGGGATGTAGCCCCTATTATCAAGTATCTCTTAGATGATACGATCCCACTGAGGAGAAGAATGCGAGAGCCTTCAGGGGTAAGAGTATCTAAATATGTACTTATTGATAATCTCTTGTTTAGAAAATCACGCAGTCACTACTTAAGGTGTCTAGAAGCGTATAGAGCCCATCAGTTCTCAAGGAGCCGCATGAAGGAGATTGTGGAAATCATACCGGGGCGTAAGTTTACATACTAAAGCTCTAAGGTTGGGCTATTTCTCGGCCCACAATGAGAAAAGACGCCATTGACTACGCAAAGAAATGCGATTCACCGCCGACATGGGGACATCCCGCACCACCCACTGAATTGCTACATCCTATCCCGTCACCTTGGCCGTTTATGGTTTGGGAATGGACATTGTAGGAAAACTTCCCGTGAGCACCAGTGGGGACGAGTATTTCTTTTGGCCATGACAGACTACTTTTCTAAGTGGGTAGAGGCCGAGGCATATGTGCAAGTTCGTGATAAAGAAGTAATATCTTTTATCAAAAGGAACATATTTAGCCGATTTGGAATTCCATCGAAATAATTTGTGACAACGGCTCTCGCTCATCAGAAGAGGACCCAAGATTTCTTGACACTGGGGTATTAAGATGGTAACGTCTTCGCCTCGTTCACCCTCAAGCCAACGGACAGCAGAGTCTAGCAACAAAATAATAATCAAGAACTTAAAAGAGACTAAACCGTAAAAGGACGTTGGGCGTAAGAATTACCAATGGTCCTATGGGCCGACAGACGACATCTAAGAATGCTACCGGTCAAACTCCCTATTCACTTGTATTTGGAATCAATCGTTATTCCAAACAGAAGTCCTCAGACTCTACGGCAAGATACAAATTTGCCGACATCTCGAAAATAATAAAGACATCTTGATACATTCCCCGGATACCGTGGACGAGCTAAGGGATATGGCCAAAGTTCGCATGGCAAAGATATCAAAGAAAGGGTAGCCCGATCATACAATAAAAACGTCGTGGTCGAAGGTTTCAAGTAGGAGACTTAGTCCTACGAAAGGCATTCCAAAATACCAAGGAGTCCAATGCAGCAAGCTCGCCCCAAAATGGGAGTGGACCCTACTTGATAGATGCACAAGCTTCGGAAAAGGAGCATATCGCCTTGCAACCTTGGATGGCCAAATGATACCCCGAAGTTGGAACGCCATTCATCTCAAAAGGTATTACATTTAAATATGACTTCCCATTGAACTCATCTTTCCGTGTATGAATCGTATTTTTAATTCTTTTCTCCTATGTATCTTTTTAATTATTTACATGATAAGATGTCTCTAACATGCTTATGAGAGACGTCAACCTTAGTTGGCGTCCGTTTAACGTGTTTCTATCTTATGAGGTATTGACACATTTACATGGGGACATATCGAAAGCATGCAAAGAACAACGATTCCTCCTCCGTTAGAGACCGGCCATCTCTTCTCAAGTAAAGGTACACAATCCCTTCTAAGGTTTAAAGAGTTAATTACCTCTTTCTAAAGAAGTTAGGTTACCACACCTTCGCCCGGGAGCGCAAGTTATCTCACTAATTCGAGGTGCGGGTGGGCCTATACGGGTAAACTCATATAGCTTACCCATTCCCACTCGCCAGATGATTGATCTTAAGCATTATTCTTATGGTTATGGCATATTCGTGTCATCTAAGTATCTACGGTTTATGGCATATACGTGTCATCTAAGTATCTACGGTTTATGACATCTACATGTCATCCTAAATACCTATTATTCTCGACATACTATCATGTCACCATATGTGAAAAACATACGAAAAATTATCCAAAAAGAAACAAGCCTTGACGTGCTTGAAAACCATTAGACCATAACTAAACTAAAATAACCATAATGTATCCAAACCACCAAAATAAAGTGCAAAAGTGTTGAACCAACCCAACACTTAAAAAAGATTGTCTTTGGCCCTTAAGGACCTATTACAAACCAAACCAAAATAAAAATTGTCTTAAGGGACTCCGCCCCAAGAATCATCAACAAAATACCAAAGAACCAAATTGTTTTTACCTTCTTTTTTGTTTAGGTGGCTTCGCCGCTTGAGTGTTGTCAGACCGGTGTCACTTCTCCAACCGCTGTGCATCCTGGACAATTGTTTCATATGGACTTGATGACACCTCGCCCTCGTCCCCACCTCACCGTTAACTTGGATAGATAGGCACATTCCCCGTGAATATCCCAGCACCACCTTTCCTTCTTGGTACTCCTTCATCATTTTCACCTTGCATTGGGAAATGCCTTCACCGCAGCCTGCTTACAAGAATTCCTCACCTCTCGCTATCTCCTTGTTGTGATCATCTTCACTTTTCGCCAAACTATTCAACAAGTCCTTAGCTATCTCGCTTCTTGTTCTCCCAAATGATTTGCTTAGTTGCTCTATTATCTTCTCACATTCCTTCACTTTATTATCGTATACCAATTTCTCCTTCGACCAAAGCAATATCCGCTTGATTTCTTCTTCACCAATTCAACTTCTTTTGCCAACTCCTCCACGTATCCTACAAATTAAAAATAACATCCCGATATTACTAAAAGTTATCACAACCTTTGAAACTATTAAATATTCAATTAATGATGTCTCACCCCGATGCCGTGCTCATAAATCTCTTCTTGAACTCCCCTCACGGCGGATCCATCAAAAGAGTCTCCAACCTCGATCACTTCCTCTTGGCCGCCTTTTCTTTTCCTCACCCTAGAACCAATCCCGCCGCTTTCATCAAGAATAGGACTCTTCTTAGGAGCGGGTGGAGGTTTCTTTTCGCCTTGACAACGGGCTCGTAAAGCAAGGCCTCGATATCCTCCCGATCAAAGTCGACCACTGAAGCTATCGGTTTGGAGGCCGCATGGACATAGAGATATTGTCAATAACAAATAACACATCAAATTAATGACAGCTTATCAAAGGTAACAGGATGCCAAGCTTACCAAGAGACATTATTACGTAAGTTGAAGCCTTTATATCCTCCGGGACAAGCGAAACTTCCAAAGCAAACCTTCGGGAGATCTCTTATCGAGAGGGAGATTGAAAAACTCTTCGATTTTTGCTAAAGTATCTTTTGCAGCGGAAATAACTCTCCCCAATCAATATCTACATGAAAGCAAAAACAATTACAATTCATTTGTCTCAAGAACAGAAATCACAAGAGTAAGAATTTAAGTACCTCCCTGGTTCCATTGCTTCGACATCTCATCCTTCTCACCGATTGACGTCCTATCAACAAAGAAAAACCTATTCTTCCATCCCCTATCACCGGAGGATGTGCCGCTCATCAAAGGATTTCTACCGACTTCTTTCTAAATAGGTACCGTTTGGAACCAAAAAGTTGAAGATCATAGGAATGGGCAATTTCAGGGAGCCCTAAGTCTAGTCCGTTTTCTCGGTTTACTTTAAGAACAAAAGCAAATACTCGCCAAGCCATTGGCATAAGTTGAGCATAAGCCAGTTGAGTTTTTAGAAAGAACTCAAGCAACCAACCGTGGGAAAGGGTAGCTAAACCCTAGCAAGAAGGGATATTCAAGAAGGCGATCCATTTGGGAGAAACATGGTCAGACCTAAGTTTTATGGAAAAAGGATGAAAAATTACACCACTTGGGAAACAACATTGTTGTTTTATGGTCTCTATTTGAGAATCATTAAACAAACAAGTTTCTTCAGCAGGTTTAGTGAGAAGATTTGCGCAAACAAAGTCGTCGAGATTAATCTCTACGGGACCTTGTGGGGATGACGCTTTCTTGGGTTTGGAAGCAGACATCCTGGTTTTACCCATGGTTGACAAAGCAAAAAGAGAAGAATAAACAAAGGAAGAAGGTCAGAGATGGAGTGATTTTACCCAAGGTTCTAAAAAGCGCTAGGCGGATGCTAGGCGGCGAAGCCGGGCCTAGCGCCTAGGCGGGGACTAGTCGGGAAATAATCTGGATTAGTCGGGATTAGTCAGGACCTAGGCGGGGCTTAGAACTAGGCGTTGGAGAGGGGCCTAGCGCCTAGGCGGGGACTAGGCGCCCTTAGGCGGGGTCTTTTAGAACAGAGATTTTACCTTGAAAGCGAACGGCGCCGTGGGCCAAAGGAGGTGAAAAGAAGATTTGAGAAGATAAGTTTTCTCAAGCGGTTAATAAAAAGGAAAAAAGAATCCCTTTTCAAAATTAACTCTCTCCCCAACCGTTCATTTCATCGCCACGTCTCCCAAGAACATCCCATCAGGCAGAGTAACAGTTGGGTCATTAATTCAAAAGGAAAAACATTTTGCCTCTTCGCCTGCCTACATAGTCAAATGTTTTTGGGGACAAATTGTTGTGGGCATTTTTTGACATGACGACATCTTCGCTGATCCCGCATAACGAGATGTCATTACACTGTAAGTATTGTTTTAAATATTTACTTGTCCAAGATTTCCTAATATTATTATTCTTATTTTTCAAGAATTAAGAGAAGAATGCGGAAACAACCTTCAAGCACGTTCAATGCACCTTCAAACGGCTAGTGGCGACTTGGTCTCACGGAGGTTGAAAAGATAAACCACAATGCCGAGATTGTAGGAACCATATTTGACTCTTTCTTAGTTACTTGTATTTAAGGGGAAATGGAGACGGAAAATGACACTCATGCTCATACGCACACACTTTACACACAAAGTCTTGTAATCCTCTCCATTATCTTCCGAAGTTGTAATTGTGATCATTATAGTGGAACCTTTAAGGTTGGAGACCTAACTCCCGGGGTTTTTTCCAAAGAGGTTATCACCTCCAAGGTTTTCCTCGTTAACAAATCGCGTTGTCATTGTCTCGTTTTTCATTTTCTTGTTCCATATAATCGAATTCCATAGTTCCCTCCTTATTATTCAATCCACACACTAAACATAGTTAAGATTCTACTCTATTGTTTTTTCTACCAAAACAACTACGCTACAGACCCTCAACCTGTAACCTCGAACAAGGGTTCTGTAGGGCAAGCAGGTCCCACCGACCGAAAAGAAAACGATCCCACCGACCGAAAAGAAAACGATCCTAAAGTCTGGCGGGTAATCGAGTCTTAACGCGTATTCAATGTAAATTACGGGCAAAGCTGACGTCAAAGGTCAAGATCATGTTGAGGGGCTCGACGAAAAGTCGGCATGGCCTTGACTGATAAATATCCATAATTGATCTTGACCCGTCGTCAGTTAGGCCGTAATTAGACATGGCATAATCGTTAATCCTTGATGACTCAGTGTCATGCCGGGAGTCGGTGCATAAGTTGTGCAAGTCAAAGTCAAAGTCAAGGCGCCAGTCAAGATCTGGTCAAAGTCCATGACGGAAAACCGGCATGACCTCGACTGATTAGGGTCTCCGAAGGATGTTGACTTGGCGTGCCGACTAAGGTTTGACTGGCACGGTGTATACACAGACAGGACATGACACGGACCAAACTAAAAACCAACCGGGTCTCGGACAAAGTGTGTCACGGACAAGTGCATGGTCGACACGAGGCTCCAAGGGATGTTTGGGTAGTCCCGTGCTCGCACCGAGAGGCTTAGTAAGTCCAAACGGGCTGCTACTGGGATTTTCCCGGGTTAAGGACGTAGTGTGCAGTGTAAGGTCAAGTGCGCGTAGTGTGCGGACAATCTATCTTTTTTTTTCTGAGTAAAATAGAAATTTTCACATGTGTTTTAAGAGCATGATGCATGCAAAAATTTTGAAAATGGTTTTTTTTTTTTGAAAATATTTTCGATTTTTTTTTTGAAAGCAAATAAACACATAAGCACATAAGCGCAAAATTCAAACAGTTAAGGAAACAGGTCCGACAGTCAAAATTTTGATTTTTTCAGGACGGTAAAAAAGATAACAACGCGAAATGGGGAAACAAACACACACATACATACAAATGGTTTCAAGTGTCGGGACGGATGTTTGACCCACAAAAGCTTTTTTTTTTGAAATGATACCGGTACGTGGCTTTGTTAGACCACAATTTATCCCAACCCTCGGGTTAGGAAGCGATACGGGAAGCTTAATGGTTTCCACCTATATACCAAGTATCATTTTTTTTAAAAGCAAAGCTTATGGTTATTCCCCAGCGGAGTCGCCACTGTGATGTACCCGATTTTTTTTTGAAAAATCAACGGAGTCGCCACGCCGTTTTTAGTTTAAGGGGCCAAAACTTTGAAAAATGCCCAAAATGAGAGAAGTGAGTTCGGAGGTCACGTTACACTCTGGGAAGAACGATTAGCACGTTCACCCGGAATGCCTCGTAGATGAGTCTTCCAAACTTGAAACCATTCGTATGTGTGTGTGTGTGTGTGTTTTGCAAAAGGGATTTTCTGGAAATAAATAGTTTGGCTGGACAAGACTGAAATTAATCAAAACAGTGTGCTTCTGTGAGTGAAAAAGGACTGAAAACAAAAATATTTATCTGTGACATTCATGTCCGCGCGGATTGGGATGAGGCTCAATCCTGTCCGCGCGGATAGGATAGTAAGGTTTCTTTTTGGCAGCTTTCCAGTCTGATTCTGTAATTTCCAGAATGTCAACTGGATTTACAGAATCAGAACTGGAGTTGCAGCAGAAAATGTCAAATAAAAAGAATCTTTTTGAATTTTGCATCCATGCTTGTCCCCACTTTCCTTAGGCTTTGATTAGTGATCGATAAACATGATTAGTGGTGATCTACTATATCAAGCCATCATTATGGTACATTAGGACTTAGAAGCACTTCATTTGCTTGGGATGGGGGTTTAACATGAAAGTAAATTTGATAAAACAAGAAGTAGGTCAAGATGTATCAACTTTTAGAGGAAGATCTTCTAAGGTGGTCATTGAGATGACCATCCTTGAGATCTATACTCAAGTGTATCTCATACATCTTGTGTGACATAATTTGTGAGTCTTAAGGATGTTCATCCATGAAAATGGTTCCAAGGTGAACATCTTAGACTAGGGAAAAGTATTTACAAGGAAGTAGACAATTTAGACCATTTCAAATGATCATCCATGGAAATTGATTCCAAGATGACCACATTTTAGGTCAAGAGATCAAATAACAAGCAAGAACTAGTTAATGTAAAAGGGACAAAGGGGAATGGCATAATGAAAGAATATGAATCCTTGTAGAGAATCATCCATAGAGATGAACTCCATGGAGATCCTCTTGGATCCTAGGACAAAAAGTGGAAAGGAAATGAACAACAAGTTACATCATTTTAAATATGAGATGTATGCATGGATGAAGGAGATTAAGGTAAGGAGAAGGAGGGTTTACCAATGGTTGTACCCTATCTTCCTTGGTTTGTGTTTAGGGTTTGAGTATGATCAAGATTTGTGTTTGAATTTGTTGATTGGGTTTGGTGTTTGGGTTTGGTGTTTGGGCTGTTTTCTGAGGTATTCTCGTCAATATAACAGTAGGGTTGAAGATGTGTTTTTTTAAACTGAGAGAGAAGGATTTTATTTATAGGCTGAATTTAGGGTTCTTTCTTGTCCGCGCGGATGAGACTGAGTCTCATTCCTGTCCGCGCGGATTGGAATGGAGGCGTGCCTGATTTTGCAGAAAAGCAGTTTTGATTGTTTGCAATTAATTCAAATTGATCAATTTCTTGGAAATTACTCTTTTCAGCAAGATCCAATCCAATTTTATTGTTCCATTAAGGTCCTTCCTTGCTTAAATTGTCTTGGAAAGTAACCAAAATGCCCTTAAATATTTATTTGATGTGAAAAACGTTAAATTGGGCTGAAGAAATATTGGTGGTTCAGATTGGGACACTTACGGGCGCTTTCCCTCTTCACAGGACGACCACCGCCAGACCCACAAAGAAAAATCGCTCTATTCATGGCCACTGTGTTGCTTTGTTGGGGAAGTTGAGAAGAACCCATTTGCCTGACATTTTCGAAATCAAGTCTCAAACCTCTGCTCTGATGTACTGGCGGTGGCGGTGGAGATGGAAGCCACCTTTCTCTCTCCAGTTTTCCCCAAATCGGATAACCCTGCTTTTTACTCGCCGGCTCCGGACTCATTTCCTGAAACTATGGGGGGGGGGGGAATCAGAAATAATACCCTCAGGTGAGACTACTATTCGGACTAGAACTGATTGTGTGAAGATGGAATCAAGTAATTGACTGCTTACATGATTGTGTGAAGATGGAATCAAGAAAAATCGCTCTATTCATGTAAAAAAATATTTTTATTTTATAATTTTCTTATTCATTATATAATTATTTATTTCTATATGATTATTTTAAAATCAATGAAATAAATATATATTCCTTAAAAAATGAAATATTTAGCTTTAGTTTAAATATAATAATGCTACTAAAATAATTTATTAATGTTCCAAAAAATATTTTATAAATTGGATAATTTACTAATTATTTTTTGTAAAAAAAAAACTAAATATTTTTATTTATTATTTTATAGAAAAAATGACAATTTAGGGCCTGAAGTCTGGGCTGAACGCGAAATGATCAAAATGCCCTCACTGAATGTCACATGTCTCGCACATGGTCACTTAACGGGTTTTTTTAACGTTTTCCGTCAAAAATCCCCAAATTGATCAAAATTGTAAGTTTGGGCCCTAAATTGATAGTTTAAGACTTCAGGCCCCAATGTGGTACCGCTCGTATACTTCAGGTCCTAAATTGTCATTAACCCTTTTAACAACCTATTTTCATTTCCACTGTTAACGTTAATGATATTTAATTATTAGTACTCCATTAGTCCCTCTTCTTCCTTGGTTGTCTCTCATCCTCTCCTCTCTCCACCTTCTTCCTTGGTTGGCAATTTTGGAAGTCAATGATTTTAACTTTAACAATTTATGAAATATACTATCTTTTTGGGACTAACAAAAATGGAAATTGAGAACATCTCTATGGGACAGAGGGAGTATTTGCCAACGTCTTATAATATCTCCACTATGTACATATTTTCAGGTGATCAATAATGCGTGTGCCACTCAGGCAATCCTATCTATTCTTCTGAACTGTTTAGATGTTGATATTGGCCCTGAATTGTCCGCATTGAAAGAATTCACCAAGAACTTCCCACGTGAGCTCAAAGGTCTGGCAATCAATAATAGCGAAGCCATCCGTACTGCCCACAATAGTTTTGCAAGACCCGAGCCATTTGTTCCAGATGAGGAAAAGGCGGCTGGAAAAGACGATGATGTGTACCATTTTATAAGCTAAATATATACCTGTTGATGGTGTGCTTTACGAGCTCGATGGTCTGAAAGAGGGCCCCATAAGCCTTGGCCAATGCCCTGGTGGTCAAGGTGATATGGATTGGCTAAAAATTGTGAAGCCAGTAATTCAGGAAAGGATCGAGAAGTATTCTCAAAACGAGATTAGATTTAATCTCTTGGCGATTATAAAGAACAGGAAAGAGATTTATACTGCTGAACTAAAAGAACTTCAAAGGAGGAGGGAACGACTTTTACAGATGCTAGCGGCTTTGCAATCAGAGAGGCTAGTGGAAAATAGTAATGTAGATGAACTGAATAATTCCCTTTCAGAAGTGAATACTGGTATTGAAAGTGCAACTGAGAAGATCCTAATGGAGGAGGAAAAATTCAAGAAATGGAGAACGGAGAATATTTGCCGAAAGCACAACGTACATACTGTTTGGTTATCTAGTAAACTGTTGTTTATGGCTGTCACGAGGACGTACTTTTCAGGTATATTAGAAACTTCCTTTTTTTTCTATGGATTTCAGAGTTACTGCCTGTGGACATGGTTGATTTATATGACACATCTTTCTGGTGACTCCTATTTAGAAGAGAAATGCTATAGTATGGGAATATATATATATATATATATACTCCCTCCGTCCCATAACAAGCGACGCTGTTACTGTTCCGCACGGGAATTAAGGAAAAAGTGAAAAAGGTTGATGTGTTGTGAGTGTAGATAGTTGAGTAGGAGAGAGAATGAGTGGAGAGAATAGTAAATTATAATGGTGTTGTGAGTATTATAATAATGTAGGAGAGAGAATGAGTGGAGGAAATAGTAAAGATTCTTTTCCATTTTAAGAAGTGTGACTTATCAGTGAGACGACAAAAATGGCAAAGTGTGTCGCTTGTTATGGGACGGAGGGAGTATATATATATATATATATACCGTCAAAAGAAACATAACTCGGAAGATAATTGAAATGCGTATCTTTAACTGCAGTGACATAGAAGGAGTCAGATGTGTATGTCATGTTGGTGTTACAACAGAAAACAACGCAATAGCAGTATTAATACTTATGGCTTTTGGACCAAACCTTGCACTTAGTATGGCACCCTCGACACTAGCACATAGCCAATGCTCAAGTTGTTTTGGTTCCATACTGCAAGTAGCTAGGGCCTAGGAGTATCCTCCTTATCACCCAGCATATGGTATATTCCCTTGGTGCTCAAAAAGATAGTCAAAACACTAATATTAATGGTCAACTGGATTGGACTTAGAGAATTGCACTAAAATTATACCCTTCTTTAGAAACATGAAACTTATTTTGGGACGTATAAAAAGGAAAAACATAACACTTTGGGGGTAAAAGAAAATCTCGTATAAAAAGAAAACTCTATACCCCTCCCAAACTATTTGATAACATACAAACAAGAACTTAAAACAAATGAGAACTACTTCAGAATCTGTTAAGCGTAAGATTGACTCCATATTCAGGAAGCAAAACAGACTTAAAAACTGGGGAATGGACATAGTTGGGAGAAAGAGAGAAAGTAAAGTTTGCAACAATGAGAGAGATTACGGCTTTGAGTTCAGCCATAGCCAAGTGTTGACCAATACAGACCCGAGGTCCGACCCCAAAAGGCATGTAGACATAAGGAAACTTGCAAGCACCCGAGGCTCCATTCGCAAATCTTTGAGGATTAAACTCAAGTGAATCTGATCCCCATATTTCAGGGTCCGTGTGCAAGCTCAACACATATGACCAAACTTGCACCCCCTTGGCCACATCAATCTCCCCAAGTTTTAAATCATTTAGTGCTTCCCTTACCATCACTGGTACTGGAGAATATAGACGTAAAGCTTCATAAATCACCATCGTCAGCTGTAAAATATAACACCATAATCATAACTCACAAGGATTGAGCATTTTCACAAAAATAAATAAATAATTATCCAAAAAAAAAAAACACTAGGCGTTATGACGAGTAGAATACCTCTTTCATGTGAAGTAGCATCGTAGTGGTTGGAATTTGGCCTTTACAAACATGAAGAACCTCTGCACGAACACGAGTTTGCCATTCTGGATTTGAAGCCAATAACATGAGACACCATGAAGCAGAAACTGCAGTAGTTTCATATCCAGCCAAATAGATGTTCTTGCAGTTATCAACGATGAATATATTCTTTTCATGTTGGTTGGAAAATCCACCATTTTCAGCACCCTCAATAACCATTTGTAGCAAGTCCTTTGTCTCATGACCAACTTCTTTTCTCTCCTTTACAACCTTTAGGATTAACTCGTGAATCTCCTTCTCTAACGCCCATGCCTCCTTATTTTTCTTCGTAGGAACATATCTAGGCGTTGAACAAGCTCAAACAGTATGAAAACTAGAGAAAGATAGGGAGAAATAAGTTTTTTTTTTTTTTTACCTTACTCCAGGAATGCCCATAGCCACAACCATCCTAGATGTAGCCTCTTCTAGAATCTTGATCTTTGAAAATATATCTTCACCTTGAGAATAATTTCTGCCAAAACAAGCTTTGGAGATAACATCTCCTGAGAAAGTTCTCAAATGCCCATCAATTTCTATATCCACGTCCCCGCCACCCTGAGTCTCTATTATATTGTTCCATGAATTTATCAGTGCGACTGAGGAATCTATGATTGAAATCATCATGCCCTGGAAAATTTTGAAAGATCCCCATTCATATAGTTAGTCTACAAGAAGGGTACTCTAAACTTTTGAGTAAGAAAAAATCTAAGGGCTAAAAATGTCAATTACCTTAACCTTATCCAAGTATAAATTAGGGGCGAGAATTTTCTTGTGAAGAGCCCAAGCAGCCCCATTAGATGCAATAATGCCTTGGCCAAGCAAAGGAGCAAGTTCTTGCTGTAATTGTGAACTCTTTCCCAGGTCCCAGGAGGTGCTTGTGCATATCTCTTTCACCAATTTTGTTTCTGTCACATGCAATACCGTTTTTACCCCTAGCAAAAACATGAACACTTGACCTGCAAATTCCATTCAAATTGTTAGTACATGTATGGTACAAGTAGATTTTGATTAGCCCAAAGCGTACAAGTTACCGTGGTTTTTTATCCATTTGTGTAGAAAGGGAAAGATGATGGAGGAACAGTTATGGTTGATAAAGGTATTGGTATTAGATTTAGATTTGGCCTCTGCTTTTGCGGCATCAATGGACGCCTTCATTTCTAGGAGATTGCCTAGTAGAAATGTAGGAGGCGGTCCGGTGATGCCTTGCTTTCTCAATGACCATCTTAACCTCTTTGGCTTCATTACAAATGCTTTGTAGACACTTGCTAGCAATCCTACCACCATAACAATGGCAATGGACATAACCATCTTCAACTCATTACCTATTTCCCCCTCCATCTCTCTCTCTCTCTCTCACTCTCTCCCCCTCCCTATGTAAAAGCATGTATATGTATATGATGTGTGTCCAGGATTTTATAGGGGGGGGTGTGGTTGAAGAATTCTTGAATGTAAATTTAATAATTTTCGTAGTTCCAGATTGTGATGGGCTAACTGGAAAAAGTCTGTATTTTTCTTTTTGGTTTGTCTAAAAAATATAGCCTCGTCTCTAAAAAAAAAAAAAAAGAAAAGAAAATTCACTTGTTGAAAAAGTCTGTATTTTTGGAAAAAGTCTGTAATTTATGACGTAATAATATGTCATAAATTAATGGGTGTCTATTGTTGAAGAAGTAGTTATCCTAACATCTAGTTTTGGGACTGAGGCTAATATATTTCTATCAATAATTAAATGCATTGACTTCTGCACCGCTAATGACTTGTGGTTGGTTCGACGGTTTGATAATCTTTCACTTGTAATCATCTTATACTTTTCTTCTGGTGTCCATGCCCTCAAAGTCTGTGCAGTCCCAATGCACAAAAGTAATCTACCACATACTTTTCTTCTGGTGTCTATCTTGACTTTCATGTTGGAGGAGCGCCATTGGGAGAGGCACGCCCTAGGGAAGTGTCGTCCTAGGAGCGCCAGGACTGTGGTAGGCGCCATAAATGAACCATGGAAGGCGCTGGAGAGTGCACTGTTGGAGCGCCAATGGGAGAGGCGCGCCCTAGGAGCGCCAGGACCATGCTAGGCGCCATAAATGAATCATGGAGGGCGCTGGAGCGGATCTTGGTCTGTGCGCCTTAGCTCCTCCTAGCGCCTTATTTATGTATACCAAGTATTTAGCGTAATTGTAGGGATTGATAGTGTACATCAATCAGGTAGTTGGCGAAATTATAGGGATTGATTTGTATTAAGATCTCTAGGTTGTATATAAAATCATTGACGGTATTGGAATGAACAAAGAAAATTCTACCCTTTCCCACTCTTGATTTCCAACTTTTCACATTTTTGCCTTTGGGTAATTTAGATGTTTAGCTTGGCTTGTCAGTTTCATTTGTTGAATTAGCTTGTGCATGATCTCGCCCCTACATATTAGCCCAACTTTTGTGAAGTAGTACCACACTGGCCCTAAATTCCTTGGACTCTATTAATGTTTTTTAAATGTAAAATGACAAAAAATATTCCTTAAATTATTTTTTCCACTGTACAGAGTTTTTCTTAAAAAAAATATATTAATATTCTCACCGTATCAATATAGAATGTCCATCGGATATTTAATCAGGACATTTGAAACATTTATAAAAGCAGATTTGAAAATAAATTTAAATTATTTTGGACGGAGTATATATTTTAGATAAAATCTAACACAAAATTTTGGGGAAAACTAGTTTCTCCTTAAGTTATAGAAAGTCCTGTTTTATAAACTGTTCCTGAATATTCACTAACTACTTGCAAGTAGAAAAAAAGTAGACTTTTTATAATTTATGGAAAAAATAGTTTCTCCCAAAACTTGCTCAAAATCTAATAGGCTCAAGGATGACTCATCCTGCACTTCCATTATAATGAATTTTACAGTTCCAGAGATTCAATTGAAACTATCATCTTTCTTCATCTCATCAAAAAAGCGCCTCGATAGTCTCTCTCAAGACTTACAACTCGAACCCCGGAGTTATTCACTCCTGACTGCACATTCTTATCCTCCTTCATTTCTTTCTTCATTTTTTAAATAAGATTTTAAATTGCAATTTAGTCCTTCTAGTTTCTTCAAGTTATAATTCGGCAGCTTGCGGGGGCCTCTATTATGGGTATCTTATTTATTATAAAAAAAAATTATTTAAATTAATCTTAAATATTTTTTATTTTTATATTGGGGTAATTATTTGAGACAAACCAATATAAAAAAGGTTAAGATGGATATATTAAAATTTATACAAAATACATTTAACATAATTTAAAATTTTAAAACATACTAGTATTTATAACAACATAATTAATATTACATGATAATAGAAAAAAGTCACACATTTTTAATAGTATTTTGGATTATAAATCTTTTATTTGATATTTTATCATCTAAAACAAAAGAAATGGTTCAATATGTAAATGAATTAAACTGTGTGATGTTTTGTGAAATTAAAAAAGTAGTGGATGATGAAGTGTAACGGATAGATGCTAAGAATATTTTTTTTGAAGTCAAAATTGATGGGTAGGGTTAGAGAGAAAAAAATTTGAAGCAAAAAATGATTGAAATTGTATTATTGAATTGGAGATGCTGACTGACTGACTGACTGACTGACTGACTTAGGCCATTTACAATGGCTTGTTGAAAAAAGAAATTCAACTATTGAATGCAATTGAAACCATCGGAGGGGGCTATTGAAAGTTTTTTTTTAAAAAGAGGGGTGTTGAATAAATTCAATAGGTATTGAAAAAAGAGGAGGGGCCGATTTCCTTGCCACGTGGCATGACTGGAGTGAGCCGACTAGGTGCGTGACAGTCACCGCCCGACAGGGGATTATTTGGCGCAACTTGTTTATTTTATTTCTTTTTTTCTGATTTGGCCATTTGACAAAGCATGATTGGTCACTGAAATTTTTTATCCAAATCTCATCCGAATTTTTCAAAGGTAATTATCTTATATATAAAAAAAAATTAATTTATTTTACACCAAAATTCACAATTTTTTTTCTCTATAAATAGAGTCTTCTTTCATTTGATTTGGACACAGAAAAAAAAACACTCTTTTTTCAATATAAATTTCTCAATTACCCTTCATTTTTCAAAAAAAAAAAAAAACCCTCTTTTTAGTAAAATGGATCTCAATAATAATCATTTCAATACTCAAAATTCAGGTAATTTCTAGCTTTATCTTGGAGCATAGAATTTCCAAAATTTTCAACACAAATGGTTCTTGGTAGCATGAGCGGTGGTAACGAAGGCACTCCAAATGCAAAGGGTTCAGCCATTCCAACCGAAGAGGGTACAACCATTACTCTCAAAAACACTCCAAATGGACCACTAAAGAAAATTTAGTGCTATTTAGTGGGTGGATTAATTATGGAACTGACAGTGTTGTCGGGAGAAATCAGAAAGGGGATGCTTATTGGGGTAAAATTGCAGATTACTGTAACGAGCATTGCTCATTTGACTCTCCCCATGATTTAATTGCCTACAGAAATCATTATAATTATATCAACAAAATATTGGGCAAATGGATAGGTGCTTATGAAAGCACTAAGTGTATGCAACAAAGGGGGTGGTCGGATAATGATTTATTGACAAAAGCTCGTGAACTGTATAAAAGTAATACCAATGGCAATTTTACTTTTATTCAAGAGTGACATGCTCTTCAAGATCAACTACGTTATGCAACTCAGGTAGTTGGAGGAAATACGGGATCTGATAGCAGTGGAAAGAGAGCACGTGAAAGTCCGTCAAGTGATTCAAACTCGATTGGATCCATTCCTTATCCTATGGGAAGGGAGGCAGCTAAGAAAAAGAGTAGAAAAAAAGATAAGGGAGTAGGCTTGGAAGTGGTAAACGAAGAGTGGACATAATTTAAACAATTCAAAGAGAAAGAGTTGAAACGATTTGACAAGATAGCCACACAACAAGAGGAGGCAAACAAATGTAAAAAGATGAAAATGTGGCTGAAGTTAAGCGAGAAGGAGCATCTTGATGATCGAAGCAGACAACTTTTTGAAATGTTAGGTGTCGAACTATTTGAAAAATAATTTCTTGTATTTTTCAATGATGTATCACTTTTAATTAAGTATGAAGTATTTTTTAATAAAAAATATCGTCATTTTTCACATTTATTTAATTGCAATAAAAAAATTAATTAAGTATGAAGTATTTTTTTAATTATAAATGATAATAATTATTATTATTATTTTACTAATCATAAAAATAAAGAATATATAATAAAATAAAAGTGGTGGAGTATGATGATGAGTTGGAAGGGTGTTAATTTTTATTAAACAAAACCATTGTAGTAGGGTTAAAAATTGAATGTGGTGTTGAATTATTAGGTGGAAGAGAGAGAAGCTGACGTGGAGTGTTAAAGTGGATGTTAAATGTTGTTTGAATATTGAAATCATTGTAGATGGACTCACAAGACTGAGCACAAAAAAATAAAATACTGCGTGTTCACCTTTTGAGCACGCTTATTATTCCCCAACCGGCAATTCAAAGCCAATTTTGTAGTCTTTCTTCATGCGATGGCAAACAATCTTTATAACCAAAGTCCGACAGCTGATTTGATGCAACAAAGTTTTATTTGGTAAATGAGTAAACAAAAGCTAAAAGGTATATGCAAGCACTTCTAAGCTAAAAGGTATGGCTTTGTTCGTAAGTGCACCAATCTGAGTCGTTAGTGTTTTGTCAGTTCAATTTAATGATTTATAATTATTTAGAAGCATTTCGGGCACTATTTTAGACAATTTAGATGAGAAAGGACTTATTGAGAATAAAAAAATGGCCAGTAAGCCTCGCTGGAAAGCATAGTCTCCAAGTAAAATTGACTCATTAGATACTGTCAAAATGCTTTTTCTGCAAAATCAGGCACGTTGCCGATTTGATCCGCGCGGATGAAATTGGCATGTCAATTTCATCAACGCGGATGAAATTGCACCCCTGGCTAACCTATAAATTGAGTCATTCTCCTTCATTTTCAGGAGGCAACAACTCACTTCCTTACTGTTACTCTGTCGAATTGAGCTCTCAAACACCCTTAAACACAAAATCAAACACAAACCAAACACAAAATCACACATAAGCCTTGATACTCTTCAAGCCCAAACACAAAGCAAAGAAGATAGGGTGTAACCATTGGTAAACCCTCCTTCTCCTTACCTAAACTCTCTTTATTTATTCATCAATTCCATGTTTAAAATGATAAAATCTTGTTCACATACTTATTGTTCACCCCCTTCCTTCTTGTCCTTGGATCTAAGAGGATCTCCATGGAGTTCATCTCCATAGATGATTCTCTACAAAAGATGTACATCTCTACTATTTATGTCATCTCCCATGTCCCTTTTACTTTACAAGTATTTACTTCCTTGTTTTGACCTAAGAGTGATCATCTTGGAGTCAATCTCCATGAATGATCATCTTTAATGGTTTACATGATTTACTTTCTTGTAAATGTCCCTTTTCTAGTCTAAGATGCTCACCTTGGAAACATTTTCATGGATGAATATCATCAAGACTCACATTTTGATCAACCAAGGATGTAGTTGACACACTTGAGCCTAGATCTCAAGGTTGGTCACTTCTTATGACCACCTTAGAGATCTACCCTAAAAGTTAATACATCTTTGACCTAACTTTATTTTACGTGCTAATTCTTGTGTTTACTTTGCATATTTACTTGCTTACATGTTAATTCTCCATTACTTTGCATATATTTCCAGTTTCTTCTATTTTTCCAGTTTCAGCACTGTTTTGCACTATTTACAATCCAGTCCAGTAAAATTATCTTATTTTCAGAAAGTCCTTTAGTCAGATCTCTTTTTAAAAAACACACACACACACATTGTTTTCAAGTTTGGAAGACTCGTCTTACGAGGCATTCTGGGTGAATGCCAAACGTTCTTCCCGGAATGTAACGGGACCTCCGAACTCATTTCTCTATTTTCGGGCATTTTTCAAAGTTTTGGTCCTAAACTAAAATGGCGTGGCGACTCCGTTTGTTTTTTAAGTCCGCTAGGATTGACCCAATTTCAGAAATCGTTTGAAACTCCAAATTGCTGGCCAAATTGGATCGGGGTATATCACAGTGGCGACTCCGCTGGGGACTAAGCTTTAAAATTTGTTTTTCAAAAAACTAGTCTTTTTTTTTTAGCTTTCGTGGGTCAAGCTTCCATCCCATTACTTGAACTTTATGTATTTTTATGTGTGTTTCCTTGTACATATTTGCCTTGCTATGATATCTTGCTACAGGTTTGACCGTGTCGAAAGAAGTCAAAGTTTGACTATTTGACCGTGGACTTGTGATGTTTGAAAAGGGAAGCAGTCCTCCCTTACGATGAAGCTTTGACCGTTAACTTTGACTTTCAAAGGGGGGCAGTCCTCCATTTGACTGATCAACTTTTATGTGCTTATGTGCTTACATGCTTTCAAAATATTTTCGAAAATGTTTTCAAAATAAATTATTTTCAAAATCTTTTGCATGAATCATGTCTTTAAGACACATTTGTAAGTCTCTTTACTCAAAAAGGAATTTAGACTGCCGCACACTACGCGCACCTTGACCGTACACTGCACACTACGTCCTTAACCCGGGAAATCTCAGTAGCAGCCCGGGAGGCCTTACTACGCCTCTCTGTACGAGCACAGGACGACCCAAACAACCATTGGTTTACCCTCGTGTCGACCATATACTTGTCTGTGACACACTTTTTTGTCCGAGACTTGGTTGGTTTTTGGTTTGGTTTGTGTCATGTCGCGTCAGTGTATACCTCGTGTCAGTTAAACCCCAGTCAACGTGCCGAGTCAGGATCCTTCGTGGACCTTAATTAGTCAAGGTCATGCCGATTTTCCATCATGTACTTTGACTCGATCTTGACTGGTGCTTTGACTTTGACCTGCACGACTTATGCACCGACTCCCGGTGTGCACCGAATCATCAGGGATTAACGCCCAGTCCATGTTTAATTACCGCTTAATCAACGACGAGTCAAGATCCTTCGTGGACACTTATCAGTCAAGGTCATACCGGCTTTTCGTCAGGCACCTTAACTCGATCTTGACCCTCGACGTTGACTTTGTCTGTAATTTGCATCGAGTGCGCGTTAAGGCTTCATGACTCGCCGGACCTTAGGTTCGTTTTCCTTTTCGATCAGTAGGACTTGCTTGCCCTATGGAACCCTTGTTCGAGGTTACAGGTTGAGGGGTCTATAGGCGTAGTGATGGGTCCCACTGATCCAGGACTTAGAGTAGTTTGCGAAAAAGAAGAGCAATCTTTTCCAACCACTTAGGATTTGAGAAAAGATGTTTTAAGTAAATTTGAACAAATAATTGCGTGTTGCATGAGTCCTAAGCCCAAACACCTACCCGTTTTCAACTCTCAAAATCTGAACCTCCCCTGTATCTTCCTTCCATTGCACCTCTCAAGGCTTGGATTCGGATACAGGGTCACCGTCTTGTCAGTTGGGAATAATCGAGCGCATCGTCGGGTTCGTCGTTTGCTTCAACCCCAGTTTTCAGAATGTGTGTATCAGCTGGGAATAATGGGGATAATACCACTCCGCCTCCCGAGACTCCTCAGACAGAACAACAATGGAATCAGTTGGAAGAACAGATGAGACTGCGACAGGAAGCTCAGATGAACAGCCTTTTGGAGGCAATCAGTAGTCACGGTTTAGCAGCCGTTCTCAATCCCGATGGCACTTTCACCGTGGAGGATGAGGAGGATCCTAATCCTGCTCCTGGTTGCCCTGACTATACCAGGATGCCACCGCCAGCCTCCTATGGGACCACTATCGGGGCGCATGCTTCTCAACCTATGGGTCTGCCAGCCCCTCAGCCACAGTCCAGTGTGCCCATACAGCTCGGCGGGACAAGCCAGTTTGTTACTCCTCAGTGGGGACAAGGTCACTACGGAATGTCTTATCATGGATGGGGGCAGCTTGGCATGCCACAACAATTCGGGATGCCTCCGCAGTCTGGTACAGATCAATTTGGGCCTTCCCAACAATAGTTCAGAATGCCGCAGCAACAGTCCGGAATGCCGCCGCCACAGTTTGGTCTAGGGCAGCAGTCAGGTTTGGGTCAGTTCAGCGCCCCTCAGCAGCAGTTGGGTATCCCTCCTCAGAATAGTACATGTCAAGCAGCTCCCGGCGCCTCACAAGCCTCCCCGAACCCATTCCTCTCTCAAGGTCCTACGGGTCAGCAAGTTTCTATCCCAGTCTCATCTGAAACATGGGGACCACAGTATCCTCCCGGTTATACACCACCACCCCAGCAAGACATACAATATAATAACCAAGGGCCACGACCCCCCTTTAAGTTTCCCTATTGTGATGATGCCACAATTTTTGCAATTTTTTGAAAATCAAACAGAGTCGCCACGCCGTTTTTATTTTAAGGGCCAAAACTTTGAAAAATGCCCAAAATTGAGAGATTTGAGTTCGGAGGTCACGTTACATTCCGGGAAGAACGTTAGGGTTCACCCGGAATGCCTCGTAAAACGAGTCTTCCTAGCTTAAAACCATTTTATGTGTGTGTGTGTGTGTGTTTTTCAAAAAGGAGTTTTCTGGAAATAAAAGTTTTGACTGTACTGGACTGAAATTTACCAAAATAATGTGCCTCTGTGAGTGAAAAACGACTGAAAAAATAAAATGTCCGTCCCATACATTCTTATCCGCGCGGATCAGAGCGAGAGTCAATCTTGTCCGCGCGGATGGGACAGTAATATTCCCTTTTTGCAGCTTTCCAGTCTAATTCTGTAGATTCCAGAATGTAAACTGGATTTTCAGAATCAGAACTGGAGTTCTTGCAACTGAAAGTGTTTAAAAAAACATTTTGGGATTTGCATCCATGCTTGTCCCCACTTTCCTTAGGCTTTGATTAGTGATCACTAAACATGATTAGTGGTGATCTACTATATCAAGCCATCCTTAGGGTACATTAGGACTTGAAAGCATTTCATTTGCTTGGGATGGGGAGATTTAACATAAAACAAAGATTAATGTATGAAAATTAGCTTTAGGTTAAGGGTGTATCAACTTTAGAGTGGATTTCTAAGGTGGTCATTAAGATGATCATCCTTGAAATCCTTGAACTCAATGTATCAACTTCACCCTTTTTGTAACCTATAAACCTTAATGATCTTCATCCATGGAAATTGTTCCAAGGTGAAGATCTTAGGTTAGGAAAAACATTTTTAAGGAAATAAAGACTATTTAGACCTTTTAAAATGGTCATCCATGGAAATTTATTCCAAGATGACTACATTTTAGGTCAAACAAGTACCATTAACACAAAAGAAAATGCAAGTGAGAATATGGACCATTTAGTGTGATCATCCATGGAGATGAACTCCAAGGTGACCACCCTTTAGATCAAGAGACCAAGTAACAACTAGTTAATGTAAGAAAAGGAGAGACAAACTAAGAGAATGTAGATCCTTGTAGAGAATCATCCATGGAGATGAACTCCATGGAGATCCTCTTGGATCTAGGACAAGGGATGATCAATGAGCAATTTACATCTTTAAAATGTGGGATGTATGCATGGATGATGGAGATTAAGGTAGGGAGAAGGAGGGTTTATCAATGGTTGTACCCTATCTTCCTTGGGTTTGTGTTTGGAACTTGAATTTGATCAAGATTTTTGTTGGGATTTTGTGTTTTTGTTTGGTGTATAAGCTGTTTTCTGGGTATTTTTCGAATATAATAGTGAGGGTTGGAATTCTTGTCTTTCTAAACTGAGAAAGAATGATTTAATTTATAGACATATTTTAGGTTGCAAACAATTCCGCGCGGATGAGACTGAGTCTCATTCTTGTCCGCGCGGACGAGAGTGTAGGCGTGCCTGACTCTGCAGAAAGCTGTTTTGGCTTCTTGCATTTAATGAAAAGTAAGTCAATTTCTTGGAAATGACTCTTCCCAACCGGTTTTTGACCTATTTTTGATATTCCTTTAAGGCCCTTTTTGTTTAAATGGCCTTAGGAAATGACCAAACTGCCCTTAACTGTCCATTTGACGTGAAAGTCGTTAAATTGGGCTGAAGGAACATTGGCGGTTCAGATTGGGATACTTACAGTAGCCCCTCGACGACGGCACTTTCGAAGGAAGTGGGGTCGTCGATAAAAGTGAGGTCCCAATCTGCTGGGGAGAAGAGGGTGACTATTTTGGTCTGACCGCTCGGAAAAGGAATGACCATTTTGGCCTGATGGATGCACCTAATGGTAGGCTACCTACGTATCCTTAAGAGGAATCAAGCCGGTCGTAGTTCGGGTCTTTCGATGTTGACCCTGGAGTGACTGTTTTAGGATGTCAACCTGGTGAGCGAGTTCTGCAGTCGGTTGCTGAAAGAAACTCTGCTGGAGATAGAAAATGACCATTTTGGTCTGGTGGCTAGAGTTGCATATCCGCACCGCTGGGGAAAGGAACGAACATTTTGGTCTGATGGCTGAACCTAATGGTAGGCTACTTACGTATCCTTAAGAGGAATCAAGCCAGTCGTAGTTCGGGTCTTTCGATGTTGACCCTGGAGTGACCGTTTTAGGGTGTCAACCTGGTAATGATGGCGTTTTAGGTGCCTCGGACCTTGATGATGGCGTTTTAGGTGCCTCAGACCTGGGTGATAGCGTTTTAGGTGCCTCGAACCTTGATGATGGCGTTTTAGGTGCCTCAGGACTTGAAGATGGCGTTTTAGGTGCCTCAAACCTGGGTGATGGCGTTTTAGGTGCCTCGAACCTGGGTGATGGCATTTTAGGTGCCTCGAACCTTGAAGATTTGGGATAGATGGTCCCTTGGTGGACTTCATTTGAAAGAATCGGTCTTACGTTTGCTGCCGGAAAAGGGGGTGACCATATTGGTCGAGTGGCTGGACCTATGGTAGGCTACCTACGTATCCCGAGTGGGAATCAAGCCTATACGTAGTTCGAAAGCTGACGGGGGTGGAATCGAGAAAGAAACGGGATTTCGTTAACTTTTGTCGGAAAAATCGGACTTACGTTTTACTGCCGTTAGTGAAAACGAGAAACGGGATTCCGTTAACTTTCGTCGGAGAAATCGGACTTACGTTTTACTGCCGTTGATGAAAATGAGGAAAGAAACGGGATTCCGTTAACTTTCGTCGGAGAAATCGGACTTACGTTTTACTGCCGTTGATGATAATGAGGAAAGAAACGGGATTCCGTTAACTTTCGCCGGAGAAATCGGACTTACGTTTTACTGATGTTGATGAAAATGAGGAAAGAAACGGGATTCCGTTAACTTTCGTCGGAGAAATCGGACTTACGTTTTACTGCCATTGATGAAAATGAGGAAAGAAACGGGATTCCGTTAACTTTCGTCAGAGAAATCGGACTTACGTTTTACTGCCGTTGACGAAAATGAGGAAAGAAACGGGATTCCGTTAGCTTTCGTCAGAGAAATCGGACTTACGTTTTACTGCCGGGAATGAAAATGAGGAAAGAAACGGGATTCCGTTAACTTCCGTTGGAGAAATCGGACTTACGTTTTACTGCCGGGAAGTTTTTTTTTTTTTTGAAAGGGGGTTAACTTGGGTTAACTTTGGTTATCCCTGTTAAGTCCAGGACCAAACTGCAGAGTCTGGGATTTTTAAAGGGCAAAATGGTCTTTTTGCACCTTCATTCCTGTCCGCGCGGACAGGAACGAAGTGGGGACAGGTCTTTTAAAAGGCCGAGGCCTTTCTTCTTCTTCCCCACCGCCCACTTTTCAGCTTACACGAGGGAGACGAGAAAGAAGCCATTTTTGGCCAAAAAAAGCTTCGAAATCCTTCCGTTTTCTTCGATTTTTCGAGCAATGGAACACGGGGAAGCCGCTATTCATGGGCAAGGACGCGGTCCTATTGCGGAGAGGAGGCTAGAGGTCGTTAGGATGAGGAGGCATTCCTCACTTTCGCAATCGATTGCGGAGGAACCCTACCCAGATATGTGGCAGCATTGGTCCACTGATCCGGATCTTCGCACGGTATTTTTCGAATCCATTCATTGTTCTTGTTGAATTGTTAGAAATAGGATTTTAATTAATTTTTTTTTTGAAAAATTTAAAAACCCTTGTTTTTGCCATTGAAATTTGAATTTTGATGCTTTTAATGCTTTGTTGCATATGTGGGTAACACAAATATGTATTTTATTCGAAAAAATAAGGATGGGCGATTTGCCATTTTTTTTTTTTTTTGAAATATGAGATTACGAAAATTTTCCCGAATTCGGGACGGACCTTTCATTGCATGTAGGATTTTTGCAATGAGATGATGTTTTTATGAATGATATGAATGCAAGGAATTATGCATGCATGCTATTTTGTAAAAATAGGATTTTTTTTTTGTGAAAAGTGGGACGGAGTTTTGCTTCTGTCGACTCCTTGTGAACGAATGTCGAAAATTGTTTATGTGTGCTATTTTATGAAAAACGGGACGGAGTTTTGCTTCTGTTGACTCCCCGTCATTGACATGTCCCTTTGTGCATGAATGAATGATGAATGGTGATTGTTGAAAAACCTTTTCTTTTGTGCGAGAAAAATGGGGTTGAGTCCATTGTATGCCGTTATGCTGCCGAAATTTTCAAAACTTTATGCTTGTGCAAATGCGACTGTTTATTGACATCTCTTTTTTTTTTTTTTGCAGGGTGGTGATCGGTTTGTGCGGGGTCAGCTGAATAAGCTAAAGACCCGAGGATCAGTTGAGGCCGTGATTAGCCTGTGGGACCAGCTTCCGGTCTTGGGTAGAGGGGCGACGATGAGTCCGAGGCAGATTATCATTGAGACGGGATTGTACGAGTTCATTGAGTGCTTGAGGGGGCTGGTGAAGTTGCCGAAGAGCAAGGGCTTGACTTTAGCTTTGGTGGAGCATTGGTGGGACGTGACCCACACCTTTCACTTCTTTTGGGGCGAGGCTACGGTTACGCCTTCCGACTATGCTGCGATCACAGGCCTGTCCTTTAAGGGACGTAGCATTGAGTGGCGGGATGGCTACAGTGATTGGGAGTTGCAGGATCTTTTAGGTTTTGTCCCTATTCCCAAGAAGGGGATGGGGATGGAGTATGCGGTGGTTCAAGGGAAGATTGTGGAGAGCATGGCTAGGTATGAGGTGGGTGATGAGAGGATCGCTACTGAGCAGATTGCTAGGTTTTTTTTGTGGTTCTCTTTTTCGAGTACGCTGTTTGGACATGCCGAGGGGACAACTGTGTTTGCTTTGCTGTGGACATTGACGGATGTGGAGAGAGCTGGAGAGGTGGCCTGGGGGGAGGCCGGGTTAGCAGAGCTATACTTTGCTCTAGACAGGTACAACCGGAAGGCTGTGAGCTCCCTTTCATGCGTTGAGTTTCCGTTGGAGGTACAAGCTTTTGCCTTTTCTTTTCCTTTTGCATGTACTGTTTCTTTTTCCGAACTTTAGCTAATGAAATCTTTTCCTTTCGCATGTATGGCCTCTGGAGTTCTTTGATATTAGGATGTGGCGGCAGCCGGCGGAGCATATAGGGGCCTATCCGGCTATGCTTTCCTGGGTTAGACAGGCTCGGGAGAAGAGGGGTGCTCGAGGGCGCACGACCCTCAAGTACAAGGAGTGTCGGCCCCTCATGAGAGCAGAGAAGGATGAGAGGATGAGGTTCTACCCCTGGGGCCGTTTTGATGTTGAGCAGCTGAAGGGTGCTGAGAGATGGACTGTGGAGCGGAGGATTTTGAGGGGGTTGTCCTGCGATGTGTATTACTTGGGGGATAGGGTGGGGCACCAGCATGACGACGGCGCACCTTTGCTGGCACCTATGGAGCCTCCTGCTGACATGATGAGTCCGACTGAGGGCTCGGAGACTTGGGCTTACTACCGGGGCGGCCAGCACTTTTCCGGGTTTGTGACGGATGACCCGTATTCGACGTTTGTGCTGGAGAGGCCGAGGACGCCCCAGGTGCTTGAGAGGGAGGGGATCCCGGTAGTACGGTACCCTAGGTCGGACTTTTCATACGTCCAGGATGGGGTGAGATTGAGAGTACATATTCCTATCCCCGAGAGGGTCCCCCGAGCATTCCGGTCTCATCCGGATATAAGGGTATGTCTCTTTATCGCTTCTGTCTCTTCTTCTTCTTCTTTTTTTTTTTAGCTTCAACCACTTCTAAAGCTTTTGTTTTTGTGCAGTTCCCGGCCACGGTTGTCGAGAAGCTGGTGCGGCAGGTGATTGGGGGCAAGAGGTTCATCAAGCGGCTAGTCACTTGTGGGGTTGCTCGGGGCAGGGAGAAACGAGCACAGCCGGCGCCGGTAGAGCGAGAGCCCTCCCCTATTCCTTCTGAGCATTCCGCAGACACTCCCCCTTCTCCCTTCATAGATCCTAGCATGGATCTGTCTCCAGATCATGTCATTCTCGGGGATTTACATGGACAGGGGCACGTCCGGTACCAGGGCGGATCATCTTCACAGGCCCAGGGATTCGACGCGTTTACGTTCGGGTATGATTTCTTCGCGGATCTCGGCCTGCCCTATCATGGCGTACCCACTAGCCCAGACGAGCCTCTTTCTGGAGACGAGGATGATGACCCCGAGCCCGGGATGTTCATGGCCGCAGAGGATGTAGGCACGAGCCGTAAGAGGGGCCGAGGTAAGGCGCTAGCTTCCGATGATTCCGATGAGCGATTTGGTTGTTTCAGACAGATACAATTTATTTTTCATGCACACTTTTTTTTTTGGGATGTAATAATCTAGGATTACTTACTTTCTTTTCTTTTATTTTATTTATTATGCATGTGGATGTTGCATGAGCCCGGTTTTGTGGCAAGGGTGTGGATGTTTGGTTTGTGAACTGTTTTAGACAGGTTTTGTGCAGGTTTCTAGCGGCCGATGAAATATTCCTTCACAGCAAGCAGTAAAAACTGCTGCAGATTTTTTTCTGATGGTGACATTCTTGTCCGCGCGGATGGGGATGAGGCTCAGTCCTGTCCGCGCGGATAAGACTGAAGTCTGACACTGGCATTTAATTTTTTCTTTGGATCTGGTTTTCTCCACTTTTAATTCAAACAACCACCCTAGTTACCTGTTCAAACAGCCATTTTCGGGGAGAAGGAGAGAAAAAGCCATGGAAAACTTCAAGAAAACTCCATCAAAATTGTCCCAAGAATCCCAAATTTCCTTCTTCAACAAGTTCAAAGAGTGGTCCCGGGAGATCATGCACGAGAGGAGATCATTTTTTGAACAGAGGTACAAGGTAAAATGCTTGTGGTCTCTCAAAGAATTGGTTCCGGATTATGAGCTCTTGAGGGCCTCCGCTTCTTTTTGGGATACTAGAAGGCATGTCTTTTGCTTCTCTTACAATGAGGTGGTCCCGACTATTGAAGAATTTCGATCTTTACTTGGTGGTCCCGAGGTGGAGGAGATTGCGATTCCTTTGCCCGGAGGAGCTTCCTTTGTCGATAGGTTGTGCAACCTTCTTCATCTTTCCTCGGAGGAAGCACAAGGTATGATCCGTGGTCCCGATCATTTTGTCATTTCCGGTCTTCCTGATAGGTTTAGGAGTTAAGGAGTGGTTGATGATGCATATTGGGATGCTTTTGCACTCTGCGTGTTTGGGACTTTGTTTATGGTCTACTCCTTTGGGATTTGTCATCTAAGCCATTGATGTGGTTGTACACTGCCGTTTGGGCCGGGACGTTGTTCCCTTGATCTTGGGAGAGACCCTTCATGCTCTTGACAGGTTGGCTATCGGGAGGCGGTATATGCACGGGGGTAGCCCGTTTCTTTTGACTATGTGGCTGATGGAACGCCTGGGGGTCCTTCGTGAAACTTCTGATGCGGTCAAACCTTGGACTTTTACCAGGAGAGGGGTTATTGTGGATCTCGATGATCAGGGCTCATGGGAGTACTGGATGGCTTGTCGCGGTACTGAGGATATCAGATGGTTGGTGCCTCATTGGCGGGTGGAGACTCAGAGAGTACTTCAGGATGGTTCTCATGTGATCATGCTTTCTGGCTTTCTACCCAGCTTTTATATCCCTAGCCCGGTTCTGAGACGCTTGGCTTAGAGCAGACTCCTTTGGAGGGCTTTGAGGACATAGCTACCAGGGTGGTGGCTTCTGCTTCGATGGATGATCCTTCAGTGTTACCATTTCTTTCCCGAGCATGGAGGTATGACGTCTTTCCTCCTAGGGTTATCCTCAGGCGTCCGGGGCACGTGTTTCTGACCACTTGGTACTTGGATTGGTATGAGAGACATTTGGGGGAGACTCAGGTGGCTATTTTGAGACGGCGTGAGGCCATTGTTGGCGTGGAAGACATGACGGTTTCTGAGAGGAGGAGGGCCGAGGCGAGAGCCAATCCTCATGATAGGAGCGGAGACGTCGTGATTGACTACGAGACTTATGTCAAGAGATAGGAGGGGAGGATTCCTATGTTGCCGGCTCGGCTACAGGAGATGAAAGATGAGGCTAGGGCCACTAAGGCCCTGACAGACGCTGGTTTGATAGATTCTGTCCCTACACTAGAGCTCGGTAGGAGGAAGACTGACATTTTTCCTGTGCAGAGGAAGAAGACCCGAAGAGGAGGAAGGAAGAGAGGAGAAGCCAGTACGAGTGGCTTGGAGTGACTTTAAGGTTTCTGAGTATCCCTTTTTTGTCGCAGCAGGCACATTAGTTGTTATGTATCTTAGTTTCTTTTAGCAGGTTGTAGGTTGTAGGAGTGAACCGAGCTTAGACTCATCAAAAAGTTTTTAACTGTAATGAATATGGGAATTGCTTCAGAGTTTTTTCGAAACGCCTTCATGGCTTGATCAATGTGTTGACGACAAAGTATGGCTTTTATTTGTGTTTTAGACCGAACCATTTCGGGCTGCCTACGTTTCCCTTGGACCAAAGGGCTCAGGTCTCCGTAGTTCGACTCGGTTAATTCTTTTTTTTTTTTTGGTTCAACCCTGTCTTTTACCTAGGCCGCCCTTTCGGGTTTTCAACCTAGTTGGATATTACTCTTTTAGCACTCTTATTGGGGGATGACTCGATGTTTCATGCGTAGTATCTGCGCAGCTTGTCGCCATTTACTGGGTGTACAATAGGATTTCCGTCGAGGTCCAAGGAAGTTGCATGGCTCCTCCGGAGAAGATTTTCTGAACGACATATGGTCCGACCCAGACAGGCTCCCATTTGCCAAGCGGGTTAATGCGGACTGGGGGCTTCTCTTTCAAAACGAGGTCACCTTCCCTGATCTCCCGATGTTTTACTTTCTTATTGAAGGATCTGTCCATTCTTCCTTGGTAAGCTCGGATATATTCCATGGCTCTCAATCGGCATTCATCTAACAGGGCCAATTCATCATGGCGACTCTGGAGCCATTCGACCTCATTGATCTGGCTTTCTAACAGCATGCGGAGTGAGGGAATCTCTAGCTCAACCGGGAGCACGGCTTCCATTCCATAGGTGAGAGCAAATGGTGTTTCCCTGCTGCAGCTTCCGACGAGGTCCTTGTATCCCCAGAGAGCAAGGTGAAGCTTGTCGTGCCAATCTCTCGCCTCTACGCCCATTTTCCGAATGATTTTTTCCAAGGTTTTGTTTGCCGCTCGACGGCTCCGTTAGCTCGGGGGCCTCGTAAGGAGATGACTTGTGACGGGTTATTCTCGAATTCCGCCTGCCAGCCTCTGTCGCATTCCCCTTCAAAGTGGGATCCATTATCTCGAGATGATTTCGGCCGGCAACCCGTATTCTCGCATATGATGTTCTCTTTGATGAAGAGGGCTACTTTCTTTGAGCCGAGGACTTTGTAGGATTTCGCTTCAACCCATTTGGTGAAATAGTCCACCGCTACTGTGACGAATTCGTGGTCGTTGCTACCTCGATGGTGTGATTTTGCCTATGACATCAATTCCCAAGTGACGAAAGGCCAAGGGGTTGTCATGCAAGAGAGCTCATGTGGAGGCAAATGGTTGAGGTGCGAGTACCGCCGGCATTTGTCGCAACTTCTCGACGAACCGGATGCGCCGCTTCTATGGAGATCCAAAAGTACCCCATTCTCGCATGATTTGCATTAGAGCCCAAGCATTCATGTGGGGGCCGTAGTACCTACCATGTATTTTTTTTTTCATGAGTTCGCAGCCTCTTGTTTGCCGATACACCGCAGAGGGGGCCTGTAACGCTTTGTACAACATATCTCCCAAAAGGACATAGTGGGAGGCGAGTCGCCTGTGGCCGAGAGGCTTTTTGCCTTGATTCCTTCTTTATATTCCCCATCTTCATTTTTGAAAGAAGCCTCACCGTTCTTCAAGTACCGATAGATCTGGGTATACCATGGATCATTGGCCGCCCGGCCTCTCGCTTCGATTTCAAAGCAATAAGCGGGGTTTTCTTCTCCCGACTCAATGGTTTGACAGACTTTCCTTCAGTATTTCAACGAGAGAGGCTAGTGTTGCCAGAGCATCTCGCGAACCCGTTGCGATCTCTCGGGTGTAATGGAAGTTGATTTCCTTGAATTGAGTCACTAGCTCTTCCATACAAGTGTGATATTTCTCGCAGTTCGGGTCCACGGTCTTCCATTTGTTAGAGACCTGATTGATGATGAGGGAAGAGTCACCATACACTTCCAACTCTTTGATATTCCTTTCGAGAGCGGCCTCCAACCCGGCTTATGCAAGCTTCATATTCAAGCAAAGATTGCTGTAACCTCAAGTTCAACTTTACCGCTACGGGAGTGTTCTCGTCGCAGGATCGACCGTAAGCATTCCTATCCCATTTCCTCTTTGTTTGACGCCCGTCAAAGAAGAGTCGCTAACGATTTTCTCCTTCTAGAGCAAAGATTCCGTCATCGGGAAATTGGGGCTCAGTCCCTGACTCATTACTGGGAAGTCTCGCCAACCGCTTCCGCCATTACTCGGTCTTTCACGGATTTTCACGTCACATAAGTGATGTCGTATTCAGCCACAAAGAACGACCACTTTGCCAACCTCATGGAGATGGAAGGCTTGTCGAACAAATATTTGATGGGGTCCAATTTCGAGACCAGTGTATCTGGGTGAGACCGCATGTAGTGCTTCAACTTTCCCACTACCCAGACCAGGCCTACGCAAGTCTTTTCACAAGCAGAATAATTGAGCTCACTTCCTTGAAGCTTTCTACTTACGAAGTAGATGGCATTTTCAACCTTGGAATCTTTCTTCTCATGAGCTAACATAGCCCCAATTGATGTATCCGTGATGCTTAGATATAGCAATAGTGGCTTTTGCCGATGCGGCGGGCAAAGAATCGGGGGATTCACAAGGTACGCCTTGATCTTTTCAAAAGCGATCTGGCATTCTGGAGTCCATTCCGTATGGGCGGTCTTCTTCATCAACTTGAAGATCGGCTCGCAGACGAGGTCACCGATTTACAAAGCGACTTATGTATTGCGCCTTCCCATGAAAGGATTTTACTTCGTCGCCGTCCGAGGTGGCTTCATTTCGACTATGGCCTTGATTTTCTGGGGATCTACTTCAATTCCCCGTTCCGTCACCATATATCCTAGCACCTTGCCTCGTCTTGCACCGAAGGTGCATTTGGCTGGATTGAGTCTCATGCTGTGGTCTCGGAGGCGGCCAAAGAATTTTCTCAGATCAATGAAGTATTGGCCATCGGATCCTTTGGAATGTATTATCATATCGTCCACATAGACCTCAATTTATTTATGGATCATGTCATGGAACAAAGTTGTGGCTGCCCTCTGGTAAGTAGCCCCGGCGTTCTTTAGTCCGAATGGCATAACTGTGTAGCAGTACGTGCCCCAAGGGGTGGTGAAGGCTGTCTTGGCTTGGTCTTCCTTTGCCATTTTGATTTGGTTGTAGCCGGAAAAACCGTCAACGAAGGATTTGACCTCATAATTGGCCGTGGTATCCACCAGCATGTCAATGTTTGGTAGGGGGAAATCGTCTTTTGAACTAGCCTTGTTCAGATCTCTGAAGTCTACGCAGCATCGGATCTTCCCGTTGGCCTTGGTCACCGTCACTATGTTGGAAAGCCATGTCGGATACTCGATGACCCTGATGAACCCTTCTCTGAGCATTTTTTCTATCTCCTCTTTCACCTGCAGAGACCATTCGGGCTTAATTCTTCTCGCCTTCGCTTTACGGCTTGACTTCCGGTCGAGCGATATCCGGTGTTCAACTATGGAAGGGTCGAGGCCTGGCATATCCTTATAGGACCATGCAAACACATCCACAAATTCTCTTAGCAAACAATCGAGTATCCTTTTTTGGTTCCTTCGAAGAAACTACCAATCAAGGCGTCTCTTTAGGCTCTTCCGCAGCCTCCCAAATTCACACTTGTCAAAACCTCTTCGGCAAGAGCTTCGGCTCGATTTTCCTCTTTCCGAACAACCCGCTAAAGATTTCTTTAATATATTGTTCATTTAATGTGTCTTCTTCTTTATCTAATGAATCATTATTAATCGTTTTTTAGGTTATTAGTTAATTTATCATTAGTTAGAGTGGCAATCGTGGATACTCGTAAAGGTCCATCATTTCATTAAGAACAAAGGGGAATACAAAGATTGGCTACAACTTCGTAGTCTTCAGCGTAAGGCCATCGGACGACTCTAGAGACTCGAACTCGACAATGAGAGACTCCTGAGGACTTTACATAGGTTGACACAAGGGGACGGGGGACCAATCCAAGCTTCGTGATCATTTCCTCCTCGTCAGCGGCCGACCCGAGAGAGTTTCCCAATTCTTCAGCCGGCATTGCCGTCGTGGCCTCATGACTCTGGAATTGCATTGTTTCGTCCTCCTTCCTCAATCATTGCTACCATCTCTTTGATCGAACCAAACTCGATCAGATCCGGCATCTGACCTCTTCCCCGAATAATCATTGCATAACAGGCCATCCCAATCATCCGAAAGGAATTCCGTAGCTTTCGCTTTCATTGTCGCTCAAACTCGCACTTTGGGCCTTCTTTGGGCATTCGGGACCACGGTATTGAGCTTGATAACTTCCATGGTATCGTAGGTGACATCATCGGACCGGTGCCATCCTCAAAACCGAGCATATGAATGTAAGGATCTGCTTGCGGATATGCCGTATCCTCGACCCCGGAGAGTCCTAATTCATTGCCGTCTGACGGCTCTACCTAGATGTAGGGGCGTCTCTCATTCGGATATGGAGTGGGAGCTGCTAGGGAAACATCACATCCTTCACTAGAGAAAAGGGGCTCAGCGGGTAATTCCTCGTGGAGGACATCCCATACAACGTCCATGCATTCAATACGAGTATGACGGTGCTTGTTGACCTTTATCACGAAGACTTCCCCGCCTGGCGGGGCCAGAGAGTTGGCTTGAAGAATGCTGACAAATCTTCGATCGAAGACTGGGGGTTTATGTGCCCGCATCATGGCGATGCTCGCTGTTTCTTTCCCAGCCTCGCCTCCAAATGTTGGAAATGGCAATTGAACTTGATGTATCGGATCGCTTCGTGGTCCGCCCGCTCGAGTACGCCGACATAGTTAGCATCACCGGACTCGAGGATTCTGATGAGACTCTGCCCCGATAGTCCCTTGGTCGATTTGAAGGAGGTAGCCCCAACTCCGCGGCACGCTGCTACACGTCTCGACTTTGTTCCCCTATGAGGAAACTATCGGCCCTCGGATGACTTCAAGATCTCCCCGACGGTTTATGAACTTGACGCATTGATGGAGAGTGGAAGCTATGGCTTTCATGTGATGTAGCCAAGGGCGTCCCAACAGAGTCGTGAATTCGGACCGAATGTCCATCACGTGGAATTTTGCCGGCACCATTTGGGTTTCGAACCGTAGCTCCGCAGTCACCGTCCCTGTGATGGGACGAGACGTGCCGTCGTAGGCCTTGATAGTCCGGTAGATGGGATCATGTGCCTTTCATTGATGCGTAGGGCCCGCATCATGCCGAGGGGAAGGACGTTAACGGCTGATCCGTTGTCC